>JAMXBD010001550.1:0-343789 GCA_024138025.1 Combretum micranthum
TTTTGTAGACTAAAAATTAATTAATAAAAAATATTATCAAAAAATAAAATATGAATTATTTTCTTTAAAAAACAAAAAATAGGAAAAAAATATAGTATTTTTAGGACCAATAAAATATTGACATGTATTATTTAAAATTATAAAATAATATTAACATTTTTATATAAAATAAGAGTTATGTATTTGTTAGAAAAATTAAAACAGTTCACATATTTACTAATTGATTAAAATGCAGGTTTATTTTATAATTAATTATATTTTTTTAAGACGGACGGAAGCATGACGCAAATTGCATGTCATCACTCCTCAGCGGATAGACTAGCGAAAATGAATGTGGTCCTAGTCGCGTGCTTGAGCTATTTTGGGATGGTAGGACCCATTTTTGGAAGGAAAAGGACGCAACACCAATTATGAAGAATTATCCATCTCTTGTCCAAAGCTTATCCCCTTTGCCTCAAAATCAAACGTCAACCTACGAGGAACAGCGAAAAACCCACTCCAAATCCACGAATTCGTGAAATGGACATCACATCGTGTGTGAAAGGACAACATTAACTGCATTTTGAAACCCTTCTCGAAGGAAATGAAGAAATAATTATTTTACGAAAAATATTGCCAAACCGATTCCATTTGAAAACATAAAGAGAATATGGAAATTTCCATTTTCACAGGAAAAAAGTTATAGTTAGATATCCCTACCTGTCAAAGCAGGTGATATACCGGTCTTCACTCACAACTCGGCCTACTTACTTCCAGCCCGCTCAGTCACTCACTTAACCCTAATTCGCGTCTTCTCACACCCTCCTGCCTTTCGTGTTTAACTTGCTCTCTATGTGTAAGCTCCAAACCCTAATCTTCACATGTCCTCTTCTGCTATTCTCTATTTCCTGTTTATTTGGCTACGAATCTCTAGTATATTGTAACTGGTTGGTTTAATGTGTTTTGTCATAGTGTTTAGTACTATGGCTGTTATTCGAGTCACAGTAGTCTCCATGCAAGCACCATATGAGTAAAAGGGGGAATAAGTTCCCTTTCCTTACTTTGTATTTATATTTGTTCTTTTCTTGTTGATCTACAATTTGTATTTGTTTATTGTCCAACAGAACTGAACTGTTACAACTACTCTTCAGTTAACTATGCTTATTAACAGATTACAACAAGAGATCTCTACTTTCTATAACTATGCTATGAATCCATGTGTATTATGAATGTATTGCTGTACAAATGTAATCTACTAGTTTCCGAGGACGGCTTCTGATCCTCGTCATTTTTTTGTAACATTGACTCCCCTTCTGAAAAGACAACCTTGTCCGCAAGGTTGTAATCGAATAAATCTGGGAAAATTTATGATAATCTTCCCACGTAGCATCCTCTAAGGCCAGACCTTTCCATGAAACCAAGATCTGTTTAATAGGCCGTCCATTCACCATCAAACCTTAGAATTGAGGATACCCAGTGGTTCTAGCATGGATGGCTAGCAATAGCTTCCTGCAGTAGATCCAAAGATGGTGTAGATGATCCAAATATTTTTTCAAAACAGAAACATGAAATACGTTATGTATTTGGAACTAGGTGGAAGCTCAACCTTATAGGCACACTCCCCTACCTCCTCTGAAGCACCTTATAAGGTCCGTATACCTCTTAGACAACTTATGAAAGTTGTTGCCAAGGGAAACTTGCTTATAAGGCCTGAGTTTCACCATCTCCAAGTCCCCTGGTGCAAACGTGACATTAGTCCGATGTGTATCAGCAATAGCTTTAATTCGCTGTTGAGCCCCCGCAAATTAGTCTCAATGAAGACAGAATTTGATCTCTAGTCTGTAATTCCTGATCCACTGCATCCAATTTGGATGTACCACGAATGTAGGAAGGAATAGAAGGTGGAGGTCGACCGAACCACTTCAAATGGTAGTAGTTTTGGCCCCTTCATGAAATGAACAATTTATAGAAAATTCTGCCCATGGAAGGAACTTAACCCATGTGTGGTTGGTCCATCACAAAGCACCTCAAATACTGTTGAATAGTTCGATTAAGAACTTCTGTCTGACCATCAGACTGTGGATATGAACTCATACACAATTGAGTGCCACTCAAAGTGAAAATCTCCTCCAAAACGACTCATAAATGTGCATCTCGATCAAAACAATAGTTCGAGGAATCCCATGTAATCTGATCACCATATGCAAAAATAAAGCAGCAACTTTAGTAGCTGTGAAGTGTGTATCCAATGCCCTCAAATGACAGTACTTAGAAAGTCTGTCCACAACTACCAATATAACAGTATAACCCTGAGATTTAGGGAGGCAGTAATAAAATCCATTGCTCACATCTTCCCAAATTCTCTCAGGTATGGACAATGGAACTAGTAACCCAGCTGGTGATCGAGTAACATATTTCACCTGTTGGCAAGTTAAACATTTCCGGACATATTTCTCAATATCATCCTCATGCCCTCCCAAAAAAACTCACTGCAATTCTCTTAAATGTCTTAAGAGACCCAAAATGACCAGCAATAGAGGTTTATGAAATTCCTTCCAAAATAAGAGGCACCAAACTCGAAGTGGGAACTAAAAAACAATCGATCATGGAAAAACAAAAAACCATTCTTCCCAACTCAAAGGATATTTATGATACAACCCAGTTGCTAAGTCAGAGATAATACTCACAAAAGCTGGATTTGTCTGATATTCCTGTTTAGAATATCCATACTAGAAAAACAGGTGCAGATAATCCAAAATTTGCCCTTCCTCACCATGTTGTCTTGATAAAGCATCTGCCACAACTTATATTTGCCAGCTTTATAAGTGATAGAATAATCATATCCCAACAATTTGGATAAGTATTTTTGTTGGTCAGGAGTTTGAATAACCTGTGAAAGAATTTCTTTCAAACTTTTATATCCGTACGAATCATAAAATGAGCTCCCAACACATACTGTCTCCATTTTCGTACAGCTTCCACAATACCATACAATTCCCTCATAAGCTGAAGCATTTTCTCAAATGTATGGGCAATTTCTTGCTAAAATATGAAACAAGCAATTCGTCTTGTAATAGTACAGCACCTATAGTTTACCAGAAGCATCTGTCTCAATCACAACTGTTTTGAAAAATCTGGTAGTTTCAAAATTGGGGCTTGAACTAATGCCTGCTTCATTGTTGAAAAGCTGTAAAAGCTGACTCTGACCATTCAAACTTATCTTTCTGCAATAGGTCAGTTAAAGGACCTGCTAATGAGCATATCCCTTAATAAATCGTCTATAATACCCGATAAACCCAAAAAGGCTCTTAATTGTTTCACTGATTGTGGAACTGGCCATTGAACTCCTTGAACTTTAGCCGGATCAGGACTCACCCCTGGGCAACACAATGTGCCCCAAATACTCAATGGAGTCCTTGCCAAAAGACACTTACTGCCTTTTAAATAAAACTCATGGTGTTAATGTCTTCAACACTAACTCCAATAGTCAGATGATCTGTCATGTGCTTACTGTAAACCAATATGTCATCAAAAAACACTATGACAATTTACGAAGAAAAGGTTGAAAAATCCGGTTCATTATAGATTGAAAAGTACCCGGAGCATTGACAACCCAAAGGGCATTACCAAAAATTCATAATGACCCTGATGTGTTCTAAAGGCATCTTCTCAATATCATCAGAATGCATCCTAATTTGGTGATAACCTGATCGCAAATCCAATTTAGAAAAACATGAAGCACCATACAACTCATCAAACAATTCATCTATTGTAGGAATGGAAACTCATCTTTTACTGTTACTTGATTCAAAGCCCTATAATCGATACAAAAACGCCAAGTCCCATCTTTTTTCTTAACCAAAAGCACTGGACTAGAAAAGGGACTGTTACTATGCTGTATAATGCCCAAGTCCAACATTTCGAAACTTGTTCTCATTTCATTTTTTTGAAAATGTGGATATCGATAAGGCTTAACATTAACAGTAGAAGCACTTTGACTAATTGAATCCTGTGTTGAACATTCTTAAAGGAGGCAATGATGAAGGTGCTTCAAAAATTGATGCATAGCTATCCAATAGATGATCTAGATCTCATTGTTGGTGGTAATGCAACATGAATTAGAATTTACCTCCTGAGCCACCAAATGAAAATAAAGACCACAGCATCTTGTTCAATTTGCGCAGTTGATGATGTGAAATCTACAACAATGAATGCTGATTATCACCTTTAAGCACCACCATTGAACCACTGGTCACAAACTGCATAGTAAGAGAATATAATCAATTGTGACAGGTCCCAACTTCTGTAACCACTGGACACCCACACAAAATCTGCTCCTTGTATAGGGAGAACATAAAATGTTCCCGAAAAGTTAAACCTTGAATATCCACCTCAACATTCTCACAATGACCTTCACATGACAATTTACTCCCATTCCCTATCATCACATTAAAATGCCCAGATGCATTATAGGCAACCCCAAATGTCTAGCTATCCGGATTATACAAAATTATGAGTACTACCCGAATCCACTAACACAGATATATCCTGTCCTCTCACTTTTCCACGAAAATGAAGGGTTCGTGGAATGGTATGTCCTGACAAGGCATGATAACTAATAGTGCCTTCATCAAATTTCAAAACTTCTAAATGTTCTTCCTCCTCTAAATCTTCCCCCTCTTCCTCTCCTTCATCTAACAACAACAGAAATTTGGCTTTACATTTGTGTTGACGAGAATATTTCTCATCACAATGAAAACAAAGGCCTTTATCACGTTTCTCTTGTATCTCAGCTTGAGTCATTTTCCGAATTGGTAAAGGCTTAGAATGGGACTGTGATGGTTTAGAAAACTGTAAAGTGGAATTGGTAGAATGGTTAGTATTGGGAAATGTGTTTGTGACTAAGGTATGGGAATAAGAATTTGTGTCTGTAGGGTGAGAATGTGTATTAACAGATACTGTATTTGAACTAGAATTGTATGGTTGTGAAAATGATTGTTTGGGTTGAAAAGAACTATAAAAAAATTTGGATTCATGCATTTTGGCAAGCCAAATAGCATGATGTAAGAAGTAGGTTTAGCAATCTGAACTTCCTTTCGAATATGACTCTTCAAGCCTGATACAAAGCAACTTAAAAGAAAGATTCAAAATACCAGTGACTTGATTGATAAAACCTCAAATTCTTTTTGATAGTCACTAACAGATTTCCTTGAGAGCTCTGATAAAGCACCTTGAAATCCTCGTATTCTGATGGACCAAAACGAGATTTATAGAAATCAAAAATTGAGACCATGTACTTAACTGTTTGTTCTGTTCAAGCCACTGAACAAACTGTAGTGCTTCACCTTCCATTGCAAATGTGGCAATGTCTAACCGTTGTTCCTCAGGCACCTTATGGAAATTAAAAAATTTATGTGCTTGATATATCCATCCCAATGGATCTTGACCCGAAAATTTCGGAATCTCCAATTTAATTCCTTTCAACAAGGAATCTGCGTGGAAAATGATGACTGTGAAGCATCTGAATTGTCCTGTTGAACTCCATTTGTATCAGTCTGATTCCTTAAATGAGCAATCTTCTCTCCAAACTGCTGGATGGAAGAATTAACAGTGGCGTTTAACTCTTGCAAATTTTGTTGCATCAAGGAATTAGATTTCATCGAATCTTGCATCTGCATTTGCATGGCTTTCATGGTGTCGGCTAATGAGTAAACCAAATTCTGCAGTTTAACAAATTCTTCCTGCGATCGAGTGGACATTGTGAATGAATTAACGCAAGTCTCTGATCCAACACAACGAATGAACGAGAGCACCAAATATTACCGGTCTTCACTCACAGCTCGGCCCACTTACTTCCAGCCCGCTCAGTCACTTCACTTAACCCTAATTCGCGTCTTCTCCACCCTCCTGCCTCTCGTTTAACTTGCTCTCTATGTGTAAGCTCCAAACCCTAATCTCTCCATGTCTCTCTTCTGCTATTCTCTATTTCCTGTTTATTTGGCTACGAATGCTCTAGTATATTGTAACTGGTTGGTTTAATGTGTTTGTCACAGGTGTTTAGTACTATGGCTGTTATTCGAGTCACAGCAGACTCCATGCAAGCACCATATGAGCAAAAGGGGAATAGTTCCCTTTTCCCTTACTTGTATTTATATTGTTCTTTTCTTGTTGATCTACAACTGTATTTTGTTATTGTCCAACAAACTGAACTGTTACAACTACTCTTCTGTTAACTATGCTTATTCAACAGATTACAACAAGAGTATCTACTTTCTATAACTATGCTATGAATCCATGTGTATTATGAATGTATTGCTGTACAAATGTAATCTACTAGTATTCGAGGATAGCTTCTGATCCTCGTGTCATTTCTTTGTAACAGGTGAAACCTAAGCCAAACCTGCTGGTTCAGGAATTAAAAAAAAAAAAAACCACCATCCTAGCTTGGAGAAGACAAATCCTGAACGATGGACTTGGTAGAGAGTTGCAGGTCCTAACTGTTTTTTTTTAATACAATTAAATTAATTTTTTTAAAATATAAATATTAAAACTTACAACAGAATTGGATCTAAAAAATTATGGTGGTTAGCCCATTTTTAAGTGAAATTACTAAGGAATGTGTATTTATTTATGAGCAAGTACATCCCATTTGAATTAAAATATTATCGATGCAAGATTACGGTAATATCCTAAAAGATTTTAGGAAGAAAAAGATTTTTACATGTTTAGAATTATGATTATATTTTTGTGAAACTTTATATAAAGTAAGGAAAATTATATTTCCCATCATTAATTTTGACGGACCAGTTCCATCATCATTCAACGGCTCGTACCATATCCATTGTGATTGAATAAATAAGATAGTTAATATTCTATTTACCATATTTATTTTAATGTTAGAATAATGATGAGACTCGTCAATTAGATATGTTTTATAAATTGTATTTATTCTATGTGTTGCTATTAATAATGCATTAATAGCTGTGGGTTAAGAGAAATGGTTATTCATTTCCTTCTCATATACACAAAACTGCAGTTATGATATTAATTGAGGAGAACGATAATTATTATATATAAAATGATGAATATCGAATCTTGTTCCCAAACATAAATTGTCATTCAATGGTTTATTTCTAATCTTTTTTGTAAATACTCTATCTTGAAAATCTCATCTATACAATTACTATCTCTACAAGTCACAATATAAATATTTACCTTTACTTCAATAATTACTTGTTTTATTTTTTTTTTTATATCAAGTGAACATTATAATATTTATTATAGCATTTTTGCTAAATGAAAACTATTTCTATATACATGGAGAAACGTTTAATAATTCCTTTTTTACTTGTCGACCTATATGGGTCTACTCACCGAATTGATGATCTCTTAGGTTAGGATCCACAAATAGGTACTATTTGAACCCGACCCTTGAATGTGTATTGTAGTAGGTTCCCATTAAGACAAGAAAGTTGTTGCTTCTTTGTATATAATGTTTATAATCTATTTTTTTATATTTAAATTACATAAATTAATTTTGTTATGGCCAACTGAAAAAAGAAAAATAAAGATTAAAGAAAGTGAAAATGAGGAAAAGACATTCCTAGTATTTTGAATAATAATGAAAAAAAAAAAAAAAACATTTGTTGGATAGATGAATCCTTCGTATTGAATCTACTCATACATAAACCTAAACTTGAAATTTGGCGATATACTCATGCAAACACAAATTTGTATGTTCATTTTATTTCACAGAATTTTCCTTTCCTTTTTTTCTTTCTTTAAATTTATTTTCAAGAACTCCATAGTTTATGAATGGGTTAATGATTTACTCCTTACAACACAATTTGCATTGTTTGATTTAAGGAATAAATTTGCATTTTGCCTTTATTATTGCATAATAATAACAATTTTATTATTTGGTTTGCAAAAAATCATAATATCAAGAATACAAATTAATATAATACAAAATAAAAATTTCTATTCCTTTCTTCCAAGGAAGATTTATATCCTCTTCGATTGCAACTCTTTTCTAAAATATTCATAACCACAAACTGAATAATACAAGTGGAATTATTGTTCCTTTCCAACTTTATTCTATTTTAGCGAACCAAACATGATATATTTATGAATTGCTATTTGCAACAACATTTTTGGTTTATTTCATAAAATAAAACTGAATGACCATTTTTCCTTACGGTGCTATTGCTATGTTTAGTTAGCTATTTCACAAATTTCCTATCATAGAAAAGTAAAAAATTATAATTACTTTTTAAGACCAAAGAATTAATTGTTCTTCTCTTTTCTTTGCAAATTTCTACAATCTACTAATGAGACCTTAGTTAAGAAAATTAAGCCATCTATTGATAGGGTAGTGTCTCTTCTCTGAATTGGTCATAATTGATCCATGGAACTTTGCCTTAGGTGGTCCCAAATCAACACTGGAAATCAACTATGATGTCATCTGTAACACCTTACACAGCAAAGAGTAGGCAATATCCAATTGGTTGTCGAGTTTTTAATAATTTATAACCTAAAAGTGTACTCTTAAACTCGGTTTTAACAGGCAAGTGCACCTATCATTTAGTATCATAGAGTAGAGTATAGGGTCGTCTCCTCAGGGAACAATTTCAAACACTAGTACTAAATTAAATTTCCTATTATCTAGCAATTGAATGATTAAGTTAAATAAATTTAATCTAAGTTAATAATTAAACTACACTAATTACCAATATACTAATAAGAATCGATAAACTAATCACAGCTACACAATAAATTCAATACATAACATATTTACTTTACCATATTAACATGATTCATAAAAATTGTTCTTCCAATTAATCATTAACTGCAAAATTCTCAATTCATGAGTGTTCTTCTCAAATGCCTCAATTCTGACCTTAACTGCATTCCTAGGATTAACTTCTCAGAATTACTTAAGATTGCTTTAAATCTTAATTAAGGTTCTTGAATTTCACCAAACATGTAGCATATTTCCTATTAATATCACTACTAATAGAAGGAATATGTTCTAATAAATCGGATCTATTCAGTGAATTTGTTTCTCAATCCTCCACTAAGATTTAATGCAAGACCGTGTCGTCACTACACTATCTTGACTAAAATGAAATTAATTTACTAGAACTAACAACTAACAGGTCGAATTCATTCAATTTTGCACATTCATCTTAATATGATTAGTAAACCCTGAAAGAACTACTCACTCATGATGTAGATTAAACAATGCTTAGTAAAAATTGCAGCATGCATAAGAAATAGAGAAGAGAGAAAACCCCTTTTTATTACAACAATAAGAATGTTACAAACACGAATAATGGATTCCAGATGTCTCTCTCAAGTTCTTCCAGAGATTCTTAGTACAATCAACTGACGACATACATACACTCAATTCTCACCAACATTAACTTGACAGTTACTCACTATAGATGGGTATGATTGTTGGACAAAATGAATGAAATCAATCTCTCTATTAGGTATTTTCTATTTTTACTCTCTTTTCATTGGGTCAAATAGTACAACTTTTTCAAAGAACTCGCCCCTCCTGGTTTGGTTCGACTGTAAACCCCGATTTTTCAAGTAACCAAGATAACTCAAGAACCGAAACCAAAACCCTAAACCGAATAGATTAAGTCTGAAGTGAGAACTAAGAACCCTAATTCCGGCTTTTGCTTGTTTCCGATTAAGAAACTTTTATAAGAAAATTTAATTTGAATATAGTTTTTGATTATATTTCAAAACAAGAAAAGATCAAATTTTAAGAAAATTTCAATTCCGATCCCCGACCCATTATAGAAAAACGTGCCCCCGAACTAAATTTCAAAAATTTCCTTATGAATACTCATTTGAACCGAAATAAAATAAGGATTTCAAAAATATATATTTCATAATTTTCCCGGCTTATGAAAAATACAGTTATAGCCTTTTTTATTCGTATTTTTTTACTACCGGTAATTGAATTGTCTTGACTACTATTCATTACTATTCACAAGTATAACCTATTACTACCTATTTGTACACTCTATATTTTGCAACACTTACCATCACTCAATCACCTCCCCTTTTCAAAGGATTTTTCTCTTAAAAATCAATACAATTTATGACAAATTGTAAACATTCAAATCAAAAGCAAATCAATCAAGAAAATCAACTTCACAGACCCTCCCCCTCCCCCTCCCCCCCCCCCACACCACACACACCCACACCCACACACACAAGCTTCAATTTGCAAATGTTTTAAAGTTGTTTTATTTCATTTTAACCTAATTCCAAGTGATATATAAGTTACACTTTCCTTCTCTCACTTCATTCTTCACTTTCCAAGTTTTACAAAAGGTAAAACACTCCTAAAATCCTCTCCCCCACACCTTCTTTGCCGTGAGCTTTAGAGCGCCCCCTCCCCCTCCTCTTCCCCCCCCCCCCCCCCCCCCCCCCCCCCCCCTCCTCCTCCCCACCCACACACACTTTCCATTTTTCTTCTTTTCATCTCCTATTTTACGTCAAGTAAGTGAGCTTTTACTCCTTTACTCATAGATCTTTGTAATGGCTAGGTTATTCTTAGATATTTCCAACCAAAGGACCCCATGAGCTCTTGCTAGGGACAAGGAAATGTCAAAACAAGAATACCAACCATTACAAAGTAGATCTAACATTTAAAGGAGCTTTCAAGGCATAAGCTTTATGATTTTTCATCAAAAAGTGTTTTGAATAAAAAATCTTTTATAAAAATGTAGTTTTTATGTTTTCAAAACCTATTTAAGCATTTGATATGGTAGATCTATCATTTTACTACTCATATTTATGTAGGCATTTAAGATCTCATCATTATTTTGAGTTTATGTACATTAATAGTCTTTAATGCTTTTTTCCTTAGTAAATAACCTTCCTAGTATATAGATCTATAGGTAGATGAGTTAATAAAGTCAAAAAGGAAAACACTTTTCAAGAAATGAACTTGTGTAAATTCGGATGACTTGAAAAACCTAGTTCAAAAACCCATCTACCAACTTTTAAACATGTGTTTTACAAAAAATGAAGCCTATAGATAGATAATGTTTGGTAATATTTTTCATGAGTTTAGATGAGTTTTTACTAAAGAAAATATTTAAAACAAGAGATGAAGTCCAATAGAAGTATTGAGTTAAAGGTCTTGAAAGCCAAATTCGTAATAATGGATAGATGGTCATAAAACCCTAGTTTTCCAACTTCAAAAATGATATTTCTCAAATAAATGAAGTCCTTAGGATATAGGTAAGATAGATACTTAAAGTTTTAAGTATAAAATGCATTTTTTCTTAAAAGAATCAACTTGAAAATGAAGTTTTCTAAATTCGGATTTTTGGAACCACCCTAAAAAAACCCACTTAAAAAGTTATAAATGAGGATTTTATTAAAGAAATAAAGGCCTTAGGATATAACTAATATAAGAGTCAAAATTTCTTTAAAATAAATAGGTTTTTCCTAAGAAAAATCCTTAGAAATAGTAGGTGTGACCAAATGTAGCAAAGTTGATTTTTAGACAATGGCAAAATATAGTGTCATAAGACAAAGTTTATTCAAAATTCTTTAAGTCTAAAAAGTTATAAGAACTTTGGCTCATTAGAGTTCATATCATGACATTCATGATAGGGAAAATCATTACCATGGCATTTAGTCTCATTTTGTACTTAGGAATCTCAAGTGCATTCATGAAAACCGCATTTTTGGAATCAACATAACCGCTGTACAGATCTGATCCCTCATTTCCTGAGGCTTAGATATTTTCAAAACTTGATTTAAACTTCATATTTAGAAATCTCTTCCGAAGTAGATAGAAATCGATATAAAATTTGCAAAATTCCGACTTAAAACGACCAAGTTATGGCCATTTTAAATCGGGACTTCGAAAATGACGCGAATTTCGATTTATTAAGTTTTCTTAGAATTTTAGTATCCTAAGATGGTAGAATACTTATTAGGGTATTTCTTATATGAATAGGTGAACCCGTGGACATTGAATCTTTGCCTCCGGATTATTATTACTAGAAGAAAGGCGAACTATGGCGGAGTGAGTTTTTCTTCCCGATTCATTTATTGTATGTGCTTGTAAAGTAGTGCACTAGAATGTAGGCCAACTGAATGGAATATGAATGATGGGGAATAATGGGAAATTATATGTTGATGATGATGTGAGAACTCAAATTAAGAATATCGAAACTGGGTGATAAATTTTGGTTGTGTACTTAGCTATGATGGATTGTTTGAGAAATTGTTTGATCGCCTAAGTAAAATGGGCTTAATCAACTACTGGACTAATGCTAAATTTGACATGTGCATATCATAAGGGGAACGCATTAGCATTTGTATTAATCGTGATCCATAAACGATATCGAATAATCGTAGGTTAATCGTGATCCATAAATGATATCGAATAATCGTAGGTTAACCGTGAACCATAAACTGCATAAAGATAGTACCGCAGTATTCATTAATCTGCTAACCCGGGATGGAGGGCGCAAGTCCATCCACATATGATTTCCGGTTGGTCATATGTTTGTTGAACTCATGTGTTTGGTGCATTCACTTGTTTGCTTAATCACTTGGTTGAATTTTTGTGACATGAATGTTATTGTGGAAGATTACGCTCACTAAGCTAGTTAGCTTACGTCCTTATAGTCCATTCCTTTTGCAACTACCCCATTTGTGGCTTAGGCGACGTGACTCGGCTGTACAGGTACAGAAGCTAGGAGTTTCTCCTAGAAGTTGGAATTGTTTGTTTAGACTTCCATATGAAACTTTTCGACTTTGATGACTATATAAGGCCATTGAATATTCTTTTGCGGGGGAATACCCCTTAGTAAATGTAATATTTATTTATGTCTCATGAGTTATATCCTATTGCTAATGTATGCCAAGTTAAGTTTTATCTCCATTTGGACTTGTACTCTATTGTTGTAAAGGTGCGCCTTACATCTATATGAGGCTCTCGAAGGACTAAGGCTGTAATTCGAGAATTTTATATGGTATGTGGCGGACTGTTACGTTTAGGGTACTCTATGGGGCGTGACATCGACGCTTAAGTTAAATAATAGAAAACACAAGAATTCGACTTTATTGACTTTACATCATGGGCGACCAAAGCCTTGTGATACCTTATGTGCAAATATTTCTCCCAAACTATTCCAAATCACAGGAAACCAAAGGGAAACAAATAAATTCCACTCCCAGCTCTCTAATCACGGGCAAATAAAGGGGCGTGATTTGCATTCTTCTTCACAAAATTCCAAAATCACGAGCGACCAAAGGGGTGATATTTTTTTGGTCCAATTATTCCTATCTCCCCCGTGATATGCCTTGATATCTTGTTGCTTTGGAAATAATTGAGTTATCTTTCCTCTAATTGCTCCAAAATGAGTCGTTATGGTCCAAAGTCAGTTGAATTGAAAATATTGCTAAATTAAGTATCAATTCTTGAATAGAAACATAACATTGAGTTCTAAATTTCACTTAATTAATTGTTAAGATCATGGATATTCATGCCTATCACCAACTTAACATAAACTAATGTTCTTTTTTCAAGTACTTGGCTCAAAAGCTTTTAGCTACTTAATTTTATAGATAATATCATTTTCTTCTACAATTTAATTGGGAGTTTTATTTGCATGGGGTATAACAAGCGATATATTGATATTTATATATCTATTTCTAATATATTACTCATGCCATTTTAAAAGGAAACAAACAATGTATAAGTTTATATCTTAAGAATTATATGTTTACTCTTACCTTATTCTATTCCATTAACCATAAGTGCCAAAGAAATTTGTCATTTCTTGGTAAGACCTAAGGAATTGCTATTAACTTTTGTTTCTATATTGGATTACAATTCATAACCACTCATTCCAATAAAAACCTAAGCTTAGCCATTGGTCACTATCCTACTCAGCCCACCTAAATATACTACATAGACCATTAGACCTCGTTGAACTATACAACTTGTGAACCCCATATCAAGACTATGCCTTGAATGTGTCAAGACTTGTAAAGTATATTCATAGGATGATGAGCTAGTATCTGCTTAACTGCTTATATACCCGAGATTAACCTATGTGGTTGTTCCTTAAGTGAATTAAAGATGTTAAGAATTCGGAGAATATTTAATGGAAGAGAATTTCAATAATGTCAAACCATCTCAAAACATCCTTGATTAGATGAAAATGTTTACATAGGAATATAGGACATAAACTCTTTAATAATTAAGATAATGCTCAACGGATCAAAGGTAGATAATTTGAGTCATGTACGTGGGTACATGAGGTTTAAAGTACGTTACAAAACAACCAATTTAAAGAGCATGACACATGGAAAGTATCGTTGATCTCTCTTCTTTTTGAACAAGTATAAAAATACCTAAATCTAAAGGCCTTTTATTCACCTTGCATGATTAGAGTTATACCTTGATGCTAATAAAAGTGGAATGGAGAGGATGCAACTACTAAGTATAGCTTAAAGTATAAAGAGGGTGGTAATAAATCAAGATGAGATTCAATGATTTAATTTTTGGAAAGTAGACACATCAGAACACTTAGTTGATATTAAAGTGACTTATTTATGACTACTATAGTTGCATCAACTCTTTATTATTGAATAGAATAATTTTGACAGATTAGAGAAGAGTTGATTTAGTGTTGACGTTGCATGCACCCAATGAGTTAAGGTATTAAAAGATGAAAAGATTGAGTTGTATAATTACTCAGTTAGTAAATGATTCTTGGTTTACTACCATCTTTTAATTCATCAAGTCACCAACAATTATTGCTAGATGGTTGTCTTGTTTGTATCTAAGATTATGACTATTGCCTTTAAGTCAGGAATGATTTCACACAATAGAATGACATTGAGTTCTTGTAATAAATTAATCAAGAATTTTAGAATAATATTGAGCACTTTTTAGAAATTTAGTAAGAAGTCCATTTTAAATAAAGTAATACGTGCTAAATTTTACATGTTTAAAGTAAAAGAGGAATGAGCAAATATTTAAACAAGCCTAAAGGTCAGCTTAAGAAAGTTATATGTATGGGGAATGCCGAGCTCTTAGGATTGAGTTTAAGAGAACTTCTCAATTTGAAAGCTATATCTTAACCATGATGTTTTTGGGATACCGTTAATAACCAATTTCCTTGTGCACATCCTATTTCAATAGGAAATTAATGCATTGATCCGCCACACATCTTGTTTTATTGCTTTATCGAGAATTACTTCATGTATTGGTTGACGTAAAATTGATAATGGTTTTGTTCTTATCTTTCTTGAATTTTTTCATTGCTTTTTTTGTGTTTCAAATATGATTAACCAACATGTTAATTAATTTATTAAGGTAAATTAGGTTAGATTTTGCATTTTTTTCTTCTGTAGTTGTAAGCCCCTAATTTTTAGGGTAATATCGAGTTTGAATCATAAACCGGAAAGTTAATTAGAGATCTTAAGTCAACAAATTCCTAGGAAACCCTAGTAGTTTAGAATCTGGCAATCCCATGTTCCTAAACTAAGGATTCGAAATATGAGTGAAGGATGTAGTTTGGTTCGTAATAATACTAAAATGCTTAAAAGATAAGATTAGCGAATTTTCGATCTATTTCAAACCCGATAGGATACAGACTTCGAAAAGCATGTCATATTAATACCGTTAAACTCATAATTTTATAAGATTTCCAAATATATCAGTTATATGATTTTTCGGGTTATAAAAGTTACAGTTATAACATTTTTATCATATTTTTATTACTATCATTACTTTAAGTGTCTAATCTACTTTTTGATTTCTTTTACACTATTCACAAGTACAACTACCCATAACCTATTTCTTACATCCTTACATCATATTCTTATAATTTCATCATTTTTTTTACAATTTATTTTTCCAATATAACTTTTACTACTTAAATCATTTATTTAAATTTGAAACTTACATAACACAACACAAACAAATCCCCTCTCTTACTCTAAAATCGGTGCCTCTCCCTCCCTCTTTCCTTCTCTCCATTTGTTTTATTTCTTTTCTTTTATTACACAAACCCTAATCCACAAGTCTATATATATCCCTTTATACTAACTTCATTTCACTTTCTTTCTTTCTTCCTTTTCACCTTGATAATTTTTGCAAAAACTCTCTCCTCTTTCTCTATACAAACCGTGGGCTCTCTTTCTCTCTATAAAACACACACTTTGATTTTTCTTTCAAGTTTCTTACTTCACACAACCAATAGCTAATAGATCTATACTTTATTAGCTTAAAAACATGTAATGGCAAGTTCATTCATGTGTGATTCCACTCAAAAATCCCCATAAGCTTCAAGCTAGGGATGTGGAAATACTTAACATGAGATCCTTGCCATCACAATATTATAGATCTTGTTATTTGAGTTTTTGCCATTATCTTGTTTTATTATCAAGTTATATTGTTGTTATTGATGATTTGTGCATATATTCATCATCTATTCATATTCACATAACCATTAGTGTTCATGCATTTATGACTAGTATAGTAAACGAGATCTAGTTGTTTTGAGTTCATAAATACATTAGGCTTTTGTTTTATGTTCATAAATAACTTGAAATGGCATGATGAGAATAGGAAAATATTAGAAAGCTCAAGATTTACTTTAGTTTCAATAAAAATAACTTTTGAAAATTCGGATAAAAAAGGAACCATATTTAGAAAACCTATTTTTCAACTTCAAAATGTATATTTTACATTAAAAATGAAGGGCTTAGGAAATAGATATCATAAATGACTGATCTTGATGAGAAAAGCTTAGATCTACTAAGAAATATTTTCAAAACAAGGGCAAGTTTACAAAAATTATATTTCAATCTCAATAACAAGTATTAAATTCGTAATAAAGGAAGCTTGAGATGTAAACACCCATTTTTCAACTGCAAAAAAAGATTTTTATTAAGGAAATGGAAGTCTTAAGGAGTAGGTTTGATTAGGAAATATTTTTTGAAAGACTAAATGAGTTTTACAAAGAAAACAAACTCAAATGAAATTTTCAAAATTCGGATTTGAAAATGACCACTATTTAAACACATATTTCCAAAAGCCAAAATGATGATTTTAATAAAAAAATGGAAGCCCTAAGGGATACATATAATAAAGACCTAATTTTGAAAAATATAAGAGAGGTTTATCAAAGTATAATCCTAGAACAATGAATGGTTTCCAAGAATAGAATAAACTATGTTTTTCATTTTCAAAAATTTTGTAAAATTCGTAATTAGGTAAACCACCTATATAAATATCTATTTTCTAACTCCAAAATGAAGGATTTTATTTAATAATGAAGGTGATGGCTATGTAGGTCATCAAGGTTGAGTTTTGATAAAAGCAAGTATGATTTTACAAGAAGAAAAACTATTTTTCTTAAGTCTAGTAAATTTCAAAAGTTTTGCAAAGTAAAAGTTTTTTAAGAAGAATTCTTGTTATATATATATACATATAGATAGATCATCTCATAACCTTCATGACAATAGCTTGTAGGTATTGCATATATACATGATGCACTTGTAGAAACAAAGTTAGAAAAGTAATCATATACTTCTTATTTGACATTATCTAAATACATGAGAAATTGGAATTTACCAACACTGATGAATCATGCATGGCATTGAGTTATATATATATAATGGAGTCTTACAAGATATAATGATAGCTAAGTATCTATTAAAGCTTTAGTATGATGTTTGTTTTGAGGTTAGAAGTTGAATTGTGGAATGGGAAATTCGTGTAGTATTCTGTACCCTACTGTTCATGGACCAACCGACCTCATTTGTTGGAAATAACTCTACAAATAGATAGTTCTCATCGAATCGATAGAAATCAGTATATAATATGAGAAATTTAGAGTTAAAATGACCAAGTTATGGCCGTTTTAAATTAGAATTTTTTCTTAGACGAATTTTGACGAACTTATTAGAATAGAAATTGTAAGTTCATTCAAACTTCATAGAAATACTCATTAGAGTTATTTCTTTTTTCTTAGGAGACTTGGGAGACGAACTAGACCTTCTCGAGGACTATTACGATTTAGTGGATTTTCACGCAATGGCAAAATGAGTTCACTATCTTTAAATTTTATGCTTATGCTTGTGCTTGTGCTTGTGCTTGTAATATTAGTGGCATTAGAATTAGGATAAGATAAAATTGATTGTATGAATATGATTTCTACATAGGTGAATTGACGATAAGAATATCGAAATGAGCTTGTTGTAATTATTTGTATGACTTAGTATAGAATTGATATTCTGAAATCTCTATGATCACTCATAAATTGTTAGATTAATATGCCATGATCTTGTAATCAAATTGACCATGCATACCATATGTGAGTCACATTGCATAGGTTATTATACATTTGTGGGAAGAAAGCATAATATCTGGGCAACGAGGGGCTTGTAAACCCGAATGTTGGCGTAATAGCCGGAAATTAAATATTGATGTGTGGCCGAAATTGAAAATGGTGTGGGTGGGCACCTGTATCAACCACAGTACAAATTAAAAATGTGTGTGGGTGGACACCTGTATCAACCACAATAAAAAGTGCGAAAAATTGAAATCGTTGGTCATATGGGCCCGAAACACTTAACCCCGAATGGAGGGCGTAAATCCATTCAACATAAGACTTCTGGTTGGTCTTTTGTATTGTATACTTACGTGTTTGTGCATTCATATGGTTGTTAATAACTTGTTTGTTATATATACTGTTAAGCATTAAATTTTGAAGTGGAACTCACTAAGCTCGTAAGCTTATACCCCAATAGTTTCCAATTGTAGTATGAATATTTATGGCTATCTCTGAGAAGTCACTTTCCTCAGGTACAACTTTTGGACTCTAAGGAGCTTTTTGAAGAAGTCGGGACCTAGATGTAGGCGTAGACTTCTTGTTAAATCTCCTAAATTGATATATATATATATATATATATGATGGTTGTTGTAAGAGACTTTTGAGAGCTTAAGGACTCTTAATTTTTGATGGGGGTATGCCCCTTAGATCATATAATAGATTAAATCTAGATATAACTGTTATGATTTACATTCTTATTGCTATGTATGTCTCCTTAAACCATTTCGAATCAAATTATGGTTCCCTATATGTTGAACGTGAGCCTTACACCCTGTATTCAAACTCATGGAGTGACTAAGGTTGTCATACTTGAGTTTAAATATCAAGTGTGGTGGACTGTCATGTTTGGAGTACCATTTTAGGCGTGACAATAGTACCTTGGCATGACGTGAGCATCAAAGTTGGAATAAAGACTTTCTCTTTAAAGTCAGTGAGACTTAAAGAGGCTCATAAGTTGAGAAAGTTAAACTAGCTTCGAAAGGCAATAAAATATTCCCTTCTATCTTGCACATGTGAATCTTTTTAATGGATGCAAGTTCATTAAATACAAAATTAGTTTTGTTTGTTATCAATAATGTAAATTCACTCTTTGTAGTAGGTATCTATAAAATTTTGTTCTGTGAAGTGTTTGTAGGGAGGTGTACAGTAGGCACAATATTGTGTTAGTGACTTATGTTTAACTTCATGTGTAAGCTATCAAGAGAGTAATAAAAAATGGTCTATAAGAATTAGGTAACTCATAAGTTAGATTTTGGTTTTATGTAAATTATCATGATGGACCTTAGTCATTCCACTGGAATTTTTTTTTCTAAAAATTATTTTTGGGAAGTATGGGCCTAGAGGAGGGTCCATAAGTTCACCCCAATGGGCATGAGTTTTTAATCTCAATTTAAAAATTTTGTAGCTCCTTTCTTGTTAAACTTGAAATTTGCACTTAAAAATCAATTAATTATTTAGGTTAATTGAATTATTTCTAATATCAATCTAGACAGTGGATATATTAAGTTCTTTAATTATAGTAGTATATTTTAAAATTTAGATTTATGATTCAAAAATTTTAAATATCTTAGTTGTAATATAAATTTAAAATTAATCAATGTGTTCCAATTTTCCTTTTCCATAGACACAAACAAATAACATTTTTTATTTGAATAATTAAAATCTAATTATAAAATCATCATATATTGTGTTAAAAAACTTTTTATTAATTTGTTATTGATTCTATCTCTCTTACTCATCCTCCTCTTTCTATATTATATATTGAAACGTGAAAGTTACATTTAGAAGTTATAACGCTTTTAACATTGTAGTATCATTTCTCATCATCACCTAAACGCATACGTTGTCATCATCATTGCTCTCATCTATAACAACTAAACAAGTCAATGTTAGAACTCTTTATTATATTTGATTTTTTCCTTTAATTTTTGGTAGTTTTTTAATCTTATTTTCTTCATAATTTTTAATTTAATTTTATGATTGTCTTCTTTTATTATTTCATATACCTAATACTAGAAACATTAAATAATAAGTATTTTATATTTTATATAATCAAACATGAACATCATCTAACTTTTTATAAAATGCCATAAAGTATTGTTGAAAAAAAAGAACGATACGAATTTTATCATATATGAATTTTATGACATGAAAGAGAGATGAGTTAGACTTCGATTATTTTTTGTTTGTTTAATTTGTTTCATTTATATAACTATAACTTAAAGATGGCTTTGATAATATTCATTATGATCCCCCCAATTCCACACCCAACCCACCAAACCCCCACACCCACCCCCCGGCCTTCTTAGTTTTTAATCCTGTGTTTGTTCCTGCTTTTTAGTTACCTTAAACCAACAATGTGTGCAAGTCCCACCACATGATAAACTCCCTTGAGAACATCTAAGTCAAACTTGGGTCTTGCAAACATGGGTTGTAGAAACCCACTTGTGCGTTATATAGTTTTTATGGACCTAAGTCATGTAATCTAATGCATGGGGTTAGTCATATTGATGATCGTTTTCTTAAAAGGTAAAATCCTGATCTTAATTTTATCTTATGATCACTTTTAGCCAAGTATCCTATTAACCTATAGTAAATGAATCAAGTCTAAGTATCATTCCTCAGGGATCTCAAGTACTAGTCATCACTTTTCTCGTATTATCTAATTGGAAAATTCAAGTTATGCTTTAATTATCTACTACTACTAATTACTCTAATCAATTCAAAAATGTCACAATCTCAAGTCAAAATCAAATTTTAATTAATACAATCATAAAATCATCTAGATTTTGAATCACCACTACATTTTTATCATGTAATATGAAATACTAATTTAAAATAACATCTTTCTCAAGATTATTAATCTAATTTTAAGTTCATCAATTGGAAACTCTCCTTAGTCAATAACAACCTAAAATCACATTAAACTTTATGAATTTTCCATTAGAGTTAACCATGTCTAGGGTTTTATTTAATACAGAAGATTTATGTCTTCCTATCTTTAGGATTACAAGAATATCTCTCTAATTATGCAAGTCTATTCAATCTAACAATTTCTCAATTAAGTAAATTGAAAATTGTTGTGAGTTAACATTTTTGAACCGCCAATTCACATGGCCCCAAAAAAATATATCAATTCACAAAAATGATGAAAACACATAATTGGACTCAAGAGAATTAACATTCTATTAAATAGAAAATAATCCTAATTACATGAATTATTTAAGGTTTATCAGAACCTAGATTAATATTCTATTCTTCCATGAATATATCAATCATCACATAAAGAATAGAAGAAAACATAAAAAAACATGATAAAACTCATTTAATTTTGTGATCTTGCAATCTCTTATGTCTTCGGTTGTTTTTTGACTTGTTCTTGCGATTTTCTCTCTCTGAAACCCTTAGATTTGTCTCAATCTCCATCTATATGACTTTGGGTTCTATTTACATGTAAACTTAAATTTTAATTCGCATGGGCTCAACAAGGTCGTGGCTAGATTGTGTTCCACCTCTAACTTGGCTTAACACAACCTTAGCACAATTGTGCGTATAGGCCATGTGCTCTTTTCTTATTTGAAAAATATTCTCTAGTTTAGCACAACCTCAACACTAGCTTGTGTTTAAGTCATGTTCTACTTGACTTTTATATCTCCAAATATGATCAATTTTTAAGGTTGTGCTCACTTTAACTCTCCAATATTGGTTCTAATCATGTATCCAAGAAAGGGGGGCTGAATTAGTTACTCTCTAAAAATTAAAACTTTTTCAAACAAGCTCTTGAAAATCCCTTTGATTACTTATAGAAATGTAGGAGTGAGAATTATTTGTGATAACTAAACTTGAATGATTAATTAAATGTGCAAAAATAAAATAGAGGGAAGAGAAAAATTTTAAACACAATGATATATTGTGGTATGACCTCATGTCTATGTCTACTCTTCTAGATTTAAGTAGGGAACCTCATAATCACATGGTGTCCTCTACTATATTAAAAAAAATTGTTACAAATAAAATGCCAATACTTCTTAGACTCTATTTACTTTATTCAACATCCTTAGCTTGTCCTTATGCTGACACTAACTATAAAGCTATTTATAATATATATGAGCAGCAAAATACAAATCTAAATGACACATGCTAAAGTTGTTTCTCAACACAACAAGTAAGCCAATAAAGAGTGAAAGATTGCTATGAAGATTGTTTTGCACTACTTTAGTACTTGGAGAAGTTGTTGACATTGTTGTTTTTGTGTTTGTAAAATTTGAACTTCTCTATATGTAAACCTCTGTCTTCAATAGCTAGAATTATATAAAGCATTGTTGGAGCTTGACTGTTGGATATATATGGCTTCTAGATATTATGCATCATAATCTTCTTCTTATTACACATGTGGAGCTTAAAAAATTCAAGTTTAAATTTCTAAAATTCTAGATCTTCCACATCTCAACATTGTAGTCTATGTTCTCTTAAAAATATCATTTAAACTAAATTTAAACATAAAAAGCTTTCAAGCTTCATTTGAGTATAATAATCTTTATTAGCTTAACATTCATATCCCTAGATCGAAACTTGGCTTATCTTAGATTTTGTCTTCATGTCTTCATAAAAGATCATAGAAGAAATCATACTAACATGGAAAACTCAAATATTTAGATCTATACTTGAATTCATTAGCTTATTCTTGTAGCTTGAAAAACTTGATGAAGAAATGATTTAAATCTTCATGGATATTAATCCTACTTAATGAAACATTTGAATACATTATCCAAATGTATTCAAACTTTAGAGCTAGGCCTTCAAATATGCTTAGCAAACATTTTGAACAATTTCTCATCATTCTATGCTTATCCTGTGAACTTGTGGATCTTCCAAACTTATACTCTGTATAACATTCTGGTTAAAATCTATATAGTTTTTTCTTGTCATGCACATGCTTGGGATAATGCTTTGGTTGACTTTTATGTAACTCTTGATACTTTGTTCAAGCAGTATCCTACACTTTGTGATATGCTTTAGATGGACTTTGTTCTTTGAAAAAGAACTACATTGTACGCTTTATGTTATGCTTTGGTAACTTGGTATTATTCAAAATTCCATCTTATTTATCAACTAAATTCCTTCACACACTTAATAGAATCATTAGTATCTTTTTACACTTTTATTGTTATCAAAACTTACTTAGAATGAACATAAAATACAACATGACCAAACAAAGATCGTGGGTTGTATTCAATACACTTCTCCAAAATTTACCAAATCTTTATCCAAACTCCATGAAACTTATCCAAATCCTTCTCTTAGGCTCCAATAACACTTTAATGACTTGAAGTCACATGTTTAAACAATTAAGCACCAATTTATGGAATTATTCATTAAATTTATTAATTTAAGCTCAAAATATCCTATCTTAATAAGGATTATTTCACACCAATTACATGACCCACACATGACTTGTCTTGGTGTACGGACACGAAAAAGAGTAAGCTCTGATGATTAAAAGTTATAGGGTAAGTCTATAGTAGAAATTAAATTTAGTTTGAATGGTTCATTAGATGGTTGAGTTATAGTGTGTTCTATTAGGATTTCAAGTAAGGTAGAAGAATTGAATATTTTTTTTGTTGTTGTAAAAGTAATACTTGAATAGTAATGGTAGATTAACAAAATAACATGGACACATAATCATAGGTTCATAATTAATATTAACATATGTAAGTGATGGGTTTAGATTAAGTAGTTACATGCATACTACATGTAGCGAGGTGCATAAATCCTAAAAAAGTGACATGAAGTGGTATGTAAATAACGATTAATAAAGAACAGAATAGGGATGTTAGGCAAACAATCTCAATTAGCTCTACTTGTGACATTATAAGTGTAGAAGTTAGTCATTGATGTCGTAGACCGGATTGTGTTGGTAATCATTGGTCAAGATGAGTCTTTTTATGAATGGATCCCCCAATGGGCTCTTTTTTGATTTAGGTCCATTAATGATCTCTTTTTTTTTTTTTTTATTAATCTCATGAGTTTTATTGAGAAAGGATGAAATTTGACAAGCAATTCTTACAGGCCCCACCTCAAGCTTATCATGCGAATCATGCCATAATCATTCTCCAACTTTGTCACTTAACCTAAAAAGTCAAATTCAATTCAACATTGGTCCTGAAGCCATAAATCAAATTTAACCCTTTATAATATACAATAATCATCTCAAGAAAGATTATGCTATAGATAAGTGGTTGCTAACACCCGCAAGAAATTACTTGTGATGAGTAATTCCAACACCGATTTAAGAATGAGAAAGCAATCTAATAACCACTAGAGGATACCTCTAGTGGGTCACGGCTCACCACATCCTTAGGACCAAACATCAAGTTAGCATAGAGCTTATATACTCAAATCTTAACTGAATCAAAATTCTACTAAAATTGATTAACTTCATGCATTAACCAAATTGTATCACCTATACTCAAAACTAAAACCCTTAATGAACCAAGCCTAATTCCAAAGTCACACAAACCCAAAACCTTTAAGAAACGAAACAAATAACCAAATTAAGTTCAAATAATCGACTTAATTCACTTTTAAATAAGATTAGGAGTAGAATTTGCAAGATTAGAACAACATTAGAATTTTGCATACATACAACATAATTGGATTAATAATATACAATATAATGCTAATATTATAAGAAAGTTCCCTTAAGGTTAAGCAAATGACTGAAATTTTGAAGTAATGATGTAGGAATGAGTAAAGTGTTATTTTGTGAGTGAAAGAAAGCATAAACATGTAAAATATATGAAAGTATGTTTACTTTAATACACCAAATAGATTGCAAAATTGTGAGCTAATTGATCCCATCCTACAAATGGGTATTGCACATCCTTGATCCATAGCATTTGCTTTCTTTTAATTCATGCGCTTAGTTTCATCTTATTACCACATAAACTATTTTATCCCCTCTTACATGTGTACACCTTCTCACATGTACATGAACCAAACTCATCTCATAAATCTATAAGCCATTTTAGGTGGATAGGACATTTTCTTATAGGGATGCAATTGAATGTGTCGGGACCCGACTCACCTAATTCTTTAAAAGCCCCTATAGGGTTTTAGGTTTGAGTTTGGACATTCCCTTTAAACCCTATTTGGGTTGGGTTTTGGATCTAACATAAATCTCTATAGGAGACCTGATGTAATATACTAAAGCCTAAGGAATTTTTAGTCTCTCTTGGTCTTTCCCATTATGGTCATAGTGTTATCACTCACAAAAAAGAAAGAAAAAAAATAAAAAAGAAATTATAAAACGCTTCTCTCTCAATCCTTCCTTTTTCAGTCTCTGTTCTCTTATCGCTCTTTCTTGAGTTTTGTGTCTTGTTTTGAAGTCTTTATCCACTTCATAACTCCTCTCTCTCTTTCTCTCTCTCTCTCTATATAATAATAATAATAATAATAATAATAATAATAATAATAATAATAATAATAATCAATTAGTCTACATTCTTTCTCTTTATTTCTATCTCTAGCATATTACTATCTTTAAAACCTTGGTTTTGTTACCTCTCCATGAAATATTTTCTTCGACTTATTATCCTTATTTCCTTATTAACTTTCTTGTGAATCAAATAAGTTTTATGAGATATAATTTTACATTGATATCATCTACGATATATCCTTTTTTTTGTGTTGTTGCAAGAATACCACTAAGATTGCAAATGTTGTCTATTTGTCATAATGGAAAAAATTTATAAGGTTTTCGTCAAGTTTAGTAAACCTTACAGTGAATTGGGACATATTCAAATTTTATAGGACCTATACCAAACCTATCCTGATTGCACCTATATTTTTTAGCGCATTCACATGTTTATCTATATCTTTAATCTTTTTAACTAATTCATAACTTCTAGAAGCACCTTAACTGAATAATTAATTGATCTCACAATCACAATTGGTAATAACTATTATTCGTATATACTTACTAAGGTATGGGCTGTTACTTATAAATCAAGCAACTGGAACCACACATATAATAAGAAAAAATTTCATCATGACTAGCCACTGAATCTTTTTAGTGCTTTGAGTTTTACCCAATAACTTGATAAATTGACTTATAGAGGAGTCATTCTTATTTCCGTTGATAAATTGACTTATAGAGGAGTCATTCTTATTTCCATCCAAGTAGATGACCCAAACATAGAGTACACAAGGATCTCAAGTTTGAGGGTGAATCACTTGTATCTATTTGCCAAAGGAACCAATGACATCTAAATGTCGTATTTCCTAACATCTCAAGTGATGTCCAGTTGATAGATTCTTCCTTATATGTTTCCTTATTGGTCCCATTTCTTGGTTAGTGAGTACAACATAAGATTAGCGTAAATAATCTTGTAGCTATGTCTCTTTTAACCACTCACTTAATCATCAACATTTCTAGCATTATTGTACTGGTGACAAATATTCATTAACATACTGCGTCTAAAGCAGTAAACGAGCTAAACTACTCGTGAACTACTGAAGTTTAGTTTAACTTGACCTCATATAGTAAAGTTGAGCTTGAACCAAAAGTAAAGCCCATTTATCTAAATGAGTGAAGCTCGAGCTTCTACTTAAACTCATGAATTGACTCATGAGCAAGCTCATGAGTTATTATAAATATATATATTATATATATTCTTCTTAGATTTACTTTATCTTTAAAGCTTGGGAACTATTTGAATTTGAACTTCAAATAAACTCATTTTTCTAAATTAGCTAAGATTGAGCCAAAAAGAAAAAAACTCATTTATTTAAATGAATCGATCTCAAGCCTAAATTTTGGGCTTAATAAAAACTTGGCTCAACTTTGTCCAATAAATTTTATACAAGATGAGCCAAAGTGTAACGCCCTAAGTTATATGCATTACAATTCGCCACATGTTCTTTTTCTTGTTAAGAACACGTTAAGGCTATAATACACTAAATCCACCAGTTGTCAATTCAAATCATCAAAACTCTGATAAATGGATACTTTAAAATCTCATATCAAAATCTCATAAACTATACAATCTAGAACTTCAAATCATCTAAATCAAAAGAAACCTAATAATAAGTTTCATAAAGTTTTAAAACGTTAAATCTCAATATATTCTCAATAACCATCCTTGCCTACTTCCATATCCAAAAATCTATTGATCATTAGTTAGGTAGTCTAATCCACCATCGCCATCCCCATGATCCATGAATATAACATAGCCAGATAGATCATATACTACATCATTATCACTTGTACCTGAAAAAGATAAAAGGGTGAGTGAAAATGCCCAGTACGCCATACAACAAACAAATATGCATGATCATACAATATACATAAATCACATACAATCCTAAAAATAATGCAACAACTACAATTTATTATCTTTAATTTAGCCAAGCAACCAACACAGTTTAGAACCATTTGCAACTAGTCCTAAACTTGGAGTAACTCATGACTCCATAAAACAATTTTTATACTAAAATACTTTTATATACATATATTGGTGTTGGATGCGATCCACACATCGTTGCGTACCACAATTAAGCTGGCACGACTCCTAACATATCAGAATCATATCCAGGTGCAACTCTACTCGGGACACTACCACACAAGGATCATCAGGTTGCCAGCATTAGTATCACACTCTGCGTGGTCTTTACTAACTGCAGCTAATTACAAGCAGCAAATCAAATTAAAAGTTCTAATAGAATTAGGTCAATTTATTTCTCTAATCCTACATGCACAAATAGTAAGCAAGGGAAGGTCATACATGGATTCGCTTTCAATTCCAATCTCACCAACAGAACTTCTAACAAAAAAAAACTCAAATCTCATAAATTTTCCTGATCATCAACATATGTCAAATTAACCTCAATTGCAAATTCATAATTAAACCCTAGCCCTAATTTCCATAATCCTATTCAAAAGATCTATAACCCTAATCATAGATCCACAATAAGAATTTAACACACCTATTTATCTTGTTCACAATCCAATGAAATCTCCAAACACAATTCCTTCAAAGATTCCTAGTTTCTTCCACAATTCCTTCAATATACATATAATCCTCCATTAATAAACCAACCACTAGAAAAATATCACATCTTTAAAATCATAAAGATGGGATAGATCCACACTTACCTACATCTTACAGATCTTGATTGAAATAGGATCCCAATTCAATCAATCTTCTCACATAATCAATTAACTATTCTTAATTGCTATAGTCATATTCCTATAATCTATAAATGTTAGAAATCACAAAACTATAATAAAAATCTTACCTTTACCTTGAATCGAAACCACAAATCTCCAAATCCACTTTAGGGTTTCTTCACTAGATCTTGAATCTCCTTCAAACATATGAAAAGAACCTTATAAGAAAGATAACCGTAAATGATTAATTGAAAAAGACTAGAGAGAGAGAACCACTTACCTAGGGTTTTAACTGAGAAAGAGTTGTGAGGAGACGCTTATAATATCAAGACTTAAGAATGACTACCTTAGTCATGCAAAAATCTCGGTATTACATGTAAGGCGTCTAACACGATAATAGGAGACGCTTTTGGGAAGTGTGGTCTATGCAAGTAATATTGAACACACAAGAATCTAGAAATAAAAATAGATCATAATATACCGGTTATGCTTACCACCACTATCATACACTTGTCCCACCAATTGTACAATAGCAATGCAATGTGACTCAACTTATGAAGTGCACGCATCAACTTTTATTTAGAGCCTAGCCATTATTTTTCAATTTCTTGCAAGTGACCAACCAATTTCAGACACTTCAACATGCTAATAAACATACAATTTATTACAAACAATTCGTGGCTTGATATGCTTAATATTCATTCAACATGTTATAAACACATGGATCTTCAATTTTATCTTTTCTTAAATCTAGTGCAACTAATTTACAAGCACAAGCAGAAGCATGAAAAATAAGGGAAGTAGGCTCACTCGACCATGACGATACTCTCTTAGTCGAAGTAATCCTCGGGGTAGTATACGTCCTCCTCCTCAGTTCCTAATCAAAGGAAATATATAAAATGAGTATTCCATGGAATTTCTATTCAAAACTTCTAACTCTACTTTCTAGTTGCAGTAAAATTCATATGGGTGGAAATTCCAACTAAAATGGCCATAATTTGCTCATTTTAACTAGGAATTTCGCATATAATATATTGTTTTCTATCTATTCGAAAAGATCTATCCATTTCCAAGGTTATTTTTATCATAAAAGGTCGTTGGATCCCGAACCATCGGTACAAATTCACCACGAAAATTCTAGTTTTCAAAACTTAAATTTGTAAACTTTTCTTTATCCAAAAATACTTGTACCAAAATATAATATAGATTATAGTTGGAAAAACCTTTAGAATATATATATATATATATATATATATATATGACTCATATCATATGCATGAATTTAATGAAGTTTTCTCAACAATGATTTTTGGTAAAAGTAATGTTTTCTAGAAATTGGAAAAGCGAAACTTTGAAAATCTCCAATTAGCTTGTTGGAAAATTTCTTAAATTAATTTAAGCAAGTATTTTCCCCTTTTAATTCTATTTTCTTAGTCTTTCAAATTTCTTAAAAAAAATGATTTTTGTCTTTCTAAGTTTCTTATAACTTAATTTCTAGAGGTTGAGAGGGTAGTTTTGTAAATACTATTTGAGAGTAGTTAAAATTGATCAAACTTTACATTTTCTTAACTTTTCCTAAAGTTTATTTCATTTAATTAAAATAATTTCCTAAGTTGTTTACTAACTTTATTCCTTAAGAACATTTTATCCTTATAAAAGAAACATTCTTGGTGATTTGTATTCTAGAGTATTGGTGAACTTTCTTAATGAAATTTAGTAAAACTTTTGTCAACCAAGAATTTGAAATTTTAATTTTTAAAGAAAACTTTTCAATTTATGGTTTTGTAAAGTGTATGTATGATATATCTACTTTATGTATTATTTAAAAATCTCTATGTTCTTTGGTTACTCAGTAACTTATGATGAACTCCTCTAACTTTTTGGAAAAGATTTATTAAGATAAATTCCTAAGTTTTTATGGGAAAAATCATTTCTTACATGACAAAATTTTTTTTGGAAAAGAACTCTACTTTTTATTTAAGAAAACCTTTGCTCCATTATCTTGTTGAGTCAATAATCAATATGCTCATGCATGATCATGAATATGTAATATGGAAATATAAGAAAGACATAATAAGCAATATAATAAGCAAGTTAATATATCAAGTATTGAGAACCTTAGCTTCATCAAGGTAACCCGGTCAAGTATTGGAAGCCTTAGCTTCATCAAGACAACCCGGGACTAAGAATAGACTAGTCCCAAAAAGAGAAAAGAAAAGGAAAAGAAAAGCAATAATAATAGCAAGTTAGAGATGGTTAGTGAGCATTAGGCTCTAAAAATATAAATATATATACTAAATAATATATATAGAGTTAGATTAGAGTATAATAACAACAATAATATCATTAATAATCAACATATAATAAGCATAATAACAACATAGTAAAATTGGAATTTCATGTACAAGAACAAAATATGAACATGTTGTTGCTTTTAATACTCATATGAGTTTCAAAACAATACCATGGTCATGCTAGTTACATGACATGAGTAAATAAAATGAGATTAGGAATTTTACCTAAAGTGTTTATGCTGTAGGAAGAATGTAGTGAATGTATGAGTATGTGGTTAGTGAGAAATCGTAGATGGTTTGTGTATAAAGAAGGATTTGTGAATGTATTTGGTGAAAGAGAGTTTTGATAGAGGAAAATTTCATGGAGAGAGTTTTGGAGTGAATTTGAGAGAGTTTTGTTATGTGTAAAGATGGTGTGAAAGAAGTGAAGGGAAATGAGGTATTTATAGAAATTTTGGAGTGAAAATTAGATGTAATAAAATAAATTGAAAAAGAAATTAAATTGATAGAGAAGAGAGGGCGCTGACCACTATAGAGGGAAGAGAGAGTGAATTATTTTTTTTTTTGTAATAAAAAGTAATAAATATGTGAAGTATGATTGATATGAAGGTGTATTGAAAATGAAAAAGTAGAAAAATAGGTATATAGGTAGTAAGAATAGGTTGTAAGGTAGAGTAGAAATAGATTAATAGTAATGAATAGTATATAGATAATAAATAGTAAACAAGACTAATGATATACCGGTAGTAAAGAAAATACGTATAAATACAATATTTGTTATTTTTAGTTACTGAAAAATTACGAAACTGATATTTTTGAAATCCTTATATTATTTCGTTCATAATGGTGTTATCGGAATATTTTTACTATTTCGAGCCCCAGGACACGCTTTTCAAGAGCTGATCCGTTTAGGTCCGAAGGACACTCGAAATTCGCGAATATGATATTTTTACATTTCCTTATATTATTACAAATTATAATTACTAATTATTTCAACTTCGTTTTCTAGAGCTAAGAAATACGTGATTGCCGAATCTAGATTCTAGGGTTTGTACTAGTTTTTTGTTGACCTTTAGGATTTTCGATTGACTTTTAATTCTAAGATTAAGCTTAAAATTAACCAAAATTTCAAGGGTTTACAAGAGTAGCACCTATAATAGTTTGGATTTTGAATTATTTTTATTTAATTTATCTTTTAATTTCTTTAAAATATATATATTATTGTCAACTATTAATAATATAACTAGTCATCCCAAGCAAATATCTCTTTACTATTTATACGTAAATTTCATCATCTTATCTCATATTCATTTATATGTATACAATGTATTCATTAACAAAAAAAAAAAAAAAAAAAAAAAGAAAAAAAAAAAAGAGACAAGGGAAAATTCTCAACCCTGCAAATTTACTTTTGAGTCACCATGTCCTTTGATTCAACAAACATGCTAGGAAAATCGTACGGCCCTCTTGAAGGCAAACCGATGCATCCAATAAATTTTAATTTAACAAATTGTTCTGTCCACATGGCAATTAATCGTGCTATGAAGATGAGTAAGGAAGTAAACAGAGAATGATTTTGATGATATTTGCAAAACTGGAAATTTAATAAATCTATTTATTTATTTCCCAAAATATGTTTATTCTCTAAGATATGTTAATCTCAACATTACATTATTGTACTTTCCCTTTCATTATTTATTCATAATAAGTGTAATATGCTACTTGAAATTTCATTTTTCATTGACCTGATTCGACTCACGATCGAACCTGGTTCAACCCCTCAACCCTTATCTACTAACATGTCAGAGTTAACTCCTGGTCTGGGTTTGACAACATTGTTATATATAAATATTATGGATAAATTGTTATAAATTAATGCTAGTAAATATATATATATATATATATAACATAGATAACAATTAGCCCTTTGTTGATTAGACCTTATCTAAATCTTACTTAGTCTTCTTGTGCTATGTGTACACAACAATATACTATAGAGATTGAATTTGAACTTAGCGTATAGTTTAGAATTAAGCTAAGGTTTTAGAAGTAAGCAAGGTTGTCAAACTTGTTCCTACCTAAAATCACCGGAGGGTAAGCAAAATAAGAACATAGAATCGAAACGTGAAAATGTAAGTTTTTACAACATAGAATCGAAGCATGAAAATCTTCCATTGAACTCACAAAAGAATCACTTTGGGGTAAAGCTTCCATGCTTGCTTTCATTTTACTCATCTGAGATGTAAGTGATGCCACTTGTGCCTTTAGTTGAGAAACTGACTCGGACTCATACATTGCAGCGACGGGTCGAAGATTGTTCCGTTCACTATGCCAACTGAATGTATTCCTTGCCAATTCTTCGATTAAATCATAAGCCTCAGGAGCACTTTTCTTCATCAAACTCCCACCAGCTACTGAATCGATCATTGTTTTCTTTTGGTCTCCTAATGATGTATAAAATATCCTGACCAGATCGTGCAATGAAATTCCATGGTGAGGGCACCGACGAAGAAATTCTTTAAACCTTTCCCACGACTCATAAAGTGATTCTCCTTCATACTGACGGAAGGAAAATATCTCATTTCTTAATTGAATCGTCTTATTAGGTGGGAAAAATTTCTCTAAAAACCTCTGAGCCACTTGATTCCAACTCGTTAATGAATGAGGAGGCAATGACTCCAACCAACTTCTCGCCTTGTCCCTTAGTGAAAAGGGAAACAATAATAGGCGTATTGATTCATTTGGTGTTCCATTGGCCTTTATAGTAGCACATATTTGCAAGAAATTCTTCAAATGAGCATGCGGGTCTTCTGAAGCTCCTCCCCCAAATTGATTAACTTGTACCATCTGAATCAAAGCAGGCTTCAACTCAAAATTATTTGCATGAATTGGAGGATACTGAATGGATGGAGCAACTCCATCGATTGTGGGCATAAACATATCCCACATGGGTCTATGAACTTCATTTCCAGCATCTCTAATGGGATCATTTATATTTCCACCGGCTTGATTTACATTACCCCCAGGATTCTCAACTTCACCAACCCCTCGTGGGTTTAGATTCTCATTATCTCTATTCATATTTAATGATAGTGGTCTTGCTCTTTGCACTATAGTTGGAGAGTTTTGGATAATCTCTCTGGTTCTTCTTAATCCTTGACGAAATGTTCGCTCAGGTTCTGGGTCAAAATCAAAAAGCTTGATTTTTCTGCTGCGGGTCATACACCTGTAATCAAAGATCAATTAAAGTTGAAATGAATAATAATATAACAGAATTAAAAGAAACTAGATTAATAACGATTGGGTTTTCCTAATATTGTCAATTTTAAATTTCCCCGGCAACGGCGCCAAAAACTTGATGCGTTCCATCTGAGTGTAACAATTAATTCCACTAATTCTTTCCTAATATCAGATTAACAATAGGCAAGTGTACCTATCAATTGTAGTATAGGAATGAATTATGGGTCGTATTCCTTGGGATCCTGACAATTACTATTACTCGCCCTATCAATCATTATCTAGCAATCAATTTAATGTATGTTTAATTATTAATTAATTAGATAATTCTAATTTTAACTATATTAACTACCAATTTTTTATCACAATGACATATAAAACATAATTTTAACAATTTATTAACACAATATACAGAAAGATTACTCCATCATATTAACAGGATTTAACTAAATTCATCCGTAAATTACTTATCTGTAGAATTCTTAATTCATGACCATTATTCTCATAATAGATCAATCCTAATCCTAATTGTATCTACTAGAATCTCTTCTAAGTTAATAGCCAATTCAGAATTGCATTAAAGCTCTTATTATCCTCAAATTCTTTGAAAACATGCAGCAAACTTCTTATTAACATCTCTATCAACAAGAGTAGTTTGTTCTAGTGCCTTAGATCTACTCAAGGGAATTGTTTCTCAACCTTTTCCAATGAGATCTGATGTAGGAATATGTCGTGCACTACAAATTCCTAACTTATTTGAAGACCCAACACTAAAAATTCGTAATTAAACAGATTATAACAGATATATATATGCTTCCTGTTAATACAACTTCGTAATAACTTAATCACTACTCATTCATACTGACATATAAACACAAACGTATAACAAACATAATCGATTCAATGAACAAGAAAAAGAAGAAGTAAAACCCCTTTTTAATGACTATGAAGTGGTTGTACAAAACGAATTCTGGATCCAATGACTTTCTCAAGTTCTTCTTGGAATCCGACTCTCTCTCTCCTCTAAGTTCTCTTTCTAAAATATCATGTGATGTCCCTTTTTAGAACGAATCAACCCTCTTTATATTCAATAGGGGTCGTGTTTAAAAACACGACCTTTTACTAAAACAAACTAACAGTCATACTGTTTCAAGAAGATAATAATGACCCATTTCTAAAAGTCACGACCGTACAATACATATTTTCTTTGTAAATATGCATTTTGTACGGTCGTACAAGAGGGAGTGCTAAGTACTGGAAGTCAATCTTCAAGCTTGTACGGGCGTGCAACATAGATCTCCTTCAATTACTTCTTCATCACCACATGTACGGCCGTACAAGTTGAATTTGCTCCGAAATTTCTTGGTGCACGGGCGTACAAGACCCCGTACCAGCCACTGGCTTGCATTTTCTTCACTTTGAGAGTTGTACGGCCGTACATCAAGTCTCCTTCTATGCATCCTTGCTGCTTTGTTTGAATATTGATTGGATTCTCCACATTTTCCTTCCTTATATTACAATTATGTTCAAAATTGACCTGAAATAAATATGTATACCAATTAAGCACCTTATCTATTAAGAATCCATCAATTATATTATAAAATAGACCCAATTTGTCAATTAAAATGATGATAATTATGCCTATCAACCTTAATCCTATGACTCTTCATATTTATAATGAACCCACTTCCTTCATGATGATACTTTTATATTTTTTCTAAGCAATCTTTGTTCAATAAATTAAATATATCTTCTTTCTTAAACTATTATTAATCGTTAATTGAATATCTTAAATAATTGAAGTTAGTAGTGGAGTCTATTAAGTTAAAGAAGAAAAATATAATGTAATTTCACTCATAATTTGATAAACATATTTTAAATTGTGGAAGTGCAGTTCATTTATCTTAGTTTTGATAACATATTATACCTTAATCAAGTGGAATTGCGTGGGATCGTATAAAGTTGGTATAATTATAAATTCATGATTCCACCATGGGTTTATACCAAAATGATTTTGTATGTGCTTCAACTTGAAAGAGGCTTATGGAATAGTAAAGTCATCAAGAAGAGCGAGTAGCTCACAATTTTGACTACCATGGAGGTAAGTATAGATGAACTTGCCAATAACAAAAGTTTACATCAATTAAATCAATTGATACAAGAGGAATTATAGATGAATAGTTGAAAGATGAAAAACCAATCATATTAACCTACACCTCTTCAAAAGAAAATTTATCTTACTTTAGGAAAATATGATTTTTTTATAGAGTAAAATCCATGCAATCATGAGCATAATAAATCTCATAGAAGGGATATTATAATACCTTGAAAGGGATGACAAAATAAAGAGCAAGAAAAATAACAAATAAGAACATAACATGGATCTGGTTATTTTAAAAACTATTAATTTATCAAGGTTTTAATTGTCACGATCTCTTTGATTTACTAAATTGGAATAAAGGTAATGGGAGTAGCTATACTTTTGATTTTTGATAATTTAGTATTTAAACTTTCTATTTTAGCGATTTAGTGCTTATTTTTTCAATTTAATGTCTTTGTTAATTGGAAAGTCAGTGACCATTATATATATAATAATTTTTTTTGTATTTTAGTGTTTGTACTTTAATAAAAATAATTTTGCCTATACTTTAATTGTGATACACTTTAGTGTCTATTCACTATCAATTTATTAAATATTAATATTTTACTTTTCTTAAGTGATATATTTTAAAATTTAAAAGAAAGTTACTTATTAAATAATTGAAAATTGATTTTAGATTTTTAATCAATATATTATTTTAGAAATGAAAATGAAATTATTGTAATGGTAATTTCGATGGTAGATAACTTTTCTCATGTCTTATATCACTGGAACTCTTAACATCAATTTAATTTGAAAGTAAGATTATACTATATGTTCTAAATTGACATTAACCAAGTAAATTTGGAAATGGTTGTAATTTTTTAATCAAGTGCCATTTACATTATTAAGAATTTTAAAGTTGTTGAATAATACACACCTATATATTATAAAACATTTATTAAAATTTTCTTTGATGGTGTGCGACAAAACCTTTGTGAGATTATTGAAAAGGTCCTCACTCAATTCAAACACATCAGTCAATCAATATATATATATATATATATTTCAATCTCAAGATGACAAGATCAATGGAGGACATTTTGAACAATTTTGTAAGATCTTTTGGAGAAACTATATGATGTAGTGAGTTTCGTAAACACAAACTAAAGCACTCATTGAGTGATCTAAACCATGTAACAATTGCAAAAGATGCACTTTAAAAAGAAATTTCTCTCAATTTAAGGTTTTAAAAGTGTACCATAAGTTCCGAAAAGAAAGACAAGTCTAAAGGACTATTTATATTATTACATAGAAAACTAATGTCACACTCCATCCCAGGCACAATTGTAGCTGTGTAGGCGCCCTTAGGTCCACAGACCACCCTGGGCAGGCAACGAGATGCCATAGATATTGGCATCCATCCAAAACCCCCTTAAGCAACTCTTTGAAGGCATAATCAGGTATTGCTCTCTACTCGTAGCATTCGAGTCTAAGCTGTAGCCTCGAAGACTTGAACCCCGGAGCAAACGCCTTCACCAATTGAAGCGTTTGCCTTTGAGTAAAATAAAAGGCTACGTCCAGGGTTCGAGTTTATGAGGTTGCAGCTTAAACTCTAATGCTACGAGTAGAGAACAATACCTTATTATGCCTTGAAAGAGTTACCTGAGGGCACTCTGGATGGGGATCAATGTCCCTGGCATCACACTTCTTGCTCAAGGTGGCTTGCAGTCCTGGGGGGCCCCCACAGCTGTGGTTGTGCCTGGAATGGGGTGTGACATAAAAGACGTCCTGTTATGTCATGCCCTATAATTCACCACAGCTTATGTGGCTGACGTGATGCCTGGATTGCAGCCCCATAGGCACTAACTTCGGAGGATCGCCACAATGGGTTCCCTTATCAGTACAAAAAGGTATTGTTACCCCCAAGTAGGGTTGACCCCAATTACAGCCTTGAGGGATCGAACTCATGACCCGAGGCTTTTGTTTGCCTTAAAGGCAATGCCTTTACCAATTGAGTGACTTGGGGTAACAATATCTTCTTGTGCTAATAAGGGAACCCGCTACGGTGATCCCCTGAAGTCAATGTCTATAGAGCTGCGGTCCTAGTATCCCATCTGCCACATACTGCTGTGAATTGTGGGCGTGATATTGCAGTAGAAAAGATTGAGGTTAAAGAACGCTGTAGAGCCACCTTCTCCATTGGAAAATATCAGGATGAGGTGTACTGTGATGTGGTAGATATGGATGCCTGCCATTTTTTATTTGAGAGACCTTAGTAGTACGATGCCAACACCTAGTATGCGGGTAATGAGAATGTTACATTAGAGAAAAGGGGTGTGAAGTATATACTCTACTGCCTTTAAAGAGAGAAAATCGTCCCCATACCATCAAATAGAGGAATGCTCTTTTGTAACTATCACTCACTTAAAAAGAGAGATGGAGGAGGCCATCGGGGAGTCTACAGTTGTGCATGTGTTCATAGTGAAACAGGTCATGACAGTAGAGGGAAAGAGTAGTGGTGGTACACCAGGGGTAGTGAAAGAGGTGTTAGAGGAGCTTAGGGATGTGAATGAGGAAGAGTGAGCTTCTATAGTTATAGATAAAAACTATGATATTAAAGTTTTAGAACAGTAGGACAAAGAGAGAAATATAGTTAGAAGAGAAAGGTGTAGCAAGTGATGTGGAATGTCGCATAGAAACAATAGATGATAAATCATAAGTGCAAGAATTAATGCACAGGATTACTGTCAAGATACTTTGGGAATTATCAATCCATAGGAGATTTGCAGATGGTTCAAGGAGCTTGAGGGTGGATGTACTTCAAAGTCTTAATATAGTCGATATATTTTACTTATACCTCTTAACATTCACTTTCAAGTTCATATTTGATCCTAGAGGATATTTATTCATGATTCAAGGTTTATCTTCGTCATCCAATGATGAAAAAACCTTATATCTAGATTCAACCCTAAACTTGAAGACGAGTTTTTTCAGGTGGAAGAGAATGATGCGGATGACATAATAGACATATATTTGAACAAAGGGAGTCATCTAAGAAGAAGAGGAGGGAGACATATTTGAACAAAAGGGAGTCGTCTAAGAAGGAGGGGAGGAGGAAGCTCTAAGCTACCTTACACACAAACCTTGGAAGATAAGCTGCTGGCGTTGAAGGCTACACTGTCGGTATTGAAGCTAGCCTACATTTCCCCAGTTTCATTTTTCGAGTTTCAAACCGCTAACATTAATTCTAGGCTACCAGTTTTGTTTTACACTACTAGCCTATATTGTTAGCTTATGATGCATGATTTATCTCTTATCTGTCTTTTTTAGTTGTAACGCCTTAAATTTAATTAAGGCATTACTGATACGTATAATACTTTATGTATTACATGTTCAGATTTCCTTGAATGATATGTTTAATTTGAATATTGCTAACCAATTTTAACTATTGAAATAGTTTGCTTAAATTTCTAATCTAACTAGATTTAGTAGTGGTGAATTGAACTTTATTAAACACATTTTAAAAATCTCTACTCTCATCAGGGTATACTAACTTTTTAAGAAATAAAACTTTATAAAAACATTTTATAATCTACCCTTAAAGATAGATCTACAATTATAAACTCTTGGGCACCACCACGCCTTATTTAAAAGAAAAATACAAATTCAAAAGATAAATCTAGTTCCTTATACAAAACAAAATATAATTAAATACAAATAATCTAACACCCTGTTTCCCCTTATTCTCCCTAAGCATCTTTGGGATTGCCCATACCTAAATCATATTCCTTAATAACATAAACATCATCCTCATCATCCTCATCATCATCACCAACATTATCATCATCATCATATAGTCATCAACTTCAATCATCCATATAATACCTGGAAAAAGAGCAACAATAACAATAATGAATCGAAGCTCAATACACAGAATACAAACACACACGGAATGTCACACGAGCTTAACTAAATGTAATGAAACAAACAAAAAATTATTATCTTTAATTTAAAGTAAACAAATCAACATTGGAGCATCCAAACTTCGAAACAATCCAAGAAACGATTTTCCATCCTTGGCCCACTACCATAGCAATGGGAGAGCGCATCGATAGCCCCCGCAGGCGACTACTCAAGCGCAGGAATCTAGAGGTTCCGAGTAACCGTAGCTATTTAGGGGATTGATATAAGCAACTCGAATGCCTATATCTCTGATATAACCGATAAAGAAAAGTAATATCATTTAAGGTTTACAGTCGTTATCAAATTTACTTAATTTAATCAATAATATCACCTAGTTCAATTGTCCCCATAAACGTGAACTAAATCATATTATATCCTTTTAAGAATAAGAAAATGTTACAACGATACGATACGATACTCCCTATCAATTATCTACCGAGCCACTAAGAAAGGTTATTGCATCATGACTAGTGGCTTAAGCGCCTAAACTATCGGGCCCACTCGGATAAGGTTGTCACTCCTCAGACCGGATTCAATGTCACAAGTACAAGCATCACTCAATTAATTAGGTCGTCTTTAAGTTTTAATTCATTTTAGTATGGCTACCTTAGCATCAAACACACAAGTTATTGTGTACCTCATATATATAAATCCAATTAGAGACAGAAGGCATATTAGAATCCATTTAAGAAAAAAAATCCAAAAGATTCAAAAGGCAAACTCAAACATCTATTTAAGAATTTAAACTATTTCAGTAATTAAATAAATTATCTATTTATTTCAAACTTTTATTTAACCCTATTTGATCAGACACTAAATAGGGATCCCGTTATGGCCACAAAAATCGGCCTGTCAAAATATGGATAGTTCTCATTTGTCTATCAAAGTATTCTTTTCTCTTTGATTATAGTATTTTGTTACAAAAACACCAACAAAACTTCATATTCCAAAATCATTTATTTTCCAAGCAATCATACACTTGAAACAACATATTCCCTATGTTATACTAAGGTTATCCTAACATATCATTCTAATCCATTACTAACTCTTAAATCCATTTTAACTTAAACCTAAACAAATTGATTATAATTAATCATTTAATCCAATTACTAAGCTAAGTTAATCAAACTTAATCAATCTAATATATTTTAACTTGCTCAAGCCCATTTAGTCAAGTTAGATAAAGATTATTAACTAGTTCATTTTATAACTAAGGTTCATATTAACTTAAGTTTATTTTACCTTAATCTTGGCCAAATTGATTAAACTTAATTAATCTAATTCATTTTAGTTCATTCAAATTCATTAAGCCAAGTTGAGCTTAGATTATTAACTAAGTTCATTTTATATCCAACTTTATGTGAAATCAAATTATCTATTAAATCTATAAATTCACTAAACTCATGTTTAATTATATCATTCAACAAATGTAACACATCAAATATCATTTATCTATCTCATTTTAGCTAAAAAAAGATTCATTTTATGACTAACTATACACTTTTAACTAGTAAAATAAGTTTTCAACTTTGTTTGAAAAACGTAGCAGCTGAAAAGAATTAAAATTTCGGCCATGATAATTTTGAATTTGCAAAAACTTAGAACATGAAAGTTATATATCTCTTTTTAAGCTTTCCAAAGCATTTTGAATCATCTTAATCCCAGTTTCGATAAAAAAGTTATGATTAAAATACCAAACAGTATCGTGCTAGAAAAATTTGACCTGTAGAGATAACTCTCCCCATCATGGCCGTGATCTAGGCTTTGACACTCGAAAATTCAAGATCCGAGAAGATCACGGGTTACATCACACCTGTGATGAACAAGGGATCCTAGCTATGTGTTTTCCTTGTCTTTTTACCCTATTTCAACTACTTGTTCATCACACACATCAACTAAATCATCCTAACAGTAGCATACAAGATCGAAATCATATTCACAACCTTTCCAAACATATTTTTCTCATCTTACATCATCGACCCACTTCATCAAACCTTCTCCATTCATGCATAACCCACGTATTCATCATTCATCAATTTCATCACAAACCCAACTTGAATCTTGTATCGATACATCGTATACAAAAATAAACAACAACCAAAGCAAAAGAAATAGCAACTTATCTTTTTGAAAAACACATGCAAAATTGATCTTCCTCCTTATTCTTCTTCTCCTTTGTTGATTAAGCTACTTCTAACATGCTTTCCATCTTTTGATTTTTTTCCTAACTTCAATTTCTCTTTTTCTCTTCTTGAAATTCAGATTTATGAAGATAAACTTGAGAGAGAGAAAGAAAAAGGAAAGAAGTAGAAGAAAGAGAAGATACAGGAGAGAGAAGGAAACAAAAAGGGAATGGAACATCAAAAAAAAAAAAAAAAAGAAGTTAAGGGAAAAAGAAAGATAAGGAAAAGAAAAGGATAAAAATTATGATATTTTAGAATAAAAGTATTAGATTTAGAATTTTCAAATCAAATATCTTTAGTTCTAGAAATATTTAGAAGATGATTTCAGAATCAATAGGTTAGAAATTAAGAACTTAAAATAGAACCGAATTTAGGAGTTTATCTTAAATCAAATTGATATTTAATTTGAGTTTGAGTTTAAGAATTGATATTTTTATACAAGCAGATGAACTCAAATTTTACGAGAATTAAGGAATTAAATTTAAACTAAAGTTTAAGGGTTTAAGGCTTCAACCTTTTAGATAATTATATTAAGTACCAAACTAATTTGAAAATAATCTGAGAATATACATTGTAGAAATTACTAACTTGCTTTGGAAACATACTTTAGAAGTTTAGTTTACAAAAAACTGATATTTAAATTGGGTTTTAAGTTTATATTTGATATTTTTAAACAAGCAGATGTTTTCAAAAGTTATCAAGATTCAAGCAAATGAAAGTTAAATAAATATAAAGGGCCAGGAGTTTACGAAACGTTTAAAATATTTGTTTTGGGATTTAGGAATTGGAATTTCGAATAAAGGGTTTTCGAAATGAAGAATTGAGTTAAAAATTAGATAGTTTGATTTATGAAGAAAAGTCATTAAGGAAAATAGATAATCTTATAAAATATTTTGTCACGCCCCGCCCCCGCAGGCGACGGCAACGTGATGACAGGGCAGACAACCCACCATTGGCCCCCTAGTGATAATGGTCGATACCACCATTGCATCATGGTGACCCCAACCAAAGCATGCCCCACAGGGTATCAAGAGCACTATAGGTATTGTTACCCTCAAGATGAGTTGATCCCAGCTGCAGCCTTCAGGGATCGAACCCATGACCTGAGGCTTTTGCCTGCCCAAAGGCAGCACGGTAAGAGGTGCTGCCTTTGGGGCAGGCAAAAGCCTCAGGTCATGGGTTCGATCCCTGAAGGCTGCAGCTGGGGTCAACTCATCCTGAGGGTAACAATACTTATAGTGCCCGTGATACCCTGTGGGGCATGCGTTGGTTGGGGTCACCATGATGTAATGGTGGTGTCAACCATTATCACTAGGGGGCCAGTGATGGGTTGTTTGCCTTGGCATCACATTGCCGTCGCCTACGGGGGCGGGCGCGTGACATAAAAAGGCACCTTTTTATGTCACACTCCGCCCCCGCAGGCGACGGCGGGTGTGATTGCTAAGAGGTGCTGCCTTTGGGGCAGGAAAAAGCCTTAGGTCTGGGGTTCGAATTCTAGAGTCTACAGACTGGATTCAACTCTACCTAAGTGTAACAATACCTATAGTACCCGTGGTACCCATTGGGGCATGCGTTGGTTGGGGTCACCATGATGCAATGGTGGTGTCGGCCATTACCACTAGAGGGCCAGTGGTGGGTTTGCTTGCCCTGACATCACGTTGTCGTCACCTGTGGAGGCGGGGCGTGACATAAAAAGGCGCCTTTTTATGTCACACCCCGCCACCGTAGCGACGGCGATGTGATGCCAGGGCAGGCAAACCCACCACTGGCCCCCTAGTGGTAATGGCCGACATCACCATTGCATCATGGTGACCCCAACCAACGCATTCCCCTTAGGGTACCACGGGCACTATAGGTATTGTTACCCTTAGGCAGAGTTGAATCCAGTCTGCAGACTCTAGGATTCGAATCCTAGACCTAAGGCTTTTGCCTGCCCCAAAGGCAGCACCTTTCACCAGTTGAGCTGTCGGCCATTACCACTATGGGGCCAGTGGTGGGTTTGCCTGCCCTGGCATCACATCGCCGTCGCCTGCGGGGGCGGGGTGTGACATATTTCAAATCTCAATTTCAATTCAAATCAATTTACTAATTTATTTACATCAAATTGTTTATTCATTTTTGTATTGTCTACTTATTTTATTTATTTAATTTGTCTAACTATACTCAAAACTAACTATCTATTATTTTATTTAATTAAACCCTTTCTAAAGTAACAAGGAGAGTGTCTGAGTATTTCACTTAATCCACCTAATGTTATATAGGTTATAATGCTTGTCATTTGCTAATTGCAACATTTGCACAACTTCTCTACCTATTATGTTCTCACAACGACCACTATCTATTATTAACTCAAAGACTTGGCCATCAATCATACATTTAGTGTGGAACAACTGATGCTGCTGAGTTTTCTCCTCCTGCTTCGATGCCAACATTTGCTTCCTAATTACTTAAGCCTACTCATCATCCTCGTCTTCATCCTTATAATATTCATCACCCCAATTAGGTTTACAGTGAATTTCACCCTCTTTATCTCTCTCGACTATGTTAATTCCTCTTTTGTTGGAGCACTTGTTAGATTGATGGTATGGCTGGTTACAACGATATCACTTCCTTAATATGGCTTCGCATAGGGATTGTTCTGTTTTCGCGTGTCCTTCGTCTCAACTGGCTTCTCGCCCAATGCTTTATCTTCCTTCTAATCATTAACTCCTACTTTATCTCCGAGATGGTCTTACTCTTCTTAACCACAGTCTATTTGAACTTTCATCTCCAAATCCCCTACTACCACCATCAAATTAATTGCTCTTCTCTTGTAACATCAATTATGCTATAAGAGCCGTGTTTTTAGCCTCATTCAAATTTCAAAGACCATGGTCTCCGGTTTTATCCTGAATCTGCAGTTTTAAGCCATCCAGGTATCTAGCTACCTGCTCACCCTCACTCTTCTTTAGGTCATTTCTCTTTGTCAACCTCATAAATTCTGTGGTATATTCATGCATGATCTTCTGCCCCAGGTGGTACCACTGATATTGCTAAAAGAGGATCTGCTCATAATCAGGGGGTAGAAATTCCTATTGTAGCAATTGCTTCATCCTATACAAGGTTCTCATTGGTTGTCTTCCCTCACAGTATCTCCTGTTCTAAAGCATCTCTTACCAGGATGATGCACCACTTTTCAACCAACATGCTACTAAGCTAACCCTACGCTCCTCAAGACTCTCCATGTAATAGAAAAATCTATCTACTTCAACTAGGCAATTTAAGAATTCTTCAGTATTGAGCTTACCATTAAAGTTAGGGATATCAACCTTTAGACAGAAATCACCACCGTCTCCTTGATCATACCCATAGTAGCTCCTTTGGTATCTGCTACCACCATCATCGCCTCTCTTCCACGGTTGCCTTTCTTCATACAAAATTGCATCTTCCTATCGGATTCTTCATCAGAATTCTAAGGTCTTTGATTTGTAGCTACAGGTCGATTGATCGGATCACCATAAGCATCTTCTGCCTTTGGTTATCTCCCACCAACATCCCTTGTTGGGTTTCCATTAGGTTTTAGGATTTATAAAGATTTAATTTTTTTGCAGTAGAATTTAAAAAAAAAAAAAAACCTTAATCCAGCATCCATGTGTTTTGATTAGATCAAAATAAAACAAATAGCTCGAATTTATACCTTAACCTTGAAGCTTGAAATCAATTGGCAGATCGGATCTATAGGTATCGCGAATTCGCAATCCCCTCTACAATATCTGTAATATACAAATAAATATTTTATATTGAAGAGAAAAGATATCATTTGATATAAAATGAGAGGGTTTTATGGTCCATCTTCATAAGTTTTATTTAAGTGTATTATATGGCAGGCATATAATACATGAGGTGTCTTGTCGTTTCCTATGGTGTTATAAGAATTGAATGATTTTTTGTCTTTTTGTTTCCAATGTAGTGTTACAGAAATTGAAGGGTCACAAAAGTTTATTTATATCTTTACCCTATTCCACTTCTTTCTAAACCTAGAAACTTTTCTAACAAGATCTATTGTGAGTTTTTCATCAAGAGGAGATCAAGATTTTGGTTCAGGTAAGAAGATCTAATCATGATTTTTCAAGGATTCAAGAAATCTACATCTTTCTTAGGATTCTGCTTATGGTTTTTGAAGGAGCTTTCGAGGAAGAACCCTATTTTGATTCAAGATATGGTTTTTGGAGCTCTAAGAGAATCTACGATCAATTAAAGGTAAGATCTATCTTAGAATTTGTAATTTCTTAAGATTAGCAAATTATAGGATTATGATCGTAGTATATTATTTGTTTGAATTAGAGTTCTATTCAAGCGAGATCTGCACGTTCTAGGTAAGTGTGGATCTAAACAAATCTTTATGGTTCTAAAATTATAATCTTTTCTAGTAATTGTTTTATTAATTGAGAATCTGTGTATTGAAGGAATTGTGGAGATAACTAAGAATTTTGGTGAAAGATGTGTTTGAAGGTTTTATTGAATTGTGAACAAAAGGAACATATGTGTTGATCTTTTATAGATCTGTGATTAGGAGTACAATATATGGAATTCGGGGTTAGGAGTTTATTATATGCATGAAATCGAAATTGATTGAGATATGTTGTGGATCAAGAATTCTTGTGAGATTAGGAATTCTTTTATGATAGAAGTTCTGTTGGTGAGATTAGAGTTGAAGTGAATCCAGGTACGACCTTACCTTGTTTGTTGTATGTGCTTGTAGGTTTAAATCTGCTTGTTGTATGTGTGTGAGTTTAGAATATCAAATCAATTTAATTCTACATGACATATTAAATTGTTTTGATGCTTGTGTTTGGTTTTGGTTAGTAAAGACCACGCAGAGTGTGATACTAACGAGGCACCCTGATGATCTATATGTCAGGTTGTCCTTAGTGGACTCATGCATAGAAATGATTCCGGTATATTAGGTTTTGACAGAGGCCACAGTGTGTGGATGATTCTCGAATACCAATTATGTATAATTACCTATTTTCTGTATGCTTGTTTTTATGGAGTCATGAGTTACTTCAGGTTTAGGACTGGACTGCAGATAGTTCTAAACTGTGTTGTATGCTGGCTAATTTAAAAGATAATAATTTGTGTTTGTTGCATTAGAAATAGTTGCATTTGAATATATATATGTTGTGTATGCATATGCATTTGTGTGTGGTCTGACGTATTGGGCATTTTCGCTCATTCCATTCATTTTTCAGGAGCAGGAGAAGATAAGGTGATTCATGATTTTACCGGATATGACATCTCTGTAGATCATGGGGATGATGATAGTGAACTTAACTTTTTGTGAAGGATCAGTAGAGGTAGATTTTGGATACATAGAGATAGGAAGACGATTTAATAATCTATGAAGTAGTTTGAAAGATTTTATTTACTTTATGAGTTTAAGATTTCTTTATGGGACTTTTGATTAAGTTATAAGTCAAGATGATGTTGGCTTTGATTTATGCTAATAGGTTAATTCAAGAGTATTATTTCTATGATAAATTGTTTAACAAATACCTTTTATATGTGAGTATAAGAGATGTATTTTTGATATAATATGTGGATTAGTATTTCATAACCTTAGCGTGTTCTTATAAAGAGAAGGCACGTGGCGGGTTGTAATGTCTTTATTTTGGGGCGTTACAATATCCACACGAATAAACACTCCATCAAAAATGATTCTTCAGATGCTAACGTTATCTAGAAGATTTAGAACACTTCTAGATTTGATGGAGAAAATTTTACTTACGACTCTTGTGGTTCTCTCTTTTAGGGTTTACAGAATTTCTCTGTAGGTCTAATATTGATAACATATGTCATTCACCTTAAAAGAAATCTCTTATGTCTTATTCATAATAAAGTCAATATGAATAATGACATTAATATCCCTAATTTTGTTATGGATAAATTAATTATAAATTAATTTATTAACATAAGAATTCTTAGTCCAATTAGAAATTATTGCTCTCAAAAGATTATATTTATTTATTATTCTTAACAAAGTAAGATTAATAATAAATAAATAAACTTATTATTCTCGTTGGACTTTTTAAATTTAGTCAATGATCCTTTTTGTTCATTCTGTTTTGTGTGACCCTATAGGTTCACATAATGTTAGCCATTGACCTAAAACTATTTTTGTCAATAAAACATAAGCGGCCTCTAACAAAACATATTTTACCAAAATTAAGTGAAGATTAGTGATTCGATTTTTTCTTGATTCATAACTTATTTCATTATCCTTTTGTCACATGATATCTAGATTGAACATAGAATATGGATAGTATCATCCTTATATCGTTCAATCTTATCATTTCTTGATCTCCAAGTGAACTGACAAAACAAATGAAATTGATGATACTATCAATTCATTTGAGCATGATCATGCATTTTTCAGTTCACTTATCGAAGGGTCCAGAGATATCTCTCTCATAATGAGAAGGCAAATCTCATCTTAATCACTCTACTTCCTCTACATGATTCACATTACGCTCAATCTCAACTTTTATAATTTCCCAGTTAAAAATAACGTTTGATTGAGTCGAATCATAATGTTCCTCATATTGAAACTTATGGTGATTTTAAGTCTAAGGATACACTGACATTATTATTGTAAGAATCACTTATGGCACTGATCATGTAGTGATCTCATAGGGTCAGTCTAGTACATAGTCCTGTAATATGTGCTTATGAGTTTGATTTATATTCCTATATAAATAGACATCTCATGACTATCAAACAAAAACTCATACTAGATTTAATTCATTATCATTCCTACAATAATGAGCATCTAGGGACATTTAGAATAATTAAATTATTCATGGATCCTATTATAAAGTAAACATGCAAACAATATAATAGAAATATCTTTGTGTCAATAATATATATATATATATATATATGGCAATATCCAATAATTGGCCTAGGGCACAATCACTAACATCCCTGTCTCTATTGGTATCGGGCTCCATCATGTTGAAACACTTAAATCAGATCTTCAAGACACTGGCCTAAACGTTGGATTCTCTAATCCATCGTATCTAATACCGCCTTTTGAGCCTGTGACTTGGTTTGCAGGGCTTCCACATCCTAATAACATTTGAGACGTGACCACCTCCTAAACTATTGTGTCCTGACATCTCTGCAAGAATTTTCCCGCTGTGATACCACTCTGACACAACAAGTTAGCATAAATACAAACTAGAGCACTTACCAAGTGATCTAAATTACATAACAATTGTAAATGATGCAATCTCAAAAAGAAACTTCTCTTAATTTAGGATTTCAAAAGTATATAACAAAGTTTTCAAAAGAAAGACAAATTAAAAAAACTATTTATACTATTACATAAAAAACCTAAAAAGATAAATAAGAAATAAATCGTGCATCATAAGCTAACAATATAGGCTAATAGTATAAAATAAAAGCTGGCAGTCTAGAATTAATGCTGGTAGTTTAAAACTCGAAGGACAAAATTGGGGCAATGTAAGCTAGCTTCAATGACGACGGTGTAGCCTTCAATGTCGACGGCTTATCTTCCAAGATCGGTTGCATAAGGTAGCCTAGGGCTTTCTCCTCCTCGTCTTTTTTGGCGATTCCTTTTTGTTCAAATGTGTGTCTGTTATGTTAGTTGCATCACTCCTCCTTTCCTTTTTAGACAACTTCCTTTTGTTCAAATGTGTTTGTTATTTTTTCCGCATCACTATAAAAAAAGAAAATTCAAAGAAATATTATAATAGATAAAGATATATTACTCAACAATTTTTGAAAATCATGCTATGAGGCAGATATACCTCATTTTACAAATTATAACTGTTGAAATTTTACCTAATTTTTCAAAACCAATATAAAAAGAGAAACATGATTTCTTCCTATAAAAATTTGGAAACGATGGAGAGAGAGACAAGTGTATAACGCCACCATATGATTGATCATACGTGACATTTGACAAGCACACCTACCCCACTTACTTTGTTTAATACGCAATCCACATTTTATAAATTACAAATCAAGCTTGCTCTGGTTCTCTGCTTACTTCGTAAAGCATATTCCTTCCAGCTTTCTTGCACAAATACCCACATCACATCCAAAACACCCAAAACAGTGACACGCCTTGTTGTACTGGAAAATGGGCGGTCTTGATGCGGAGAGAACAACAGCAGGATGGGCAGCTAGAGATCCTTCTGGTCATCTTTCTCCTTACACTTTCTCCCTCAGGTATTACTACCATCAACTCATATCAAGGCCAATAAGCCTCGGTTCGATTTCACTGCTAACATAGAGACTGTATTGGTGGTAAATCCGTAACAGTAATCCAGGGTAAAATCCTGACTGATGGAGTCAAAACCACCCAGACTATTCATTTATTTACTTCTTTTAAAAAAGAGTTTTTTTTTTTTTTCTTCTTTTTGGGGATTATGAAGGAACACAGGTCCTGAGGACGTGTACATCAAAGTTCTCTACTGTGGAATCTGCCACACTGATCTTCACCAAGTCAAGAATGATCTTGGCATGTCCAACTACCCCATGGTCCCTGGGTAAAAATCTCTCTCTCTATATATATAAATCCAATACTATATTAAAATATACAAATTTTTTTTTTGCTCTTCTTGTTGTGGTTGTCAATGTTTTATGTACTGTTTCTGTGCACAGGCATGAAGTGGTAGGTGAAATTCTGGAAGTTGGATCGGATGTTACCAATTTTAAGGTTGGTGAGTGTGTTGGAATCGGAGTTATTATTGGGTGCTGCAGAAATTGTAAGCCATGCAAATCCGACATAGAACAGTACTGCAGTAAAAAGATATGGTCTTATAATGATGTCTATACTGATGGTAAGCCCACACAAGGTGGCTTTGCTGCTGAAATGGTCGTCGATCAAAAGTAAGTCCTGATTTACAATGAATTCTCGTGTGTAAAACCCTTTTTTTCACTTTTTTCCCCTCTTGTCAAACTTGTTGTTTTGGTTATGAGTTTTTATGTGAAGGTTCTGCTTCATGATTGAGTATTACCTGTCTAGAAATTACTAGTTTCTACGATTGGACCACTAGTTTTTTTCAGTGGGAATGACACCACTACCAAATTATTTATCAAAAAATAGATTGAAAATTCTCGTAAAAAGATCAAATAGAACAACTATAGATATATCTATATGTAAATCAGACATATTTCTATATATAATTAATGTACAAATATACAGATAAAAAAAACACCCTTAATTAATCATTTGACTTAAGTTTTACTTGTCATAGTGAAGTCTTACAACACGTGAAAGCAACTTTTCTATAATATTTATGACATATGAGACCCTATTTAGATACAGAGACTTCATTTATGGAATATCTGATCAAGGTTTTGCCAATCTAAAGAGAAATGATATGTATTAGGAAGCATCAGCACGAAAACATGACATGAAATTGAGAGAGAAATATTATCATTTTTACTTAAAACAGGATCTTAGCTTTCCCCCCTTATGATTCTGATATAAAAATGGAAGATTTCCATCGTAGGATCATGAAATCATGAATATGTTGTCATCGGATTGTATGAAGGTCGTTCTCTGCATATCTTATCTTCTGCATAAACGCTGACACGTGTTAGATTTAGATAGAAAAAACACGTATGTATTGATTGATTTAATCTCTGAATGCAGCAGCGTGGGCCTATGGATTTATTTTAGTACAGCTTTCTCTACTTGTCTGTAGGTAACATTGAAATTATTTAGAGAAAAATACAAAAATATCATTTTTTTTGGGTATTTTTACAAATAAGTGATTCGGGTATTTGTTTTGAACAGATATGTAATCTATGTTTTGATATTTGGGCAAATAAGTGATCTGGGTTTTACTTTTGAGAAATACATTACCTTTGTGGATTAAGGAAAAAAATAACCAGCTTTCTAAAATAAATTATACAAATCCATAAGAAAAAAATAATCCTAAGAATAAGCAAGTTGATCTCGTTTCTTGAAGAGACGAGGTCATTAGTGGCCGTCTCTTCAAGAGACAAGATTGAAGATGACTTGATTAACCTCGTCTCTTGAAGAGACGAGGTCAGCTACTAATGATCTCGTCTTTTCAAGAGACGAGTTCAACTTGCCTATTATTGAGATTATTTTTATCCTAGTGGCATTTTTTTAATTTTTTTTTAGAAAAAGTAATATTAATTTCCTTTTCCCTTACTTGTGCCTTGTATTTTTTACAAAAGAAAAAAAAAAAAAAAAAAGAAAGTAACCCATGTTTTCTTTTATTTAGGTTTGTGGTGAAAATTCCTGAGGGAATGGCACCAGAGCAGGCGGCTCCTTTGCTATGCGCAGGAGTCACGATTTACAGTCCGCTAAGCCACTTTGGTCTGAAGCAAAGTGGGCTTAGAGGAGGCATACTTGGGCTTGGTGGGGTTGGACATATGGGTGTAAAATTAGCAAAGGCAATGGGACACCATGTCACTGTGATAAGTTCTTCTGATCGGAAAAGGGTTGAGGCATTGGAAGATCTTGGTGCTGATGAATATTTGGTTAGCTCAGATGAGAATAAGATGAAAGAGGCTATTGATTCTTTGGATTATATAATCGACACCGTGCCTGTCAAGCACCCACTTGAGCCTTACCTTTCTTTGTTGAAGCTGGATGGGAAGTTGATTTTATTGGGTGTTATTAACACCCCTCTTGAGTTTATGACCCCAGTACTCATGATTGGTGAGCTCTCTCTCTCTCTGTGTCTCTGTCTCTTCATATATAATAATATGTTGCATGGCTGTGTGTTGCGATTGTTATCGAGGAAAGAATGATTGTACCAATGCAATCTAAATCCATGTATTCTAATATTTAGAATTTAAGGGCTTATGATCTAGTTAGCATTCCTTTCCCAATTAGGATGAAACAGGTTTGATAGATAAATAGCATATTCAACTGCTTTTGGTTTGATCACTTCACAATTTTCCATTGCAGAGAACGACATTTTGAATGCCCCTATTTTCCTTCTTGCAATTCATTTTTACGTACTCATGTGGACAGTTTGGTTACTTAGAAATCATTGGATCTTTAAGACTGAAATACTATTTTCCAATTCAGCAGCTTGTAACGCTTGTTGTTTGATTACAGCCTTGAATCTCATTTCGATGATGATGTTGAATTTTTAGTGTTTCATACTTTTAATATTCATGTGGTGCAACATTGTGCAGGGAGGAAGGTAATCACAGGGAGTTTCATAGGAAGCATGAAGGAAACAAAGGAAATGCTTGATTTCTGCAAGGAAAAGAATTTGACATCCCAAATAGAAGTGGTCAAAATGGATTACATCAACCAAGCATTTGAGAGGCTTGAAAAGAATGATGTTAGATATAGGTTTGTGGTGGATGTTGCAGGAAGCAAACTTGGTCAGTAAGTGGAACTGTGGAAGAAAACAGGACAAGACAAGACATGGCATCTCTATCTTAATCCAAACAAAGCAATATAAGATTATCTTAAACTAGGACTACATCCAGTCCAGTGTGCTACTCATACACTATTTTCATGCCTGAGCCATGCTTTCTAGAAGATTAGAATATGAGTGCAACCGGATTGAGAGTACAACTATAGACCTTTTATGAATCCTATGGCTTTTTCTGTATGTCACAAAATCAATTTAAAGCGCACCTCATTCACAGTACGATAACTTTTTGTTTTATTTTATTTTTGGGTTTCTATCGTCCCGCTTAGAGGGTTGAACTACTTGTCGTGTGTGTAAATTTTTGGTGGTGGCTATTTTAATAGCAGAGGTGTACTTTCTTGGCGTGTGCTACGGTGGTGCTTATAATTTATTCTAGTAGGACATACCTACTGCTATGACAATACGATGCGAGCTTTTTTTCCTTTTGTTCTTGAAAATGATATTTACCTACCTTGTCCACAAAAGCAGGCAAATGATTAGATGGAAGAATGAAAACGCGCTTTCTTTCCTCTTTTTCTTTTTTTTTTTCCCCAAATAAATTAAACCAAAAAAAAAAGATTTAATCCTATATTATTTTTATAAAAGAGAGCACTGTCACTCTTTAAAAATAATCCTAAAAGGCAGAAAAAAAATAAAAAAGGAATAACAATATCTTTTTTCTTTTTTGCCAAAAAACGAATATTTTACAAATAATTGGAAGGGCCTTAGTTTTTCAAAGAAGTTGTTAGGGATTGATAAGAATAGAAGAAAGTGCAAACAAACTACGTTTAAAAGCATTTGAGTACTACTTACAAAATTATTAATAGTAATTCTATTTTATGTACATTTAACTTCTTATTTTAAAGGTGTATTTAAATCTTATAATCTTTTGAAAAAGATGTATTTGATCTTCAGGAAAAGGAAATTAATATTGTTAATTTAAAAAAAAATTACAAAAATACTTCTAGGGCGAAAATAGTTACAATTTTAGGTAAGTTGAACTTGTTTGATAAAGAAATGAGATTATAAGTAGTTGATCTTGTCTCTTTAAGAGACGAGCATGATATTTTCTTTGTAAATCTCACCTGTTCAACAAACGAGTTTATTGTCGATGGATAAAAAAATGCAAAAGGAAAGAGCAACGGCTTCTGTGACTAGGAAATTCATAGCAATGGCTTAACCTAGAGGGTGAATGTGGGTTAGATAGTGGGTAGTTGTGGTTTGCTTAGGTGACTGGGGTTTGATGAAGATGATGACTATGTAAGGTGTGTCACGCCTCAAGGGGTACCCTAAACATGGCAGTTTGCCGCATATGGTATTAAATCTTAGGAATTAATTTCCTTGGTCATGCAAAAGTTTTAATACCATATGCAAGGTGTGCTTTCACAATAATAGAAACGTCGATGGGGTATAAAAGTTAAGATAGTAATAAAATGGCATACAAGAAAATACTAAATAGGCATTTTCATAACTTAAAAATTTATAGTCTTACATAGTTATAGAGGCTTTCCTTCGATAAAGTCTCCAAAATATTGACATAAAAGCAAAGTCTATACTATAGCAAAATAAGCAAAATTTAGAGATTTTAAAAGAAATCTATTTTAAGGTTTTGAGTAGAGTTACTCCGAAAGCTCTTCAAAAAGGCATGATTCTTACTAGAGTAAAAAGGGAACTTGGATACAAAAATAGATGAACCTGCGATATCAAAAATCTGTTGGGGTATAAGCATAACTAGCTTAGTGAGATAATTACCTATGTAAAACGTACCTATACCCAATAACATAACAAACAAGTTTGTTAGCAAGTATATGAGATGTAACATCCATATGAATAAACATATACATAAAAATGTCTAGAATTGTATGTAGAATGAATTTACGTCCTCCATATCAAGGGTTAGAGAATGCTTTCAATGGGTCCACTGAACTTTTTGAAATTGTGCATGCGTCTTGAGGTTCCAATCAACTGTATTACTAGTCCCCAGGTAATCTTATCCAAAGCGATCGATTTGGTATGATTACCCCATGAGGCCATTTTCCTTAAACGACCTAGTCTCTCATGAAGTAGCTTGGCAACTTACTTTTTGTCTCACACAGAGGAGTAGTAGCAAAATTCAAACGTGACCCACGAAATGATATGTACAATCAATTTATTCTTAAAGGGATTTCTAATTTGTAATTAATTTCCATTTATGGTGATCAACCAATATTCACACATAACTCAACTAACAACTTAATCAACCATTGAAGTTTCGATGTGCTTATTGTTTATTGGTCCAGCATAATGAATCTCATAAAAAATTCCTATAAAATCCCTCATGCATTTCATTTTTATCTTTTCATATAATCTATACTCTATTCTACAAGTACATTTTAGAATACATAAAGCATAAAGAAAAACTCACTCATCCATAGCGAATGTTATCAATCAAAGTAATCTTTGAGAAATGGTAGACTGGGATCTTTGTCACCTAAAAAAAAAAAAAAAAAACCTGAAATGAGTATTTCATTCAAGTTCTACTTAATTTTTTAACTCTATTGACACTATTCGCGTCATTTTTCTCTATTATGGAAGTTCCAACTTAAAATGATTGTAACTTTCTCATTTTAACTTTGAATGTTGTATCCATTTCTAAGGTTATTTTAACATTTAAGGTCATTTAATGTAAAGACCCGACATGCTCAATTCTCAAATTAAGCACACCAAGTCCCCAACCACGTATAACTCTTACGAATTATACGTAAGGTTGTCTTAAAAGAAAGTGTTTATGTTGAACATTGTTATCCGATTTTAGATTGTGAAATCGTTTAGTTAGATTCTGGCAACAACTGGATTTAGCAGCGGAAATAATTTTATAAAACAATTTAGAAATAAATACATTTCAAAACTTCCACTCTTCTCAAGTGGAGAATTATTAGATTAAACAAAGCTTTGCAAAAGTTAAATTACAAAACATGGGCTCTACTATGCCCTTTAAAGAATATAACAAGTTTAAATCGTAAATCCAGCTTTCACGAATAGAAAACAAAAAGAAATAAAATAATTAACTACATCCACACTCCTACTCACTTCACTTATTCACAAATTCTCTCCGAATCAACAAAAGCACCTAAAAACCAGAGACAACATCATCATATCATCATCTCATCATCCATCATCACCAACATCAACAACATCAACAAGAACTCATCATCATCAACTTCATCAACATCAACACCAACATCATCTTTATCAACAAAAAATCCTGTAAAAAGAATAACAACAACAAGAATGAGCCGAAGCCCAGTACACAGCAACACAATTACACACAGAGTGGTACTCAAGCTTAACTAAATGCAATGCATCAATCCACAAGTTATTATCTTTTCATTAAAATAAACAAATCAACAATAGAGCACTCACACTCCGAAATAAGCCAATGGGAATCTGGGTCCTGAGTAACACAGCTGCTAAGGGGTTGATATAGATAGACCGGATATCTATATCTCTTATATCTAACCGATAAAGAATATTAATAGCATCATCTTAGGGTTCACACTCCTTTATATACTCCACTTATCCCGGTCTATAACATTAATTAGTTCAACGGTCCCATACCCATGAACTAAAACATATTATTTCCTCCTGAGCCTAAGTAGAGATTATACCGATACAGTTAACCCTATTAGCTACCCACTTAGCCAATAAAAGAAACCACTATTGCATCATGGTGAACCATTGCATCATGGATTTGAGTCATTGCATCATGACAAAGGATTAGGCTGAGTGCCTAAACTACCGTACCCTTGCATCATGATAAGGTTGTCGCTCCCCGATTCCGGATTCAACGACGTAAAGCACAACCAACACTCATCAATTATTAAGCCGTTTAAGTTCTTATCCATTTAGGATGCTATCCTATCATCATCATGCAAGTTACTGCGTACCTTGAATATGAAATCCAAACATAGCCTCGGAAGGAATTTCAAAAGATAATCCAGAAGATAAATCAGATATCCACCACTCTTTAAGGAAAGAAATCATATAAGAAACTAAACTAACATCCACTTATATCAAACTTTTATTAACCCTATTTGATCAGATACTAATGTGGAACCCCACTATGGCTGCGAATATCGCTGCGCCAAAATATGGACAGTTCTTCTTTGTCTGTCAAAATAATTCTTTTCGTTTTAATTATAGTTTCTTATCACAAAACATAACGTATATAAAGCATTCATACATAAAAGCATTCATATTCAAAGCAAATAAACATTTGAAACAACATATTCCCATATTATTCAAAGATCATCCTAATTCATTCATCTAAGCTAATTATTAGCTATTAACCCATTTTAGCTTAACCTTTGCCAAATTGATTAGAATTATTCACTTAAGTCATTTACTAAGCCAAGGTGATTAAACTATATCAATCTAATTTATTTTTAGCTTAGTGAAGTTCATTATGCCAAGTTGGACTTAGATTAATTACTAATTCATTATATATCTAAGATCTATGTCAATTCGAGCTTACATTAACTTAAACTTAGCGAAATTCATCAAAGTTAAACAATCTAATCCATTTTAGTTCATTCAAGTTCATTCAGTCAAGTGAACCTAGGTTTGTTCACTAAGTTCATTTTATAACTAACTTCTAGATTTAATCTAATTATTTGTTAAATCTATAAATCTACTTAAATCATGTTTAATTATATCAACCAATCAACATAATACATCAAACATCACTTATCTATCTCATTTTAGTCCAAAAAGATCCATTTCTTAAAGCAAACACACATAAAACAAACAAAACAAGTTTTTAACTTTGTTTGGAAAATGTATCAGTTGGAAAGAAGTAAAATTTAAGCACTGATACTGTTAGAATTTGCAAAAACTCAAAACATAAAAGTTGTATATCTCTTTTTAGGCTTTCCAACGCAACTTGAATCACTTAAATCGAAGTTCGTATGAAAAAGTTATGATAAATTTACAAAAACATATTGCTGCAGGGGACGGATCACGTCCCATTGCTTACCCTGATTTTAGAAAAATTTGTGATCAGACCAAATCACGCTCCTTTGGTTGCTCATGATGTTTGAAAAATACACAATCAGTTCATTTCACTCCCTTTTGCTCGCCCGTGATTGATCCCCTAATACATGTTACGAATTTTCTGTTTTTAAAATCCATTTTTATACTTTTTCATCAACTTATACATCTCCTACATCGATTCTAATATCAAATAAACTCTAATAACAACTCCTAACACTTCAATCTTCCTCCAATAACTTCAAACAACAATCAAACTTCAATTCACTTCAACAAACTCCAACTCACTATTCATCCTCTTCTTCACCATTTCCAACTTCCATCAAACATTAAACTAACAAATACAAAAGTAAACAGCACTTCCAACTCAATCTAATATCAATTCATCAATTAGAAATGTAAATAACAAGTAAAAACAAAGAGAAATAGAAATAGAAAACTTAGCTTTTTAAGAACACATCCACACTTAAGCTCTCCTTCTACACTTCTAGCTTTCATTTCCACTTTGTATCTTCTCAAAATGAGATTTCTTTAAGAGAGAAGAGAGAAGAAGATGGAAAATTGAAAGAAAGAAAAGAGAGAAAGAAGGAAACGAAGAAAAAAGGGGAATGAAGAAGAGGGGAGATAAATAAGAATGAAGAGGCAGGGGAAAAGAATAAAAGGTAAAGATAAAGATAAAAATTTAGAATTTTTAGGATAAGGTATGGGTTTAGAACTATCAGATCAATATCTATAGTTCTAGAAATATTTAAAAGATATTTTTAGAGCCGATAGGTCAGAAATTAAGAGCTTATAATAAGAACTTAATTTAGGAATCTATTTTGCATGAAAGATATTTAATTTGATTTGGGTTAAGAACTGATATTTTTATTCAAGCAACTCAAATTTTGTAAAGATTTAGGAATTAGAGTTTAGGATAAGAATCAAGAGTTTAGGAATCCTCTAAACAATTTAGAAACATGTTTAGGAGATTTGGAATCAAATTCTCAAATTTCATTTAATTAATTACTAATCTAACTTTGTCAACTTGTCTATTGATTAATTTAATTCATTCAAATCTATCTAAACCTAATTTCTAATATATGTAAAGGTTTGGGGATTTCATTAATTTAGGAATCATGTGGTATAGAATTTGTCCCAAAGGTTCCAAACCTTGTTGTTTTCATATTTTCAAAGTTTTACTTCTTTTGGATTTCCTAGGATAAGCATAAAATATATCTACCTTTAGAAATCATATAGTCATGATAATAACTCATATTACATACATGATCCAGGATGTTGTCTCAAAATAGAAATTTTAAGGTTAAAAGTTAAGTTATGAAAAATTTTATTTTTGAGTTTTTAAATAAAATTAAAATTTTTAGATTTTTGTAAATGTGAGACTTTACTAAAAATCATGGTTTTATATTCATTTGAATCCATAATATTTCCTTTTCATAATGAGCTTCTTTTAACTAATTATTTTCCAAAACATGAATCTCTATGTATTTATGGAGAAAAATTCTAAGTTGTATTATCTTTAAAATGTTTTAAGTTTTGGCACATGAGAAAAATTTAGTAAATTACTTGTTCTAAATTTTTATTTTTACTAAAAAGGTTTATACATGTTTTATAAATAAGATTTATAGAAAAATTTGCATAACAAAGAATTGTTAGCATTTATAATTTGGGAAAATTCATTTTAGCATTTTCAAAAAATGTGGTCGAGTATTCCTTTCTAATTTTTTATTCCTAATGAAAGGATTTCCCAAACATTGGAGATATGGTTTTTAGAAAATATTTTGCATGATAAAGGATTATCAACATTCATGTTTTTGGAAAAAAAATCTATTTTATCATAGTATGAACATCCTCTATAACCATATACGTACATGAACATAAAAAATAGCAAAAATAAAATTAATAGCATGGAATTATATTAAGAATATAAAAAATAAGAAATAGATGAATAAGAACATAAAGGTATTAAAACAAAAGTATGAGAGTCTTAGCTTATTATCAAGACTCTCTGTGACTTAAAATATTCCAGTTTCCATGTAAATAAAATAGAGTAAGTGCAATAAAATAAAATATGGAAGTTTTAGATTCCAAGGCTTCTCGAGACTTGAAATATTTCCAGTCTCGGGAATAAAAATAAGATAATTAATAAGAAAACATGAGAGTCTTAGATAACACAATATGCACATAAATACAACATAATATTGTGATATGAGCTTAATGTGTTGTCTTTTTTTCTTTTCCTAGCATTAAGCATCATGGGAGTTATTTTTTAGAAACATATAAAGACACACATAATATATGAAGGGCGTTAGTGTTTACATAAAATAGATGATGGAATAAGAAAAATTGGAAGACACTTGGGGTGTGGGGGAGGTGGTTGGGGAGGAGAGAGCGTGGTGGGGGAAGAGTAGGTGGGGTGCGGGGGGTGGAGGGCGCATGGTTGGAGTGATTTTTATGAGAGAGGAGGGAGAGCTTAAGAGAAAAAAATTTACAAGAGTTTGGTTATGTGTATGAGAAGAGTGAAAGAAATGAAGGAAGAAAAGAGTATTTATAGGGAAATGTGGAGGAAAATTGATGGAATAAAATTAATTGAAAAAGAAAAAAGAACATATGAGAGAGAGAGAGAGGAGTGACCATCAGTTTTTGAAGAGAGAGGGAGGGAGAGAATAAAAATCAATTAAAGAAGAAAATCTGTAATAAAATGTAAAAAAAGTTAAGTGAAAATTAGTATTAGAAAAGAAAATGTAAGAGCAAGCATGTCATATGTGTAAGATAAACTAGAGAGACATGAATAGTAGTGAATAATAGTTGAATAGTAAACAAGACAATTAAATTACTAATAGAGATAAAAATATGCTTAAATAAGTTATAACTGTAGTTTTTATGAACCGTATAAATTGTCTATGGTATTTTTATGAATTTTTACTACATTCCTAGTCTAGATTATTTGTTGGAATATTTTACCTCGTTTTACGTGTTGATGTCCTAATTTGGAAACTGATCCCATATGGGTTTTAAACGATTGATATTTTGGTGAATCTAATCATTTGAGGACTTATATTATATATTCGATTTATAATTGAGTTCATTTCATTTTTCAATTTTATACACTATTTTAGGGTTTTAGATACTGTCTGGTTTAGTTTAAGTTCTAAGGCTTAGGGTTGAATTTAACTTTAGGGTTTCGATTTCAAGTTCGATCCTAAGATTCACTTATAACTATCGTAAGATCTAGGGTTTATAAGGTGGATATGTTTGTTTGGGAAAGATGATGGTGGCGGTATTATCGGCATGACTTAAGTGGTGAAGGATTGATGGTTGGTTGTTAGCTTTTGGTAGGTAGTGGAGTTTAGGGGCGGTAGTTGGTGGTGCCATGGTGTTAGGGCCTTTCGTTTGTGTGGTCGATGGAGTGGTGCAGTGTGGCTGTTTGTTGGTTAGATAGTGAGAGGAGATGGGTGAAAGAGGGAGATGAAGGGTCTGTTACGATGGAGAAAAAGGAGATATGAAAAGAAAAAAAAAAAGAAAAAGAAGAGCTCCTTAAACAAAATAAGTCCCTTGATCATTTTGAATTGTTTGAAAATTATGGCTCTGTTATAGATCACATGGGCATGAAACAACCGTTAAGTCTTGGCTGTAGTTCGATGGTCTTACTTCGCGGATATAAGTACAAGGACAAGTATGATGGATAATCATCCTTTTTTTGTACAAACTCGTCTGTTGAATTTGTAATTTCTTAAGATTAGCAAACTATAGGATTATGATCGTAGTATATTATTTGTTTGAATTAAGGTTCTATTCAAGCGAAACCTGCACGTTCTAGGTAAGTATGGATCTAAAGAAATCTTTGTGGTTCTAAAATTATAATCTTTTCTAGTAATTGTTTTATTAATTGAGAATCTGTATATTGAAAGAATTATGGAGATAACTAAGAATTTTGGTGAAAGTGTGTTTGAAGGTTTTATTGAATTGTGAACAAAAGGAACATGTGTATTGATCTTTTATAGATCTGTGATTAGGAGTACAATTTATGGAATTCGTGGTTAGGATGTGCATGAAATCGAAATTTATTGAGATATGTTGTGGATCAGGAATTCTTGTGAGATTAGGAATTCTTTTATGATAGAAGTCCTGTTGGTGAGATTAGAGTTGAAGCGAATCCAGGTACGACCTTACCTTGTTTGTTATATGTGCTTGTAGGCTTAGATCTTCTTGTTGTATGTGTATGAGGTTAGAATATCAAATCAATTTAATTCTACATGACATATTAAATTGTTTTGATGCTTATGTTTGGTTTTGGTTAGTAAAGGCCACGCAGAGTGTGATACTAATGAGGCACCCTAATGATCTATATGTGAGGTTGTCCCTAGTGGACTCGTGCATAGAAATGATTCGGGTAGATTAGATTTTGACAGAGGCCGCAGTGTGTGAATGATTCTCCAATACCAATATATGTATGATTACCTATTTTCTATATGCTTGTTTTTATGGAGTCATGAGTTACTCCAGATTTAGGACTAGATTGCAGATAGTTCTAAACTGTATTGTATGCTTCGCGGATATAAGTATAAGGACAAGTATGATGGATAATCATCTTTTGTTTTTTTTTTTTTTTTTGTCCAAACTCGTCTGTTGAATGGATGAGGTTTATAAAAAATTGTCGGCACGACTTAAGTGGTGAAGGATATGATGGTTGGTTGTTTAGCTTTTGGTAAGTAGTGGAGTTTAGGGGTTGCGGTAGTTGGTGGTGTCCATGGTGTTAGGGCCTGGTCGTTTGTGGTGGTTGATGGAGTGGTGCAGTATGGCTGTTTATTGGTTAGATAGTGAGAGGGAGATGGGGTGAAAGAGGGAGATGAGAGGTCTGTTACGATGGAGAAGAAGGAGATATGAAAAGAAAAAAAAAAAGAAAAAGAAAAGGAAGAGCTCCTTAAACAAAATAAGTCCCTTGATCACTTTGAATTGTTTGAAAATTATGGTTCTGTTATAGATCACATGAGCATAAAACAACCGTTAAGTCTTGGCTGTAGTTTGATGGTTCTGCTTCGTGGATATAAGTACAAGGACAAGTATGATGGATAATCATCCTTCTATTTGTACAAGCTCGTCTATTGAATAGACGAGGTTTATAAAAAATTTTAAGCTTATCTCTTGAACAGGCGAGACAAATATTTATAACCTTGTCTATTCAAGAGACGGATTCAACTTGTCTAAAATCAGGATTCTTTTCATCACAATGGTATTTTTGTAATTAAAAAAATTAATAATATTAATTTCCTTTTCCCTTTGATCTCTTATATGGCCATTTCACTCTAGTGGGTTTTTTCCTTTTCAACCTTCTTTAATTTTTTATAAAAGGACAATATAGTCAAATGGATTATATATGTAATTATTTATGTTTTGCCCCCTAATATTTAAGGTTTTAAGTACACAAATTCAAAGATAATAAATTAAAAGAAAATCAAAATATTCTAGCATAAGAAGCAACTTACGTCCTGTTAGGCATAAGATTTAAAAAGGAAATAGTTCATGCTTTAGTTTTGGAACAATTCATTGCCAGATGCATTTATTATTTTCATTTTTGAAAGTTCTCATTATATCATTTTTAAGATATAACTATTTTGGAAAATTATTATATTAAGTCGTGTACAAACGACTTCCATACAAGTCGTAAAGTTATTGTTGGGTCTTATTAAATTATTTGTATAAAGTGGTATGTACAATTATTTTATAGTAGATGGGTTCAAAAAATAGGTAAAAAATGGTAAGTTTCTTCTTTTATGATAGTCGTAACTTAATGGAATAAAATCGATTCACTGTGAAATCCACTTACGACAAACAATTTTTTCGAATATAAGCCACACTAAAGACATGATAGGCTCTCTCTCTCTCTCTCATTATTTTTTATGAAGATGCATACATGTAAAGAAGTTCTGCAGTTAAAGAGTTAAAAAGAATCAATACGTATTGGTGCTTTTTTATACCAATGGATGATTTGATTTTGATTCAATACATAAATCTAAAAAAAATCCCACCATTGCAGTGATCGTTTTGGTTTCTTACATACCTTTTTTCTCTTTTTTTATTTTATTTTTTTGAATATTCATTTGCTTCCTATATGCTGTCATCATTCATTACATTTTTATGAAACAAATAATAATACACATAGAAAAATTATTTTGAAAACTAATAATGGAGATTTAAAGTAGGACGTTGAAATGAAACTATTGCCAATTATACGTTCAAACTTATATTAACTACATTGTAAACCCCTTCCATGACGTGTTACTTGGATTTAATTAAGATTATAACCAAAACCGAGAGTTTTCGGAAGAGAAAATCACTCTCGTAAATTTTGGAAAAAAAATCCGCACTCCACTTTTTAAATATGCTTCATTTTTCTCTCTACTTTTGTATGGGCCCCACAACGCTATTTTACATGGTATATGATATGAAATCTGTAACGTCCTAAAATAAGGACATTACAATCCGCTACATGTCCTTCTCTTTATAAGAACATACCAAGACTATCAATCTAATCCACAAGTATAAACAATTATAATAAACTCCAATACTCACATAAAATGATACATGTTTAAGTTATCTCATAAAAACAAACTCTTTTAAGATAAACACCTTAATGGCATAAACCAAAGCCATTATAACTAAAAGTCTCAAAAATACCAACAAAATTTATAATAAAAACCAAAGTTTATAAGAGAATATTTCAAAGCTTCATATAATCTTCCAAGTCTAGTTTTAGGAATCATAAAAGTCTAGAAATCAGCAAGATAGTCCAATCCATTAGCGTCTTTCCCATCATCCATATAGATATCATAACCTAATAGGTCAAACATCACTAGACCCTTACCTGTTCCTAAAATTGATAAAAGAGCGAGTGAAAACGCCTAGTACGCCAAACCACATACAAAATGCATATGTCACACAACTTATATATATAATATATATATATTATTGTGCACTAATCATAATGCAACAAACACAATTTATTATTTTTAATTAACCAGCAAACAACACAGTTCAGAACTATAATACTCTAGTTCCAAACCTAGAGTATCTTATGACTCATGAAAAACAAACAATATATAAAAAAAGTCATATACCTATATAAAATGTTGGAATTCTTCAAGCACCCGTGACCATACTGCCAATACCTAATGTACCAAAATTATTTCTATGCACGAGTTCACTCGAGACAACCTCACACGTAGATCATCAAGTTATCAGTGTTAATATCACACTTTGTGTGGTCTTTACTAACCGCAACCAATCACAAACGACAAAACAATTTAATATGTTATATAGAATTAGATTGATTTTAATTCTGACCCTACACACATACAACAAACAGATCTAAACCTATAAGCACATACAACAAACAAAGTAAGGTACCTGTATCAAATTCCAAGAATAATACTCTAAATCACCCAAATCTACTTTTATAACACAACTCCTAATTCAACAAAACTTGATAACATGAACAGATCAAATTCAAAAATACATCTCATCGAATAAACCTAATTCCATTTACATCTAAAACCTAAATCTCGAAATAAATATAAATCTACACTTTTCCTTGATCGAAATACAGAAACCCTTCAATCAACTTAATCTCCTCAACAGATTCTTCAAAGCCTAGAACTTCATTCAACACCACATATACTAGAAATCAACAACTACCATTTTTTATGAAATCATAAAGATTAAAAATACTAAAATACTCACCTAGATTCGAATTTTAAATCCTTTCCAACACCAAATCCAGATCTATAAGATAATAAGAGTTTTCTCTAATGTCCCTTAAAAAACAATAGACAACTCTAAGGAAGCTAAAGATTTGCAAATCTTAAAGAAAAGATGACTATATATTTACCTAGATCTGATCTTCAATGCTCCTTAAACACCAAATCTTCATATCTCCAAGCAAACTAAAGCGATTCTCCATTTCTCCTTCAAAAATAATATAAAAATCCTAAGAACTCGATAGATCTATGAAACCTATAGCAAGAATCGATGATTTGATTACGTGATCTAGATTACTGAATCCTCTTGGTGGCTATGAACACTCACAGAGATAACCTCTAAGTTTATGGTTATGTTTTGGAGAAGAGGGAAGACAAATTTATATGGAGATAACTGTTGATCTTTAATAACGCCTCTTCATCTTTAGTAATGTTTCTTCATCTTTAGTAACGTGTCTTTATCTTTAATAATGACTCTCTTCATCTTTAATAACGTCACTTCACCTTTAATGACATCTCTTCATATTCATTTACATATTTGATAGCCGATAAAACAAAAATCAATAAAAATTAATTAAACTCTAGGGTTGACCATAAAACCTTCTTATCTTATATCAAATGACATTGCCCTTCAACATAAAATATTTATTTGTATATTACAAAATTATTAAGTTGATGTGTAAATAAAATAAATTTTAATCAATTTTCATGTCTTTTGAAAATTAAATGAAAAATTAGAAATTTTTTTTTATCAAAATATAACTAAGAAAAAGAAACCAACCTTTATAAACATTATCCTCATGACTCAAAACAAACACTCCATACACTTCTATTGCTAGAAACATACTTGCGTTCCTTCAAACCCTAGGATTTTTATTCACAAATTAAATATCAAAATAGTTGGTAATTCTTCATAACTAAAAAAAAAAAAAAAACTAGATTTAAGTCCTAGATTTTTCAATATTGTTTTCTAATTTGGAAAATCCCTAATTTTTTAAGATAAACTACAAAGATTATGGGAATAAGAAATTACTTCACAAATTTGTTGTTCATTATGAAGATCGACAATACATTGTAAAGTATGTTGACCCCGATGAATATTGTTTCTTTGACATGATCAAGGAGTGTATTACTATTGTCCCAGGGTTATTGGAGAAGTGTATTGGGGCAACTATGTCATGTGTAGTCCTTAATACAAATGAGAACTTAAAGGTTGATATATAGTGATGCGACCGTGTTGAAAATGTTTAGTGTGTAATGAAATAAGTCTGTCCTTATTATCTATTCGATAATAATCCAACTTTTCTCTTCTAATAATTACTAGTACCACTCTATTAATCACTGTTGTTCTAAAGATCATAAGTCTCAAAATTTAATTGATTATTAAGATGTAATATAACCTAGATCTAATTTCACCACTAACTCGACCATGTAAGTCATTAAACTCCTAATTAGATTATATCAGTCCCTTAAACTAAGGAGTCAATTTTATCAAATTAGCACCTTTCTTTTCATATTACTAATTTTCTAATCCTAAGCTGATCAACCGACATCTCTCTTTAATCAACAACAACTTAGAACCGCACTATAAACATGAACTCTTTTATGAATCTCTATTAATATAGGAGATCTTACTTATTCTTTCTCCGGAATTATGAGCAGATCATTCCAATTGCATAAATCAAATAATAAAATTAATTTCTTAATTAAGTTTTATGATGTCATTCATAAATGATATGGATTGGAGAATATGCATGTATTATAGATCTAGTGTTATATTGCAATTTAAGGATTGAACATCTGTTTTGGGTTTTTGATTTATATAAAACAATAAATTAAAGATATGAATGATCTATCCTTGGATATTACACACTAAAGAAAGAATTGAACTAATTATTCTAATCAATCGATATGACACACAATTGAAGAAAACAACAAAGAATAATCTTGTCAAACAAACTTAATGTCATTCAACATAGTAATTTGATCACAAAAGATTCAAAGTGTTAAAAGTTGATTAATTCTCATTATCAAACCCTAATATCCTTTATATACTCTTATAAGTTGGGTAAGGGCACTATTGGGACATTAAAAACCAAAACATTTAAAATAGGAAACTTAAAAACAAAGTTTGGAAATAGAACAAGTAGATCTGCTGCTCCACATGGCTAATATGGGTTGTTTCCTCAACTGACACAAACAAACCAAGACTTCTAGACTTTAAAAAGGGGCAAAGTGCGATTGTGTAACTTGAAGCGGTTATTGGCATGGTTGTATGTTAGGCCACATAACCCCTTGTGACTTCTATTTTCTCTTCTACAACAAAACTTGCACTGGTGTGGTGAAGGGTGTGTTTGCAGACACGGTCTAAAAAGTAGGCGTGTTGTAGGTTGTGTAAGTATTTGTAACATCCATTATGCACTTAATCTCGAAAATCGTCTTTGCTATAGCTGCATCTACCAATCTTAATGAAATGTCATTCAAATATTACTGTACCCCCAAGCTTAAACACACTAAATCATATTCATTAGTAAAATGTATCTTTTGACCATGCAAATATTTTGATTCACCTTCATTTGGTTGATCCATAAGAATCCATTGTGTTAACTTCATCAATCCTCTAGCTCTAGTATGAGTAATTAGACCATAAGGATCATGATTCTTATCATCTCCTCTAGGCTTATGAAGATCTATCCTTAAATCTTGATCAAACTCATCCGAAAAATGAGTGATAAATTTGCAACATTGAAAGTAGTTGAAATTCCTCCAAAATCATCAGGTACTTCAACTTTATAAGCATTCTCGTTAGCTTACTCAACTATCTTGAATGGTTCATCAGCTTAAGGTGCTAATTTTTGCCCTCTTTTTCCTGGAAAGCGATCTTTCTTAAGGTGGACCCACACCAAATCACTTGGCTTAAACTCAATCCTTCGTCTTCCCTAGTCTCTTTTTCTTTACCTTATCATTTTACTTTTGCAAGTAATCACACACCCGTTTATGTAGCTACTAAATTTGGTGAGCACACTCTATTCCACTTTGGCTATCTTCAATAGTTGAAGCCTTAGGAAGCAAATCTAATGGTTTATTTGGATTAAAACCATAAGCTACCTCAAAAGGTGACTTACTTGTCACATCATGGACTGAATAATTGTAGGCAAACTCCACAATAGGCAAACATGAATCCCAATCCTTCAAGTTCATCCTAACCGTGGCTCGCAACAAAGGTCCTAACGTCATATTCATAACTTTAATTTGCCCATCGGTTTTTGGATAAAAATTAGTACTAGACAGTAACTTTATACCCAATCCCTTCACAAAATCTTCCTAAAGTAGCTTAGAAATTTGACATCTCTATGAAAAATGATAGATTGTGGAATACTATGGAGTTTGATTATTTCTTACAAAAATAAACTAGAAATATAAACTGCATCATCAGTTTCATGGAAATGAATAGAGTATGCTATTTTGCTAAACTGATCTACCACTGCCATAACTGAATTATGTCTTCTTTGAGTCTTAGGAAGGCTTAAAAAAAAAATTCATGCTCAAATCTACCCATGTTATGGTAGGAATAGCTAATGGCATGTATAAGCACGTGGTTCACTTGTACTCTTAACCCTCTTATAAGTAGAACATCCATCAATCACTTTATGGACATCATTAGCCATGCTAGACCAATAAAAGTGCTCCTTCAATGCATCAAAAGTACGATTGCTGCTAAAATGCCTAGAGTGTCCACCACTATATGCCTCTCTAATAAGCATCTCATGCATAGATCCATACAAAATACATAGCCTTCCATGCTAAAATAAATGGGCCATTAGTCATTTGAAAACCATATATCCTCCTTCATTGCAAGCTACCACAATAAGTATTATCACGCCCCAAAGGGTACCCAAAACTCGACAATCCACCACACTCGATATTTAAACTTAAGTATGACAACCTTAGTCATCCCATAAGTTTATATATCGGGTGTAAGGTGTACTTGCACAACTTTTAGGATCACACTTTGAATCGAATAGTTTAAAGAAGGCATACATTAGCATTAAGAATAGAAATCACAACGAGATAAATAAATTAAATCTTTACAAAAGTCAATGGGGCATACCCCCGCCAAAATAATAATGGAAGTCTGTCCATTCTAAATTCACATTTACAAATACTAGGGTTTATATCGATGAGATTTTCCTAGAAGTCCACGCCTCTAGCTAGGTCCCGACTTCTTCAAAAGCTCCTTTAACCAAAAGATAACCCTGTGAAAAGTGTTCCCTCGGAACAACCAAAAATAGGAACACCACAACAAAACTATTGGGGTGTAAGCTAACAAGCTTAGTGAGATTCATTCCCAAATAAATAATGCTCGACAATAGTATATAACAGACAAGTTATTAATAGCCATATGAAATGCACAAGCAAATGATCATAGAAGCATATGACTTTTCGGGAGCCATATGTGAATGGATTTACGCCCTCCATTCGGGGTTAGAATGGTCCATAAGACATGCAACCATAAATTCCAATTTTGAGTGGGTTGGTCCATAAGTCACGCAACCATCATCCCGATCTCTTTCTCTTAGTTATACGACCTCTGTTGTTTTATTGTTGTAGTTTTATATGCCTACTCCACATCCGTTAACTTAAGCGATGTCACATCATTAATGTTAACATAGGCCCCCTCACCTTCCGCTAATATACTTTTGTCCCACCAAAGGTATATTAGCTAATGCAATGTGACTCACTACGTGATATGCATGTACAATTTATTCATATAATGGCATGTTAATTATGTAGATTAAATGCGATCATCGAGAATTTCAGACAATTCAAGTCTATACTAGCTCACACAATGATATTTACAACCAGTCCCGTCTCGATATACTTATTATTCATTCAACCAAGATTAAATCACAACTCATCATAGTTTTATCTTTTCCTAATTCTAATGCCACTACGACTACAAGCACATACATGAGCACAACTATTTAAGAAATGAACTCACTTGGCCATGGAGAGAAATCCACTAATCGTAGTAGTCCTCGGTGAGTGGAAATCCGTCCTCCAAATCACCTAAGTGCAAGGAATGCCCGAAATGAGTATTTCTCATAAGGTTCTAATAACTTAATAATGCTAACTACTAAGTTCGTCAATTCCCGCATAAAATAAAGTCCTAACTTTAAATGACCATATCTAACTCATTTTAACTCGGAATTGAGCATATAATATATTGATTTCTATCTACTTCGAAAGATCTATCTATTCCTAGTATTATTTCCAAGTTTCGAAAACATTTAAGTCACGAAACAGAGGCATCAGTTCTGGTCGTTCGAAAACTTCAACTCCGAAAAAATAGCTTTATGATTGTTTGTGATGTTTCTAGCATATAGTTTTAGCTACACATGCAATATTGATGATTTCCTATCATGAATGATATGATATGAACTTGATGCATGCATGCCTTTGACATTATTTACAAAGAGGAAAATTTGGAAACTTCTTATTTGTGAAACTAGATTCCTAACTTTGACTATCTCATTTGTTTTGAAGTTATTTCCTTAAGAAAATCAATTTATCCTTATCTAAATTGAGTCTTCATTATACCTATTACCCAAGTCTTCGCTTCTACATAAAAGCTTACATTATACACTTAGCAAATATGTTTTCAAATAGGATTCATCCAAAAATCAAAATTTCTTGAAATTAAATTTTTGAATGATTCTTTTGGGAAAAACTTGTTTAATGCATAAAAATTAAGACTTTAAGATACCTATTACTTAAGGGCTCCATTTTATACATAAAAATTCCATTTTGAGCTTAGATGATAGGTGTTCTTATGGGCTACATTCAAAATTACGAATTTCATATGTTGGCTACTAACTCAAAATTTTTTCATCTAAATTCCACTTCTTGTTTTATTCATTAGTCTCATCAAAACTCATTTTAACTTATAAAAATCACTACTTAATGATACCTATTACCTATATCCTTCATTTTTCACGTAAAACATGGGTTTTAAAGTTGATAAAAGGGTTTTCAAAATAGGCCTTCGAAACCATACGAATTTGTCTTTGAATATTTCAAACAAAAACTTGTTCTTTACAAGTTTCTTGCTTTATTCACCTAAAACTCTACCAAATACCACATCTATATATCTAGAACAAAGCCTTCATGAGTATTAATGCATGAAAACATAAATCATTCACAAGAGCATGAATATCAAGCATGGTATAAGCATCTAAAAGCTAGATCTAATACTTATGATGCATGAATGAAGCTTAAAAGCATAAACATGAAATTTTATGCTAGATCTCTACTTTCACTCCACTTTACTTGCATGAACATGAAGATATCCCAACAAAAACTTAATCAAACACAAGATCCACTCTTGTGATGGCTTGATATTCATGCAGTAGCATTTTCTTATCCCTAGCAATGCTCATGGGGACCTTTGAGTGAAAACGCTCGTAAATAATCTTGCCATTACAAGATTAAATGGTAGTAAGACTTAAGAATCATCACCTAAGGTTGGATTTAGTGAAGAAATGAAGAAGATTGAAGCTTGTGTTGTGTGTGGTGGTGGGGACTAGGGTTCATGGCAAAGAAGGAAGAAATGGAGAGTTTGAGAGCTTTTAGAACAAATGAAGTAAAGTGAAGGAGAGAGAAAATAAAAGACTATTTATATTAGTGGAATTAGGGTTTGTTTTATTATAAAAGGGAGATAAAATAAAACAAATTGGGGGGGGGGGGGGGGGGGGGGGGGGGAGGGAAAATTGGGGGTATGCGCGGCCACTAGAGTGAAGAGGGAGTGTTTTGATTTTATTTGAAATTGAATTTGTGTAATAAAATGTATTAAATGTAATAATTTGTTAAGAGACAAAAATTCTTGGAAAAGAAAATATAATTGAGTGGTTGTAAGGATGTAAGACTAGGGTATGGGTGTGTGTAGTAGGTTGTACTTGTGAATAGTAATAAATAGTAGATAAGACATCTACTTTACGGTAGTAAAAAATACGGGAAAAAGGCTATAACTGTAATTTTTATAACCCGAAAAATTATAAAACATATATTTGAAATCCTTATAAAATTCGGTTCTAAGAGTATTCCGGAATATTTTTCTGAGTTTCTAGTTTGGGGCTCGCTTTTCCGTAATGGAGCTCGGGAAAGCCCGGAATAGAAAATTTTTCGAAATCAAAACTTTGTATGGTTTGAAATATGCTATAAAACAATAATCCACATTAAATTATTCTATAGGGTTCTTTTATATAGAAATCGAAGAAAAGTCGGACCTAGGGTTCCTAGGTTGCTAGTACTAATCCTATTTAGGGTTTTGGTTTCCGATTTACGGAGTTTACTCGTTACTAAGAAAACCGGGTTTACAACCTACCCACCTTAAACAAAGTTTTGTCCTCAAAACTTGAACGGCTTACCTGATTCTTTAAACAGGTTTGGATACTTCTGCCGCATCTCATTTTCTGCTTCCCAAGTTGCTTCCTCGTGTGTATGATTCCTCCAGAGGACCTTTACATACTTAATTTCCTTATTCCTTAATTTTTGTACCTTTTTATCCAAGATCTGCACCGGGTGCTCCTCATAAGTGAGGTTTTCCTTTAGTAACACGGTTCCAATTCTATGACTGATCCGGGTCGGCTACATGCTTGCGAAGAACGAGACATGAAAAACATTGTGCACTCCCGAAAGATTTGGTGGCAAGGCAAGGCGATATGCCAACTCTACCCGTTCCAACACTTCAAAGGGACCAATATACCGGGGCTCAACTTTCCTTGTGAGCGAACTCGGTGAATACTCTTTATAGGATTTATCTTTAAATACACATGATCTCCCACTTGAAACTCAAGAATCCTTCTTTTTAAATCTGCCCAACTCTTTTGTCTATCTTGGGCTTCCTTCATCCGTTGTTGGATTATCCGAACCTTGTCGGCAGCATCTTGCACAAGATCGGGTCCAAGAACCATCTTTCCACATCATCCCAAAACAACGGGGATCTACACTTACGTCCATATAAGGCCTCATAAGGCGGCATCTTGATGGTCGAGTGATAGCTATTGTTGTAAGCGAACTCAACCAAAGGTAAGTGCGCTTCCCAACTTCCTTGAACTCCATCACACATGCCCGAAGCATATCTTCCAAAGTCTGAATTGTTCTTTCGGACTGTCCATCAGTCTGCATGATAAGCTGTGCTAAAATGCAACTTGTTCCCATACACCTCTGCAAGCTCACCCAGAACTTAGACACAAACCTTGGGTCTCGATCTGACACAATCCCAGCCGGTACTCCGTGTAAGCGAACAATTTCCTTCATGTAAAGTCTCGCCAATTTATCCATGGAGAAAGTCATACTTATTGGCAAGAAATGAGCAGACTTAGTTAACCGATCCACCACAACCCATATGGCATCATGACCTGACGGTGTCCTTGGTAAACCACAAACAAAATCCATGGAAATCTGGTCCCATTTCCATTCTGGTATAGGCAAAGGTTTTAACAATCCACCCGGCCTTTGATGTTCTACCTTCACTTGTTGGCATGTTGGGCACTTAATCACAAAATCTGCCACATCCGTTTCATTCCATTCCACCAATAATGTCCTTTAAGGTCTTGGTACATCTTGGTTCCTCCCGGGTGTATCGTATATCCAGAATTGTGTGCTTCGCTCATAATTTCCTTCCTCATCTCTTCATCATCGGGCACACACAGTCGTCCTTTCATCCTTATCACGTCATCTTCATCTATTGTAAAATCAGTATACTTCCCCTCCTGAACTTCCTTCTTTATCCTTTGAATCACTTCATCATAACGTTGGGCCTCTTTAATCCTTTCTACTAAAGTTGGTTCCAACACCAAACTTGCTATTTCCATCTCCAAGTCTTGCCCAACAAATTCAATGCTTAACTTCTCAAATTCTTTTATCAATTCTTTCTGGTCAGTCAAAAGAGTTGCAACTTCACCATGATTCTTACGACTTAAGGCATCGGCAACCGCGTTTACCTTTCCCGGCATAATTAATTCCCAAATCATAATCCTTAATTCTAGCCATCTTCGTTGCCTCATGTTCACTCTTTTTGTGAGTGAACAAATACTTAAGACTTTTGTGATCGGTGTAGATCTCACACCTTTGTCCATAAAGGTAATGTCTCCATATTTTCAAAGCAAAGACAACGCGGCTAACTCCAAGTCATGCGTGGGATAATTTTGCTCATGTGGCCTTAGCTGCCTTGATGCATATGCAATCACCTTCCCTCTTGCATGAGAACGCATCCGAGACCATTTCTCGAAGCATCACTGTGTACCGTGTAGGGTTTCTCGGGGTTTGGCAAAACCAAGATCGGAGCAGAAACAAGTCTTTGTTTCAATTCTTGAAAGCTTTGATCCGCTTTTCCGTCCAAACAAACTTTTCATTCTTTTGAGTCAACTGGTTAACGGCTTGGCTATCTTGGAAAAGTCTTGGACAAATTTCCTGTAATATCCGCTAAACCCAAAAAGCTTCTTACTTCAGTCACGGTCTTAGGTGGCTTCCATTCCACCACAGACTTAATTTCTCGGGGTCTACAGATATGCCTCACCTGACACAACATGCCCAAAAACGAGATCCTGTCTAGCCAGAAGTCACACTTGGAAAACTTGGCATACAATTTATGTTCCCTTAAGGTTTGTAATGCCATACGAAGGTGCTCTTCGTGTTGTTCCCTCTTCTTCGAGTAAATCAAAATATCATCAATAAACACAATCACACACTTATCCAACAAGGATTTATATACCCGATTCATCAAGTCTATAAAGACAGCAGGAGCATTTGTTAATCCGAAAGACATCACTAGGAACTCATAATGTCTATATCGAGTTCGAAAAGCAGTTTTTGGCACATCTTCGGGTCTAACTCTTAACTGATGATACCCTGATCGTAGATCAATCCGTGAAAATACACTTGCTCCTTGTAATTGATAAAAAAGGTCATCAATCCTTGGAAGTGGATACTTATTCTTGATGGTAACTTTATTCAATTCCCGATAATCAACACATAACCTCATTGACCCATCTTTTTTCTTAACAAATAGCACAAGTGCACCCCATGGTGACACACTTGGTCTTATGAATCCTTGGTCCAAGAGTTCTTGTAATTGCCTTTGTAATTCTTAACTCAACAGGGGCCATACGGTAAGGCGCTTTGATATCGGCTCGGTGTTCGGCACCAAGTCAATCTCAAAATCAATTTCTCTCTTAGGAGGCAAACCTGGTAGCTCATCCGGAAAGACATCGGAAAATTCCTTGACAACTGTTATATCCTCAATCTTAGGTAATCCTTCCTCTTTTTCCGTTGCATTAAGAAAACTTTCACTTTCAACTCAACCTCTCCATCCATGATCAATTCAAATGAGCCTAGGTCTGTTCCTCTTGAAGATACGGTCTCACCCGTGAACTCAACATCCAATCCATTAACATCCTTAAAATTCACTTTCTTCTTTGACAGTCCACAACGGCTTTAGCAATGGCTAACCAACTCATTCCCAAAATCACTTCATATCTACTCATCTCCAACACTATTAAATCACACCTCGTATGTCCATGAATCTCCATTGGACAATCCTTTAACATCTCATTTGTTGTCACAATGCTTCCAGTAGGGGTTTTAACACGAAAGCTAGAGGCAACAGTGACTATTGGTAAACCAACTTATCTAGCTAATCTGGTGGTGATAAACGAGTGCGTGGCTCCCGTGTTAAACAAAACACAAGGGGTTGCTTTATCTACCCATATGTGTCCTGCGTCCAACACTTACTAATCACTAACTTCATACCATCCTAACTTACTTTCCTAACTTCTTTAACTTAACTGAGCTTGTTTTTCTTTCCTTAAACTTGAATCTTAACAACTTAAAAACAGCAGATAAACAAGAGCAAAAAGTAGGAGATGTACCTGTAACAAGGCCAAAGTCCGGACCACTATCCTCCTCGAGAGCAGCCAATCTGCAATCTTCATCTCCCATCTCCTCACATACCCATTGTCCTTCGAGGTTATAGATCCTCATCCCGTGCATGGCTGACCAGAGCGGCTACCATTATTTCCACCAATCCCATTCCCGGGTCTTGTTGCTGCTGATCCTCCAAAAGATCTAGCTGGAGCATTCTTCCTTTGTGGGCACTCATTGGCAAAGTGTCCCATTTGCTTGCAGACAAAACATGTGGTAGTGGCCTTCTTTGGGCAGTTAGCAATCTTGTGAGATGAATCGCCACAGAAATAACACTTATCTTTTAACTGTGGGCAGTTCTTGGGGTAGTGATCCCCCTTACATTTCCAGCAACTATGCCCTTAAGGGTAAGCTGTCCCCCACTAGTGTTACTCTTAAAGCCATAAGACGGCTTGAACTTCTTTTGAGAGAATCCAGATCCTGATCCCCCATAAAACTTCCTTCCAAAAACCGAAGGCATCTTTTCTGCAGTCTTGCCCTTTCTCTTTTTAGCCCCTTCCACTATCCGGGCTCTTTCCACTAACTCTCTGAAAGATCTAATATCAAATTCTTCCAGCCTCATTCTCAATTCCTCATCCAATCCGTTCAGGAAAACTTGTCTTTTTAGCTCCTCGCTATACTTGTAGGAATCCGGAGCATATTGTAGCAACCTACTGAATTCAGTTTCATATTGCTCCACTGTTCGACCCTTCTGAGCAATGTGCAAGAAATCCGCACTAAATACCCGGAGACTACCGGGAAGTAGTTTTCCAAAAACTCATGACGGAACCTTTCCCAAGTGACCGGTGGCATGAGCTCTCTTTGCTTGGAGTCCCACCAAACTCTCGCATTGAGCCTGAGCATATAAGTGCCGTAATCATACTCTCAGGTGGTGCGGCACCTCAAAAGCATTAAAGGATCGCTCTATCTGAGCAACCAATCCTCAGCCTCATCCGGTCTTCCAAAAGCCCCTTCAAAATATCTATTACTCTTAATGAACTCAGGTAGGGAGCTCTTGTATGGCCTCATTGGTGGTGGAGGAGGCAAGGCGCGGTATGAGAATGCGCCTTTCCTGTGCAGGCATCCCCACAGAAGCTTGGTGCCGGTGGAGCGGAGCGAGCTGGTGCTTGAGCCGGTAAAGTCTGCCGAAGTGCTTCAAGCACTTGAGTCATTTGTGCCATCTGTCCAAGCATGGCTTGCAAAGCTACTTGAGTAGCATCGGCGGGAGGGTTTGGAGGGGGCAGCTTGTTGCCCTTCTTCCATATTGGGTTGGTTGGAGGCGCTTTCCTCCTGACGTCTCCTTCTCCTACCACGGCTGTTTCAAATTTTATTTTGTCTATAAGTAATCTTCTCAATATTTTATTAATTTTTAAACGAGAAAGCGGAAATAACGGAAACTGTAGAAAAACGGAAAATAAAAGTACAAAAAGGAAATCAGGAATTTAAGTAATAAAATCTTGAAATCATAGAACATAATCATAACTTTATTGAAATTTAAACAGCACATGCAAAAATCCTCACATGCAATATTCAAGTATAATCTGTTTTATGCAACAACAAAACAACCAACATTTAATAATAAAAACGCGATCCTGAAAACAATCAAGACCACCTAAGCAATATTCTATTAGAGTCTCTTATTGGGTCTATGGATGTTTCGCAATGCTAAGCCGATTGCTTCCTAGTGGTTACTATCCACAAGAGATAGGAAATAGGATTCTAAGACTCGTACCTGGTCATCATCCTATCTAAGTCTTTCTTTTAATTCTATTCTATCTTTTCTTTTTATCCCTCTTTAAGGCTATTAGTTGTAGTTATGATTGTAAACTCTTAACCATGCTCTGATACCAACTTAAACTGTCACGCCCCAAAGGGTACCCAAAACGCGACAGTCCACCACACTCGATATTTAAACTTAAGTATGACAACCTTAGTCATCCCATAAGTTTATATATCGGGTGTAAGGTGTACTTGCACAACTTTTAGGATCACACTTTGAATCGAATAGTTTAAAGAAGGTACATTAGCATTAAGAATAGAAATCACAACGAGATAAATAAATTAAATCTTTACAAAAGTCAAGGGGGCATACCCCGCCAAAATAATAATGGAAGTCCGTCCATTCTAAATTCACATTTACAAATACTAGGGTTTATATCGAGGAGATTTTCCTAGAAGTCCACGCCTCTAGCTAGGTCCCGACTTCTTCAAAAGCTCCTTATCCAAAAGATAACCCTGTGAAAAGTGTTCTCTCGGAACAACCAAAAATAGGAACACCACAACAAAACTATCGGGGTGTAAGCAACACTTAGTGAGATTCATTCCAAATAAATAATGCTCAACAATAGTATATAACAGACAAGTTATTACAACCATATGAAATGCACAAGCAAATGATCATACAAGCATATGACTTTCCGGGAGCCATATGTGAATGGATTTACGCCCTCCATTCGGGGTTAGATGGTCCATAAGACATGCAACCATAAATTCCAATTTTGAGTGGGTGGTCCATAAGTCATGCAACCATCATCCCGATCTCTTTCTCTTAGTTATACAACCTTGTTGTTTTATTGTTGTAGTTTTATGTGCCTACTCCACATCCGTTAACTTAAGCGATCTCACATCCTTAATGTTAACATAGGCCCCTCACCTTCCGCTAATATACTTTTGTCCCACCAAAGGTATATTAGCTAATGCAATGTGACTCACTACGTGATATGCATGTACAATTTATTCATATAATCATGGCATGTTAATTATGTAGATTAAATGCGATCATCGAGAATTTCAGACAATTCAAGTCTATACTAGCTCATACAATGATATTTACAACAGTCATCTCGATATACTTATATTCATTCAACCAAGATTAAATCACAACTCATCATAGTTTTATCTTTTCCTAATTCTAATGCCACTACGACTACAAGCATACATGAGCAAACTATTTAAGAAATGAACTCACTCGGCCATAGAGAGAAATCCACTTAGTCGTAGTAGTCATCGGGAAGTGAAAATCTGTCCTCCAAATCACCTAAGTACAAGGAATGCCCGAAATGAGTATTTCTCATAAGGTTCTAATAACTTAACAATTCTAACTACTAAGTTCGTCAATTCCCGCATAAGATAAAGTCCTAACTTTAAATGACCATATCTAACTCATTTTAACTCGGAATTAAGCATATAATATATCGATTTCTATCTACTTCGAAAGATTATCTATTCCTAGTTTTATTTCCAAGTTTCAAAAACATTTAGTCAAAACAGAGGCATCAGTTCTGGTCGTTCGAAAACTTCAACTCCGAAAATAGCTTTATGATTGTTTGTGATGTTTCTAGCATATAGTTTTAGCTACACATGCAATATTGATGATTTCCTATCATGAATGATATGATATAACTTGATGCATGCATGCCTTTGACATTATTTACAAAGAGAAAATTTGGAAAACTTCTTATTTGTGAAACTAGATTCCTAACTTTGACTATCTCATTTGTTTTGAAGTTATTTCCTTAAGAAAATCAATTTATCCTTATCTAAATTGAGTCTTCATTATACCTATTACCAAGTCTTCGCTTCTACATAAAAACTTACATTTTACACTTAGCAAATATGTTTCAAATAGGATTCATCCAAAAATCCGAATTTCTTGAAATTAAATTTTTGAATGATTCTTTTGGGAAAAACTTGTTTAATGCATGAAAATTAAGACTTTAAGATACTATTATTTAAGGCTCCATTTTATACATAAAATTCCATTTTGAGCTTAGATGATAGGTGTTCTTATGGGCTACATTCAAAAATTACGAATTTCATATGTTGGTACTAACTCAAAATTTTTCCATCTAAATTCCACTTCTTGTTTTATACATTAGTCTCATCAAAACTCATTTTAAAATAAAAATCATTACTTAATGATACCTATTACCTATATCTTCATTTTTCACATAAAACATGGTTTTAAAGTTGATAAAAGGGTTTTCAAAATAGGCCTTCGAAACCATACGAATTGTCTTTGAATATTTCAAACAAAAACTTGTTCTTTACAAGTTCCTTGCTTTATTCACCTAAAGATCTACCAAATACCACATCTATATATCTAGAACAAAGCCTTCATGAGTATTAATGCATGAAAACATAAATCATTCACAAGAGCATGAATATCAAGCATAGTATAAGCATCTAAAAGCTAGATCTAATACTTATGATGCATGAATGAAGCTTAAAAGCATAAACATGAAATTTTTATGCTAGATCTCTACTTCACTCCACTTCTACTTGCATGAACATGAAGATATCCCAACAAAAACTTAATCAAACACAAGATCCACTCTTGTGATGGCTTGATATTCATGCAGTAGCATTTTCTTATCCCTAGCAAATGCTCATGGGGACCTTGAGTGAAAACGCTTATGAATAATCTTGCCATTACAAGATTAAATGGTAGTAAGACTTAAGAATCATCACCTAAGGTTGGATTTAGTGAAGAAACGAAGAAGAAATTGAAGCTTGTGTTGTGTGTGTGTGGTGGGACTAGGGTTCATGGCAAAGAAGGAAGAAATGGAGAGTTTTGAGAGCTTTAGAACAAATGAAGTAAAAGTGAAGAGGAGAGAAAATAAAGACTATTTATATTAAGTGGAATTAGGGTTTGTTTTATTATAAAAGGAGATAAAATAAAACAATTGGGGGGGGGAGGAAATGGGGGATATGCGCCGGCCACTAATGAGTGAAAGAGAGGGAGTGTTTTGATTTTATTTGAAATTGAAATTTGTGTAATAAAATGTATTAAATGTAATAATTTGTTAAGAAACAAAAATTCTTGGAAAAAAAATATAATTGAGTGGTTGTAAGGATGTAAGACTAGGGTATGGGTGTGTGTGTAGTAGGTTGTACTTGTGAATAGTAGTAAATAGTAGATAAGACATCTACTTTATCGGTAGTAAAAAAATACGAAAAAAAGGCTATAACTGTAATTTTTATAACCCGAAAAATTATAAAACATATATTTTTGGATTCCTTATAAAATTTCATTCTAACGAGTATTCCGGAATATTTTTATGAGTTTCTAGTTTCGGGGCTTGCTTTTCCGTAATGGAGCTCGAGAAAGCCCGGAATAGAAAATTTTTCGAAATCAAAACTTCGTATAGTTTGAAATATGCGATAAAACAATAATTCGCATTAAATCATTCTATAGGGGTTCCTTTATATAGAAATCGAAGAAAAACCGAACCTAGGGTTCTTAGGTTACTAGTACTAATCCTATTTAGGGTTTTGGTTTCTGATTTATGGAGTTTACTCGATTAGTAAGAAAAACGGGATTTATAGGTATAAACCCCCTATCTTGAATAATGCCCCAGTATATCTTCAACACCTAACAACTTAGCTTGCGTAGATTTCAGTAAAACATGTCTTCTAAACAATGCATTAGCTACCTCATTAGTATCACTCTTCTTATACTTAATGGTATATGCAAATGTCTCCAAGAATTCCACTTATCTCGCATGTCTCTTAGATATTTTGCTTTGACCCTCAAATATTTCAGAGACTCGTGGTAAAAGAATATAATAAACTATTCAAGTAAAAGATAGTGTTGCCATAACCATAAGAGCTCAAATCAAAGAATACAACTCTTTGTCCTATATGGGATAATTCAAAGTCGCTCCATGTAGCTTCTCAATGAAATAGGTGATAGGACGCCTCTCTTGCATAAGAACCACACCAACTCCAACATTTAATGCATCGCATTAAAGCTTAAAAACCTTATTAAATTTTGGTAGCATTAACAAATGCATTGAAGTTAGCTTTTGCTTGATCAACTCAAAGTGTCAATTCACTGCTCGATTCCATTAGATGGGAATTCCCTTCTTTGTCAACTCTGTCAAAGGTGCTGCAACAGTGCTAAAATTTTTGATGAAGCTCTTATAAAAAAAGAAGTAAGTCCTTGAAAACTATGAACCTCAAAAACTTTAGCAGGAGTGGGCCACTTAATAATGGCCTTAACCTTCTTATCATTAACACAAAGCCTTCTCTAGATAAACGTATCCCAAAAATATCACCTCATGTTTACAGAAAATATACTTCTTCGAATCAACATATAACTTCTCATTCCTTAACACCATGAACACCGAAGTCAAGTGCATGACATGAATTTCCAAATCTACGTGATAAGTCATTTATACTCTATTCAAATTACAGGAATTCATGCTTAATTTGATCCTTTGTTGAATAAATTCCTATAAATTTGTGCTATTATTGTTTAATTGTAGTTTACTAGCTCCTAAGATTAGAAGAAGAGACAAAGTGATTTGAGTAAGAATTAGAGCAAAACAACAAAGATTTCTGAAGACAAATTCAATAACGCCTCCAAGAAATAAATCAAGGGTAAGAATGCAAGGAAAAACTCTAGACCATGCCCTAAGTCGCGCCTGTGGCTTTGAGCATGATACAAGTTGAACAAACCTCGCTTCATATGATTTGGACACAGTATCTACCGCAGCCAACATTTAAGGCTACAATTCTACCCATGAAAATTGACCCTATCTTGCAAATACGTATGTGAGGTTTTGTACAAAGTTTGTTATAAAGAATCTACCATGTTGGCAAATAAAATCATCATGATTTTAATGCTTGTCGCATATAAATAAATGTGCATAGATGTTGTAACAATATTGTACCATACGTAACAAATTTTCTGATATAAAATAGGTGTGAATAGTAGAGAGAGAATTAATAGTGAGAGAAAGTGTTATTTTGCTAAGAATGTAAATTTTTTGGGTAAATCCAATTTAATCTAATGTTTGTTTCTGTAAGACTTTGCGCTTAATGGATAATATTTGTCCTTTTTTTTTTAAATTTTTTCTCCTAAATTTGTATTTAAGTCAAATGAGTTAAAATACAAAAAATATAATCGTACTTTTACAAGCTCATCAACTATTAAGATGATATATTTTTTGTATCATATTTCAATTTTGTTTTCACATTTTTTCTCTATCTCTTTCCTTATCTCCACCAACTATCTTATTCTATATGTATATAATTCATTTAAATCGAGTTATAGCTATAAAGTTTATAATAAATCTTATTTATTTCTTTTATATAATTAAAAAAATTATGATAAGTTGAAAAGTTAGGTCCTTATTCAATTTATAGCATATTTCAAACAAAATAATAGGAAAATCTTAATTCTAACTTTAATTGCTCTTTTTTTTTTAATCTATATTATAAGTGGATTAAGAGTTATTATGAAAAAGAAAACTTAATTTCTTTATTTTTCTTTTTATATCATTATGCTTTTCAAGTTTTTGCGACTTTGATAAGCATATCTATTTTTTTTCCTCAAAGCTACTTTGTATAAGCTATAGAAACGTACGTTTCTATATTTTGAATATATATTTCGATTCTACAGACCCTCTAGCAAATCTAAGTAGAATTGCGAGTTTGACAACCTTACCTAGCATGTGTGCTTCTATTTGTGTAAGGCTATCGCAAGGTGCAAAATAGCTGGGGTCATCACTTATATTAATTGTAGTAAACCTTCCCGAGCAGTCCCTATTATAATGTCATTGAACAACACTGGGGAACATGACCTCATACCTTATTGTTGGTATGATGAATCTTTCAAGTTGATTTGAAAAGTGACATTGCTTGTTGCATTTCTACCATCATGTTGTGTAAGTGTCCTCCTGAAGTTATTTGTCGCGTCGCTGAGCGGAGTGTCTCTTTTGATATGGCTGAGTCCAGGCAGTATTTTTACTAATATCACCATCCTTAAATTGTGTATCATATTTCCTAGCTTGTCGTTTAAGTGCAAGAAATCTTCTATTTTTTTTTCTTGACACTTGTGGTGGTTTCTCTAAAAGAAGAGAACTCAATAACAGTATTAAAGTTTAAGTTTCCATTCGTCATATCCCTTACTTTACTATGCATGACTTTTGGTTTGGCCTCTACTAGTTCATCATCTTGACCAATCTGCTACTGAGTGGAGTTATTGAACAGAATCTCAGGTTTTGCTTCTTTTCACAAAGAAGTGGTTCCATTCTCAAAGAGTGCATCATTTCCTGTTGGATTATTCATTTGGTTACTTGTTTGGTGTTCGACTTTCCTTCACGATTTACTGAGCCCCTACTGTCACTCCCAGCATGTGTGCTTGGCTTATTATTTCTCTCTTTCTTTTTTTTTTTCTCTACTCGAATTCACTCCCCATATCTATCTTTAGATTTATCCCTCACATCATGGTCCACTTGTTGATTTTGGCGGCTTTCAGGTTATTACTCCTTCTCACCTGTTTGTCTATAATAGTAATTCTCTCTCTCTCTATATATATATATGTATATGTATATATTTTGGTAATTCTGATTTACTTTTCATAATTGTCACATAGGTTAGAAGTCTTCTATGAATCATAAGTTTCCATTCATTATAATTGTCCTTTCTCTTATTAATTAATTTATTTTTATCTTAAACAACCTTTATATTTCATTAATATGTTTTGAATTTTATATTTTTCCATAATATTTTCTAATCTTTTTGTTATCAGTAAATTTTTATTTTGTAATGTCATTTTGAAAATCGCAAGATCATGATGATTGCAAAATTTTTAGAAATTTACAATTCATCATGATTATACTGTTTTACATTTATATTATAAGATACATGAATTTGTAAATAGTAAAAGAAATTATAAAGTTTTAAGAAAAGTAGAAAAGTCATAATATATTTTAAAACATAACCGTCGTATAAAATAAAAAAAAAATGAAGTCATAAAATTGGAAACAATTATAAGCATAAAAACCAGAATATGTGACCATTGTGAACTATTACCAAAAAGGGGGAAAAAAGAAAAATCAGAATCAAGAAAAAGGAAAAATTATAAAAATAGAAGGAATTTACAACAAAAAGATGACAGCAAGTATACGAAATTATTCTATATTAATCTAATAATTTTTTCCCCTTGTTCTACAACAATCCTTTGTTTTCTAACCCCACCCACCCCCCCACCCCCAACCCCCACCCCCCCCCCCCCCCCAATTTTCTAAGTCGTCCTTACTATTGAAACAAATGTTGCTTGTGCTAAGCGAGTGAAACTTTCACTTGGTAAACAACCTCGGCACCGACCGCAGTCTCCGGTCATTCTTTCACGGGGTTATTCTGAATCTTAAAAACAGATATAATTCTAACGCTATGATAATTGTGTTGGAAAAATCCGAAAAAATGAGAAGGGAAAAAATACTTGAGCGTGCTAGGCACTGTCCTTAAGGATATTTCGCCAATATTAATGAAGAATGGCGTATCCCCCAGGATTCAACAAGTCCTCTAGAAAATCTAGGACACAGGAATAGCAGGGAAAAGCAATAACCCAGCGAGGAACAAGGCAGGAAAGGAAAAGTAAAAAATTAGTTAAAAATATTAAAACAGATAAATATATATAAAACGAAGTTGTATTTTTAACGGATACGTTGAAGAGATGTCTTTTCAAAATCAAAAGATCCAACGGTTCGAAAAAACACAACGATTGGTTTGACAGTACCCGAAAAAATACAACGATTGGTAATTAAAATTTGAAACGCTCAAAAGACCCATATCCGGATAAGATTTAATTAATTATTATTATTAATTTTATTTAAAATTAATAATATACACGAAAATAAAATATTCCTTTGAACCGGGCAAAGACATATAACTACACGCCAGGGGGTGGGGGGCAAATCGATGAATTTACACTAACTTGGTCTAGCCTTTGTGCGCGCGAGCCCATGCCTTTCCACCAACTCTTTACAAGCCCACTAAGAGAATGAGGTTTATAAACAAGGACAATGAGTAAAATCTAAGGAATGTGGGACTTGTTCCTTTTGAAATATATATATATAATACACAACAAATTGATCATCACTTTTAACGTTCGGCAATTGATTGAATCCCAACAAATGTGCAATTTTTCAGACAAAACCTTTATTCTAGTTAACGGAACTCTGGTCCCATTTCTACCTGCATCACACAGACACATACCTAATTTTTGAAAAACTATTCTGGAAATATGTCTTCCCAACACAAAACTACTCTTCAACTCTTTCGACTTGCTTGTCCTCTACGTAAGTAAACGCTTTTCTCCATCAATTGCTTAATGAAGCATGAGGGGGGCAAAAACAAAAAGAGTTACATAAAGGTGTATTCAAATTCGATCCTTTAATTCTGTGATTTTACCTTAGCCACATAAAAATTATATGTCTCCCCTAAATTTCCAAGATTTGCTTTCATGTAAACTTTTTTTATCCTCAAATTTTAGCAATTATATGGGGTTTACTAGGAGGCCAAAGCATTTTTTTTCTTTTCCTTTCTTTTTCAAAGAGGAGCATTTTAGGTAAATAAATGGTATTTTTCTTTTTCTTTTCTTTATTTTTTTTTTGGGTTGCTTGTGTAAAAGTAGTTAGTAATCAAGCCATTAAGTAACTAGCAGGCTAATTAAACGTACATCACTATCTCCTCTTTTAATTACCCACAAGGACCTCACCAAGATCTTATGATCCAATTCTTGCCCTTTTTTAAGAGTGCCAGAATAGCAGTTCGAAATAGATAATTAACTAATTGAACTTTTAAACCACTTAATTTTATAAATCATTATTGATCTCTCTCATAATTTAGATGACACTTTACCCATAAGGGATATCATGTTGCACTATATTTTCCTTTTCTTTTTTCTAGAAAAGGGAAAAAAAATAGAGAGAGAGAGAAATTAAAGAGCAAGCTAGGATGCATTTAACAAGACACAGATTCAAAAGCGAAAGAAATTACTATTGATCCTGTTATAGTAATTTTCCTCATATTGTGCGCCATCATAGTTCTTTTTTTTTTGGCCAGCACCATCATAGTTCATGCACGGCCCTTTTGTGACCATTTGAACTACGTATTGATTATTTGACCCATAAAAACATAGTATTGAGTCTCTCGCAAGAAACATATTTCAAGACACATGAGCATGGAGGATGTGGAATTCTTAAGATTTCTTCTTGCAATAATGGTGAGTACTGCGTGGTCTCTATGGCTTGAATTTGATGCATCATCGGTCGATAATCCACATGGAATGGAACATAATTGCAGCCATTAACTTTGCTTTTGACTAGTAATATTAACAACTTGGTACTTTTATCCTTGAGCAATTTGAATCTGGTTGAGTAGGTGAAGGAAATAACATAAAGGATGTGTAACAGCGACGAGTTTGGACTTGCTACGCAAACTGAACTCAATAAGGTATGACTTATCAAGGTTGGTTGACATTTGTCCAAATGTCTAGAGATAGGAAATTAGGGTAGGCTTTAGCCTACTAATAGACTTTTAGTTAAAATATATAAAGATTCGTATTTTATACATAAAAGACAGAGGCATTATAAAATATTATGTGCTTTGCTTACACGATTAGGCTTACTAGGTATCTTGTTCTTATATCAACTACCTCCTAAAATTAAATCCATATTGAAAATTGACTCATATACAAATACTTTATTTATGTTTAATTTTTTTTCTTTATATAATGTGATAGAGTAGATGTGGTAATGTGATCACATATGTGCAGCGTGCATCTCGCATTACACATTGCCTTATATGAATGATGTGGAAACATACATAAGTGATGGTTCCTTTTTTTTTTTGGCCAACACTATATTAAAAGAGATAATAGTAGGAAAAGAACAACCAATTTACAGAGCTGCAATGCTCTAGTGACAATTGAAGGAACTATATAATATCAACACCATAATTCATGAAGAGAGATGATATGTTTTTTGTTTTGAATTCAATTTAATATTTCATGAAAGTATTTTGGCAACAATTTGTTTTCTTTTAATTTTGGATCTATCAAATGAAGAACTCTATATATTTATTGAGTTTGATTATTGATAACGTCTATTGGATTGCATCATTGATCAATGAGCCCGAACCAACTCGAACCCACTAGGTCATGGGTCAGGTCTGGTCTAAGCTAAGTAGAGCCGGTTTTGGGCCCTTCATTGGTTTACGGCTGGTTTATAACCTGTTGAACCAGCTAATAACTTTTTTATTTAAATAAAAAGTTAATTTAGAAAGGGATTGCAAAAATATTGTTTTAGAATATAAATTAAAAATAAAACAAAGATAAATTAAAAAATAAAAATAACTAATTAAATTTTTAACTTGAAATAAATTTAAATCTCAGAATAATAGCATTTGTTGGAAGAATTATTGAAAATATACATTTATTTATACACAAATACATGCACTTTTACTTATAAAATTAGCAAAGTGGAACTAGAAGATAGTTAAAATACAAAGCAATTCCCATAAAAACCAAAAGAAGTCTCACATTATTATGAGGCAAAAAAAAACCTTTTGATTTACAAGTATATATAAATGGAATTAGACATCCTTTTAACTACATTTATTATTTTTGTTATTACTAAAAACAACTTATTTAATGTTATGAATAGTAATAAGTTTTCATTATTCAAATGAAAAATAATTTAAACATTTTTTATTTAATTTTTCTTGTTTTTTTATTTTTTAAATGGGGGTCGACACACTAAGTCAATAGGTTAAGTGACTGACTCATTAATGATCCAACAACCTACTAGTCATGTAAAGGATCATGCCCATACAGTTGGACTTAGCCAATAGGTCGACTTGTTGGTGGCATTTTAGGCTGGGTCAATTGGGTCACAGGTTACACTTAGCCCATGCCTCTATCTAGAAAGTAGGTGGATAGGCTTAATGATTTCTACTCAAAATGCAGTATGTCAGGTCTCTCTTAATCATTCATTTATTGAACTTGACATTGTGTACCTTATTAAGTAGCTTAATGAGTTAGACCTATGTCATTATTGGGATTATTGATGGTCAAATATGGATAATGGGTCTCTTAGGTTCATTTAAACCCATTAATCATCCCAGTAGAGGGCCCAAGCCCAACACCCATTAGCAGTCTTCGGAACCTTATACTCAACTTCCTTAACTTTGGAAACCAACTTGTTGATTACTACAATCAGGCAAATCCTGAGTAAAGGGCACTCCATACATTCCTCTTAAATACCACCTCTCTAACCTAGAAACATGGATAAATGTGGATTAGTAGCTTCGCCCCACATCTTGAGTAACCTTCGTCCATCACCCACTATCCCATGAATCCAGAATGCACATAACTACTTCGGATTTACCTACTATATATATATTCGCTTTAACTTCCACATATTTATGTGGACTTATACACTTTCAGGGATGCAATCAAACCAAAACATTAGAGTGGTCATGTAACCCCACGATACATCATTAACTGTATTCTATTTTGTAGACCCAATGTGTTAGTCCCCAATGGTTATCCTCATCTCTACCGGATATAAGCAAGCAATAAGTTTTAAAGCCTACAATTCAAATTCAGCCCTCCACATATTTAAATTGAATATTTACATGCTGAAGTTTAAAAGCAAGTTTTTAGATCTTGAAAGGACCATTTTGCTTTTGATGAAAATAATAAATATACATGTAGCAGTGGGTTGACAGAATAGTCATGAAACTAAAATAAACTAATAAATAAATGAGGGACTTCTCATTCTTTTTACATTTTATAATTATTTATGTTTTCAACATGTTATAAATACTCTATTAAGAGCAAATAGCCATGAGTGGGTTTAAAGTAACTTGAAGATCTCACTTATCCTAAATAGTGAAATCTAAAAATAAGAATTAATAAATAAAATAAACTCACGGAGTAAAATAAGAGAGTATATTTATACTTCATCCTAAAATTCAAGCCCAAAATCTGTTCTTCCACTCGTTGACTGGATGTTGGATTAGTACCTTCTCACGATGCTTGACCTACTTATGCCCTCTTTTGTTCTTCAAAAGTGAACTTGGCTTAATCTAAAAACCATCTGTGTATAGGTCATCATACGTTTTGCCATAGGCATTGCGCGAGTTTAATATATCTAAAAGATAGATGTAAAACTTTAGTCAAGCCTTTTTTCATTAATCTTTAACTTTATAGTACAACAACACGTATAGAACCGTATTACGGAGGATAAACATAAACTATGAGACATAAAAAATTGGAGGTCATTGTCGGGATTTATACCTCAATTTTATGTCTTTTTATAATTATACATATGATGTTTTAAATTGTTAATTTATACACCTAATTAGATCTTTAGTTATTACTATTTACAACCCGTCTCTTTCGATTAATTGTCAGTATCTATATCATCATAGGCAGCCAATTACAATGTAACACATGTAATGAAGGATTTTATATTATACACTAATGCCAATTCATTTTGCACCAAAAAAAAAAAAAAAGATTCACGTCATCAATACAAAGCAATAGAAAAAATGAAAAAAAAAAAAACTCGCACACACACATAGTTTGAAAAGTAAATATAAAAAAAATTAATTATTTGTAAGCATGATGGTATATAATCTAAAATTAAAAAATTATAAAAATTGCATTGTGATTAGCTACTCATGATGATATTAGAAATGACAATAAAGGAAAGAGATCAGGTATAAATCACAGCAACTAAACATCTAACTAAGTGTATAAATTGACAATATAAAATATCATATGTAAATTACACAAAATGTAAAGTTAAGGTGTAAATCATAATATTATCCCTAAAAATAAAGGAGTATATCCTAGATCCTAGTCAGTGTAATAGAGATTATTCAAATAAATTAATAGCAAATAATATTATCAATTAATGCAATTATTTGATCAAGATATTAAAGAAAAACGATGAATATTTACCATCTCCATAGTGATGTGTCAATAATATATGACTAATTTAGAGTTAATATTTAAATCCAATACACTTACTGCAATCATATTTTATTAATTTTACTATTTTGGTTTACTGTGTATATATCATAACGTATCTCATTTCATCTATTCTAATATTTTCTATACCAAGGACGGTCCTTAGCTACTATTCTTTTTAGTTATTTTCCATTGGGCCACCCCAAAGACTACAGCTTGGAGCTTATTTAGTTATTTGTATTTGCTTTTAACAGAACCACTAGCACAATTTTCGGCCGAATGTCTCTTCTTTCTTAGCCCAGCCGAACCAACCTTGCTGTTCTAACTAGTGGCTTGGATCCAACATAAACACCTTTTGGACACATCTCTTCATTAAATCATAACCAATGTCGGCCCATTACCGTTCTTTTCTTCATTGATGGATCGAAGACCAAGCTGGAGGAGAGGAATTAGGGAGGGAAGAATGATTAAAATTCATGACACTTCTTCCTGCTATTTGAAAAATGAAAGTGCAAGTGAAAGCGAAAAAGAATGGATTTACGGAGGAAAAAGAAAAAGAAAAAGAAAAGAAAAAAAGCAATCCTTGAAATCTTAACATTTCCTTTAATTAGGAAGGAATTCAAAGAAAAATATTACATTATCTTCAAGACGAGAATAGGGAATTTTTATGATATTTTACTAAAATAAAATATCGTTAACTTTTCTGCCGTCTTCATCTCTTATCCAAATAAAAAAGTCTACATTTTTTGTCCTTTATTTCTTTCCCTTCTATTTTCTTCTAGGAAAAGAATAAAAAAAATTCTTTTCAAAGAAATGTAAAAAAAAAAAACTCTTTAAATAAGAAATTTCTAAGAGTAATCTGTATTTGAAACATGATTTTAAATTAGTAAGAAATAGTATTTTCAAGATTGATTTCAGGCAGACTTTTGTCTTCTTCCTTTTTTTTTTTGTAGAGGAAGCCTCTGCAAAACCTTGAATGTGCACAAATTTGGTCTTGCAAATCCTTAAATCTTCAATAACTTGGTCTGCAAAATAATACATGAATCATGGCATTAGAAGATAGTCGGGCGTGGTCAATTCGATACTTAAGTCAAGAAGTAGGTTGGAGTAAAAACCAACAACAAAATAAGTAAAGAAGTTTATGGAGTGAATATCTTACCAGGATATATTTTAAGAGTATTTATCAGAGTAGATCCACAATAAATTATGATACTCAAGGAAGTTAAATATCTAAAGTATCTCGAAAATGAATCTAAAAAGATTTGGCAATATCTTTTAAATAAGGAAACTTCCTTTAATTGCTAGACTAGTTGAAGATAGCTAGCAAAGTGTCTGCATTCCTAAAATAATTAGGCGACTTCGATAGACAAGAATGAGAATGGTAAGAGGTGATAGAGCTACGATTAAATGGACCAAATTTACCTAACCTTATGAGACTGATCTAAGGTCCATTAAAAGGCGACGACAAGCTTTGGAGATCTATCCCTGATTCAGTAGCTTAGTCCAAGGCCTAACAATTCAAGCCATATACTAAGAGGTCTGTTTATGCTTAGGGATCCCATAACCAAATTTGCCTATCAATAATGTCAAGGTTGGCCTAATGTTCAATTTGATTATCTGCAGTTGAATGGCTACTAACCTTAGTCTAGCCAAGTCATAATCTTGTCGATAGTGTCGAGGTAAGCCTAGAGTCCACTTTAATGGGTCGTTAACTTTATGGATTGAGCTACGGATTTAGAAACTCCAACTTGATGGGATACATAGCTTATGAGCCAAAGGCAAGTTGTTATAGGCTGCCTCCCATGGAGCACTTAGTTCATAGTCGCTAGCCCGACTTTTTCTATTCTCATGATGAATTTGCTAGATTCATGATAGTGGCACCACTATCATTGTTTCTCCCTTCATGATAATGTTTGAGCAGATGACCATTCACTTTGAAAGTGCGGTTGTCTCTTTCTTCAGCTCAACTGTACTATAGGGAAAACATTAGTCATAACAAATGGTCCAGACCATCTAGACCTCAACTTACCTAAAAAAAAGTTCAATCAAGAGTTCTATAGTAAGACTTTCTAAACAGGCAAAAAACTCTCGCTTTTGGATGTTCTTATCATGCCATGGCTTCGCTCGCTTCTTATAGATGCAAGCATTTTCATAAGCCTCTTCTCAGCCATCTGATTTACTTGGAGTAACCTCTTTTTACCTACAGCTTGCATATCAAAGTTAAGAAATTTAATGGCCCAGTATGCCTTGTGCTTAAGCTCAATAGGTAAGTGACATGATTTACTAAAAATAATTTTATATGAGGACATGCTTATAGGTATCTTGAAAGATGTCTTGTAAATCCATAGTGCATCATCAAGTTTCAGGGACCAATCTTTTATGGATGCACTAACAGTCTTTTCAAGAATGCGTTTTAATCCCTGTTTGATACCTCTACTTATCCATTAGGCTATAGATGATACAGGGTAGCAATTTATGAGTAACTCCATATTTAGATAAAAGGTTTTCGAATTGGTCGTACAAAATGTGTACTCCATCACTGATGATTGCTCTAGGCAACCCAAATCTAGTAAATAGGTTCTTTTCAAGAATTTTATAACAACTCTGGCATCGTTAGTCTATAGAGCAACTACTTCTACCCATTTATACACATAATCAAGAGCAACTAGAATGTATTTATTTGAAAAAGATGGAGGAAAAGGACCTATAAAGTCTATTCCCCACATATCAAAAAGTTTAATTACCAGAATATTATTTTGTGGTAATTCATGTCTCTTGGAAATATTGTCAGTCCTTTGGCATTGAGCGCATAACATAATAAATTTCTACAATCACTAAACAATTTAGGCCATTAGAATCCACAAGACAAAAATTTTGCTGTAGTTCTTTCAACACCAAAATGACCTCCTGCTTCTTTTGAATGACAATGTTGCAGATGCTAAACTGCTTAGATTTAGGCATACATCGTCTAATTACTTGGTCAGCACAACATTTAAAAAGGTATGGTTCATCCCAAAAATAAAATTTAATATCATGCAAAAATTTTTTCTTCTGCTGATAAGATAAACCATAGGGAATAATTTTTCTGACCAAATAATTAACTATACCAGCATACTAAGGTAGTCCTTAGATTTCTACTGCATGCAATTGTTCATCAATGAACTTTTCATTAATGGGTAGATTTAAATAATTAGATTCTAAACGAGATAAATGATCAGCTATGACATTTTTTAGTTCCCTTTTATCTTTGATTTCTAAGTCAAATTCTTACAGTAGTAGAATCTTGCAAATTAATCTAGGTTTAGCATCAACCTTAGCAAGCAAATATTTAGAGGAGCATGATCTATATATACTATGATCCTAGAACCAATTAGGTAAGGCCAGAGCTTGTCACAAGCGAATATAACTGCCAAAAGATTGTTTTTTATTGTAGCATAGTTTCTTTGGGCCTCATTTAAGGTTCTACTGACATATATATCACATGAAATAACTTACATCTCCTTTGTCCAAGTACTGCTCCTACAACATATTCACTGGCATCAAACATCAATTCAAACGAAGCTCCTAATCAAGTGCAATTATGATTGGCATAAAAGTGAGCTTTTCCTTCAATATATTGAATGAATGCAAATAACTGTCATAAAAAAGAAAAACATAATCTTTTTCAAGTAAATTGCATAAAGGCTAGAGGTTTTAGAGTAGTCCTTGATAAATCTCCTATAGAAGCCAACGTCCAAAAAACTCCTGACTCATTTTAATTAGTGGTGGTGGCAACTTCTCTATGACTTCACTTAGCCCCGACCACCTCAATCCTCTTTTTAGACCACTTTGTGACCTAATTCTCTCTCGGATGGTAAATGGTTAGTTCTCTCACTATCAACTCTCTCTCTACTATCCACACATAATGTCAGAAAACCGTTACGTATGATATGATACTGTTACAACGTCTATGCATGTTTATTGATATGCATTAAGCATAAAAATCATGATGATTTTATTTGCTAATGTGGTAGATTCTTTGTAACGAACTTTGTATAAAACTTCACGTATGTAGTTGCAAGACAGGGTGACTTTTCATGGGTAGAATTGCAGCCTTGAATGTTGCCGTAGTAGACACTGTGTCCAAATCATATGAAGTGCATCTTGTTCCACTTGTATTGTGCTAAAAGCTACGACACGACTTAGGGCTGGTCTGGAGTTTTGCCTTGCATTCTTGCTCTTGATTTATTTCTTGGAGGTGTAATTGAATTTGTCTTCAGAAATCTTTGTTGTCTTACTCCAATTCTTGCTCAAATCACTTTGTTTCTTCTTTTAATGATCTTAGGGCTAGAAAACTATAATTAAACACTGATAGCACAATTTATAGGAATTTTGCAATAAATGATCAAATCAAGCATGAATTCCTATAATTTGAATAGAGATAAATGACTTATCACCCAAATTTAGAGAGACATGTCATGCACATTAACTTCGGTGTTCATGTGTTAAGGAACGAGAAGTTATATGTTGATTAAGAAGTGTATTTATTGTAAACATGAGTGATATTTTTAGGATAAATTTATCAGAGAAGGCTTTTGTGTTAATGCTGAAGGTTGAGGCCATTACTAAGTGGCCTACTCCTACTAAATTATAGGAGCTTCATCAAAGATTTTAACACTATTGCAACACCTTTAATAGAGTTGACAAAGAAGGGAATTCCTTTCCAATGGAATCGAGCAACCAATCGACGCTTTGAGTTGATCAAGCAAAAGCTAACATCAATGCATTTGTTAATGCTACCAAAATTTAATAAGGCTTTTGAGCTTTAATGTGATGCCTTTGATGTTAGAGTTGGTGTGGTTCTTATGCAAGAGAGGCATCCTATCACTTATTTCAATGAGAAGCTTCATGGAGTGGCTTTGAATTATCCCATATAGGATAAAGAGTTGTATTCTTTGATTTGAGCTCTTATGTATGGCAACACTATCTTTTATCTGAAGAGTTTATATATTTTTTGACCACAAGTCTTTTAAATATTTGAGGATCAAAGTAAACTATCCAAGAGACATGCAACATAGGGGGATTCTTGGAGACATTTGCATATACCATTAAGTATAAGAAGAGTGATACTAATGTGGTAGCTAATGCATTGTCTAGAAGACATTTTTTATTGAAATCTATGCAAGCTAAGTTGTTAGGTGTTGAACATATAGGGGGACATTATTCAAGAGATAAGGTGTTTGCTTCTATTGCGATTGCTTGCAATGAAGGAAGACAGATCGATGGCATTATTAATAATGAGAATTAAAAGTGACAAAACTAACCTCATTTTCTGTAGTCTATACAAACTCTCCACCCAATCCAAGTGCGAGTGGGGATTAACTCATTATCTTCATTTTTAACTACAGTCATACCACCTTTCTTAGGCATTACTTGAACAGAACTAACCCATTTACTGTCTCAGATAGGATAGATAATCCTTGCATCTAGCAGTTTAAGCATCTCTTTCTTCACTACCTCTTTAAGAGTTGGGTTAAGTCGTCTCTGTGGTTGAATTATAGGGTTGCATTCAGCCTCCAGCAATATCCTATGAATGCAAATCAATAGACTGATCCCTTTGGTACCAGCGATGGTCCACCCAATGGCTTCTTTATGCTCTCTTAAAACTCCTAGGAGCTATTGGTCTTTATCACCTGATAAAAAAGAAGAAATGATTATTAGCAAAGTATCATCTTTTCCAAGAAAAGCATGTTTTAGATGATTAGTAAGGGTTTAATTTCTAGCATCGGAGGTTCTGTCAAAGATGGTATTGGCTTTTTCTCACTGGTAGCTAGCTCCTCATAATGTCTAGTTCTAATTTCAGGCACCTGCTTTGCTTTGTCTTCTTCAAGCTCATCACCACTCTACTCATCTAGATCCCTAAGAACTAATTCCATGGTAGCTACACTTGCTTCTCTTCCATAGACTCAAATATAAGATCGTCAACAACATTAATAGTATAACAGGCTTTGCTATCATCAAACTTTTTCATAGCCTCATAAACATTAAAGGTTACTTATTCATCCATTACCTTCAGCGTGACCTTACCTTGTTCCACATCAATTAGGGCTTTACCTATTGTAAGGAATATTCTGCCAAGTATCATGGGAACTTCTTTCTTCCTCTACTTCCAAATCTATAAAGTCAACTAAAAATTGAATCTATCAACCTTCACCAGGACATTCTCTACAACACCTCTTGGGATTTGACACTCCTGTCAGCAAGTTGCAAAGTCACATGAGTCTCCTTGCATTCTCCAAGTCCCAGCTTCCTGAAAATGGATAAAGGCATCAAATTTACACTTGCATCTAAATCAATAAGAACTTTATCAAAATGAAAATTTCCTATAGTGCAAGGAACAGTAAAATTCCCTTAATCTCTTTGTTTTCTTGGCAGGCCGAATAAGTTTTTCTAGAGGATCATAGAACATTCTCCTGTAAGCATCACAGGCTCACTCCCATCAATTTTTCTCTTGATAAGCAGCTCCTTCATGAATTTTATATATGAAGGCATCTGCTGAAGTGCCTCTAAGAAAAGAATGTTAATTTGCAGCTTCTTGAATACATCCAGGAACTTAACAAATTAGGCATCTATTGCCATTGTGTCAGCCTTCTCGAAAAACGTATAGGAGGAACATAGGGTTTCGCCTCTGGTGATTTCTACTTTAGTTCCTCTATCTTTTGCTTCCTCTTTTCTTTTTCTTGATTCTCCTCTTTTTCCTCAACTTGATTGTCAATTATTTCCACCTCCTTACTACTCCTCAACATTATAACATTAACACTCTTTGGGTTCTCCTCAGTATTACTAGGTAAAGACCCTGATGGTCTATTACTTAACTATTGTGAAATTTGACTGATTTGACCCTCTGAGTTCCTAATGGTAGCCTATTAATTCTGTAGCATAGTATCAGTCTTCTGCATGTAGCTCAACATGAGCTCTCCAATTTTAGACTGATGTTGTTAAGGTAGGGCATTCCGAATAGGACCTTGCTTTTGGAATCCAGGGGCGATTTATATGCATTGTTCTCAGTCTTCCATGAGAAATTAAGATGATTTTGCCACCTTGGATTATATGTATTTGAATAGGTCCTTGATTACCCCTTTAGGAACTGTTGACATAATTTACCTGTTCTCTACTAGATGAGGATGAGGAATTACCATGTAGGCATTCATAAGTAGAGTGTGGTCTTAAGCATAATTCACAAAGAGCAACTTGGTTAATATTAAGAGAATTTGTTGAGGTGAATTTACTTACTTGAATAGTAAGAGCTGAGATATAGGCTATCAGTTGAGAAATAGCCTCATTATCTTGAATCGATGTCACTTTTGATTTGGTTCTCTCATATTGCTAGTTGTATGTACTGGAGGCCATTTCTTTTATCAAAGCACTTGCCTCATCATAGTTCTTTCCCATCAATGTGCTTCTAGCAGCAGCATATACCAAAGACCTCAAAGTTTCATCCAAGTTGAGATAGAAAATCTCAATCAAAAGATTATCTGGCAATCCATGCTATGGGCATTTTTTGATTGCCTATTTGTATCTCTCCCATGCTTTATATAGTGATTCACCATGGAACTTGGTGAAATTTGTGATTTCATTCCTTAACTAGCAATTCTGGCAGATAGGAAGAATCTTCTTAAAAACTTAGTTTAAACATCAGCTTAGTCGATAATGGATTCTTATGGTAGTGGATTGAACCAAGCTAACGCTTTATCCCTTAGAGAGAAGGGAAAAAGTTGTAACCTAATGGCATCATCAATAACACCGTTCAACTTTTTGGTATTGTAGAATTGAAGGAATTTTACAATATGTTCATCAACACTCTCATTAGGCTATCCTCTAAACTGATGTGATTCAACCATCTGAATGAGTGATGGTTTGAGCTCAAAATTGTTGGCCTGAACAGTCAGCCTCCTGATTGCAAAACTTGAAACAATAGGAACTGCATGGTCCCAAAGTGCTCAGGCAAGAGCTTATATCTGATTATTATCATTATCACCGTTTGTCATCTCAACTTCTTTCACTTCTTCGCTTCTTCTATTCTCTTCTCTTAACTAATGCAAAGTACGCTCAATTTAAGGATCCAAAGGTAGAAGCTCAGCACTTCTACTCCTGTGCATATAATACCCATAAAGAGAATAAAAAACAAACAAATGCCATGTAATGTACCCAAACTAATAATAGAACTGAAGGTGGTTTAATATTAAGTTATTTCCAGCAACGGCGCCAAAAACTTGATTCGCTGTGAGTGTATAGATAAAATAAAAGCAAATCCTACCAGTAAGTATTTTGGGTTAGGTCAAGTAATATAGAGTAAATAGAGTGTCGGTCCCACAAGGATTACTTAACTATTAAACCGATATTAGATTCTACTATTATTTAGGTAATCAAAATTAGAGAATTTACTAATTAACTACTGATAATCTTAGATTGTCACTTACGAGTAGAGAAAGAGTGTTTGAGAAAATATGTTGATTGAGTGTGGGGAAAACAAAATCCACCCTAGTTTCACTAATCAGATTGCTATCATGTTATAATAACTATTAGCTATGTGGATATTCATATAAAATTGTCAAAGCCTTTAATTCTTTTCTAAGTTTTAAAGTCTTAACACCACAAATTAATCTATTAGCTTCTGCTAGACAAATTAATAGTAGACTCTAATTTACAATCATGAATTTTCCAATTCTATGATTGACTAATGCCCTAAATTAATCTCTCCTAATCCCTTAGTGAGAAACTAATAAAAAACATTGCATTAATCTCTAGGACAATTTCTAAGTAAGATTAAATATCGCCACTTTCCACAATTGTTATTTAACTAAAATCAAGAATTCCTTATGAACCATAATTTCCCTTCCAAGTTATTAAGATTCCTACAAACCTAGTTCAATCAAGAAGGATGATTTATAGTAGGAATTACAATATGAATATTCCACATATCTAGCAATTCTACAATATGGCTGCAATCATCATATTTATTTCAAGGCTTCGCATATTCCCATAAAGAAAACCTAGAACATCATGGAATAATTTATGAAATCACAAATCAAAGGAGTTATAGCAAGAGAATTCATATGTAAAACTAAAATCGAAGATTGAAATTGCATAAAATAATAGTTCATAAGTCACCAATTCAATTTGCAATTGTATGAAACCCTAACTACAAAACTCCAAGAAAAAGTCTTCAATTTCCAAAGTGATTCTAAGTTCTCAATCAATATCTAATTTGGAACAACTCTCTCAACTAATCTAATCTAGGTTTCTTACTATGATAGATATAATATATTTTGGATCTTATGGAAATTGTATATCAAATACAATAACACAGGGTATCTTATAGGAGAAACAGAAGAACTTCATTCGTTACGTTGAAGGCTGGCATCAAGGCTGGCGGCTTTGGTGGCGGCCATGAAATTGTAATAAATTTTCGAAGCTAAATGGCTAGTAGTGTTGGAGTGGCTTTTATTGAAAGCTGGCCAAAGGTCAGTAGCTTTGAATCCATATTTGTTGGCATATGTTGAAACATTGAAGGTCGGTGATAAGTGTTAAAAGATCCTTATTTCTAGCACTTAATGGATATGATTTTCTATGAATTTTATGAGAAATAATCAAGAAAAGGATACTTAATTGCTTCTTGTGTGATTTTAAGGTTTGAGGAATGCAATTCAAAGATTTGAGGATGATTCAAGCTTAAACCAAGGAAAAATCAACAAACAATGCAAATGTTCGGTTTTCAAAAGTACACAACCTACTACATGGCCATGCACATGCTGAGGCAGAGGGTCAAAAAGTGATCAGAAAGTTACTCTAAAAGTGCCCTATCTACTGCCCTAGGAGTGTATAAGGTAGTGTTAGAAGAATGGAATTGATCAGAAAAGTTTTTAACACAATTATAGAGTACATGCCCTCAAGCACGACCGTGCAGGTCATGGGGCACTCTTTGTGATGCTCCAACTTCTCCAAACTCCTATAAATAGACCATGTAACCTTTCATTTGAAGAGATTTCCATCCCAAACACTTTTTAAAACCTTAATAGAGAAAAAGAAGAACTTCAAGAGGAAATTGCCCGTGCTTATTGAAGATTGCAAAACTTCCAAGAATCGGGTTTTCATTGTTTAGATTATGTTTATAGATTATTTTTCCAGATCTTTGTGTTGTATTTCTGAATCTATGAAGGAGTAAATTTATATACCCTTAGTCTTGTGAAACCCTAAACCCGAATATGTGATTTGGATTTGCTTTTGATGAATGAAAGTTTGTGCCTTTGTATCTATTTATGTGTTTAAATTGTCTTTCAATTGATTTATGGCCAAAGTCGATTGTTTGTATGATTCTTGTTAGAAAGAAAGAGGTTTCATCTAATAAGATAGATCTCCATGAATAGAAAAATTGCATGTTTCACCTAGAGGTAAGGAAATATTAACTTTCTGTATAAAGATTTGATCTTTATTAATGAATCTTGTTTTTAATGAGATTTCATATGGCATTAGTGAGGGAGAGGTCTCTATTATCTCATGTGAAATTAGGAATCGATTAACTCGAGGGAGTAATTGATTTATCTGTGTGATTCTGTAGTGCAAAGAATGACTTCTCATTTTATTAATCTTGTTTTATGAAATTAGGGTTTAGGGTGAATCAAGATGAAATGGCATGTTTTGTAATTGATAATCTTTTGAAAAGGAAAAATTATTGATATTAGGGTTGATAAATTAGTTAATTAATTAGATAATTAGTAATTTTAGATAATATTCTCATTAAAGATTTGGCTAGATAGTAGAGAATAGGTAATACTAGTAATTGTTTTCAAAGATCCCTGGGGACGATACCTGATTTAATCTTGTACTACTTGAGATTTCCTAGTATATCAAAGGATTTGAACTAGGATTATAAACTTTAAGAAAAGAACACAACCAGTCGATTAAGATTTGTTTCGAGAGCTGGCGGTGATCATTTCTTATTGAAAGCTGCCTTTATTATTATTTAAAGGCTGGTGTTTTTTGTTTTGTTAAAGGCCAGCTGTCATGCCCCGGACAGTACTCTAAACGTGGCAGTCCGCCGCATATAATATTAAAGCTAATGAATGACAACCTTAGTCATGCAGGAGCTTTGATATCACATGCAAGGCGTACTTCCAAGATAGTAGGGGATTGGCAAGGGTATTACACTTAAGTAGATAATAAAAGCATGCAAGAACTTATATAAATAAACATGTAATATTCATTTGGATAATAATCTCTTACAACTTCATGGGGGAATTCCCCCGTTCTAAAAATTCTAGTTTAACTAAGCTGTCATCAAAATATACATAAATATACCATGAGTCTACTATAGAGATTTTTTTTAGAAGTCTAAGTTCAAAACCAAAAACCATAAGTAATCATATTATAACAAAAAGCAATAGGGGTATAAGCAAAACTAGCTTAGTGAGATAACTCTCATCTATAAAACATTTCCATATATCAAGCAAGTATTTAAACAACCATACAAGAATGCACCAATCACATGAGCAAACAAAATACACAAGATTAACCGAAAACCATGTGTAGCATGGATTTTATGCCCTCCATGTCGGGGGATGGGTGGTTACAGGCCCATACAACCATCAATATTTGCAGATTTACTAGCTCCTACTTGCCCTGCAGACTTTCCGGCTCCTACTTTCTTATGTAGACTTTTTGGCTCCTACTAGCCATTACTACAACTCCTCGTTTCCCCACATGGAGAATAGTAGTGAAATAAATGTGACTCACAAATATTATATGCATGAATTATTTTCAATATAGGTTTAACCAAATAATGTTGAGTTCAAGTTAAAGGCGATCAAAACAATATTCATTATATCAATACAAGAGAACATTAATTATTCATCAACTCCTCTTTCAATATTCTTAACTTTTATTCAATCAGTCATGAATCCAAGTCACACAATATTTGTTCATTTATCTTTTTCTTATTTTCTAGTGCTACTACTTACAAGCACAACCAAGAAAATGTAACTAGTAAGGGGTTTAACTCACTCCATGATGATTACTCCTAGTCGAAGTAGTCTTCCAGAAAAGCGATATCGATTCCTTCTTCACCTAAACAAGATGAAATACCCAAAATGAGTCTTTCATAGAATTTCTATCATTGAAGATTCTAAACCTTTCTTGAATTTCGCAGTAAAATCGGATTGGAGAAAATTGCAACTTCAAATGGCCATAACTTGCTCATCTTAACTTGGAATTTTGCATATTATATATCGTTTTCTACCTACTCGAAGAGATCTATCTATTTATAAAGCTATTTTCATCAAACTAAGTCATTTGAGTTCTGAAATAGTGGTGATCAGATTCACCACGAATTTCACAAAACTTGTCTTCCTCTAAAAAAAACTTATATCAAAGAGATAGATACTATAATAGTTTGTAAAACCTTTGAAATGTATATACATATATTTATTGACTCATATCAAATGTATGAAACTAATGAAGTTGTCTCAAATCATAAATCTTTTGTAATAGTAAAGTTTTCTAAAGATTTTGGAAAAGTGAAACTTTTGAAAATTCCTCTTATTTTTGCTAGAGAATATCTCAAGTTATTTTAAATGAGTATTTTTCTTTTTCTTAATTTCATTTCCTTAGTCTTTTTAAATTTCCAAAGAATAATTTTATTTTCTAAACTCAGTTTCTAATCCTTTTTTGAAAATAATAACAATTCTATATTTGTAGAAATAATTTCCTTGTTTCTTAAGATCATTCCATTTTTGTGAAAGGAAACTCTTTTGTCAACTAGTATTTGATGAAAAAGTGAAGTTTAGGAAAACTTTTGTTTACTCAAGAATTTCTTTCCATGTTATCTATGTATTGCAAAATTCCTATGAACTCCTCTAGATTTCCTAAAAAAGTTTGTTAAGATAAATTCTTAAGTTTTTATGAAAAACTACTTACTACTTTTATTTTTAGAGAAGACTTTCCATTTTAAGAAAACTTTTCCTTATTTATCTTATTGAGACAAAATCAATATGTTCATGCATGAGTATGAATATGAATATGAATCATAAAATTATGAAAACATAAGAAAGACATAATAATTAAAGAAACAAGCTAGTAAGGAATATATCAAGTATTGGAACCTTAGCTTCATCAATGTATCTCGGGACTAAGAATAGACTAGTCCCAAAAGAAAAATAAAGAAATCGTTTTGACTTGACGAGGACAAGTCTAAGACTAGAAAGACTAGTCTTAAAACAATATGAAAGTAAATAAATTGCGAGGAAATAAATAAATTACAAGGAAAGTAAATAAATTGCCAAAACAAAGGAGCTTATATGCTCTAAAAGATATATATAGCTACATAGATATATTTAGATAAATATATATGAAAGCAACATAAAAGAAATTAGATTCATGAACAAAAACAAAGTATGAACTTATTGTTGCTTTCTTTAACCTTCATGGTTTAGAAAACACACATTAAGCTCATACTAAGTAAATGAACATAAATGAAACTTGAAGAAATATTACCTATGAAAACTAAACTTGAGATAACTTTGAAAGAAAATTCTTGTAGAATTTCGAGAGAGTAATTTTTTAGTGTATGGAAGGTGTAAAGAAAGTGGAAGGAAGAGAGGGTATTTACAGGAAAATGTGGAAGGAAAATTGTGTTAATTAAATAATTGAAAAACAAAACAAATTGAGGAGAGGAGGGGCATAGCCGGCGCAAATGGGAGTGTAGAGAGGGAGAGAATTTTTTTTTTTTTTTTTGTAATTTTGTTAATGAAAAGTAAGATATGAAAGATGTAAAGTTGTATTAGAAATGAAAATTGTAAAAAAGTACGGGTATGGTTTGTAAGAGTAGGTCGTAAGAAAAAGTAGAGATAGATAAATAGTGTAGAATAGTAATAAATAATGTAATGTAAAGTAGACATAACAATTTAAGTACCGGTAGTAAGAAAATACGTGTATAATTGCGATATCTGATATTTTTTGTTACCGAAAAATTATGAAATTGATATTTTTGAAAACCTTATATTTTGATGAGTCTAACGGTATATTCAAAATATTTTCACTAATCTGAGTCTTGGGACAAGTTTTTTGAAAACTGTATCTGATCGTGCTAAAGATGAATTGCGATTTAACTAATCTGATATTTTTAAGCTTTCTCAAGTTATTACGAACTATTCTACATACTAATCTCTTACTTACTTTCTTAGGGTTGCTTATATGGGATTGCCGGACTTGAACGGTTCTGTCTGACTAGGGTTTTGTCGACTTTAGGATTTCCGGTTGACTATCTAATTAGGGTTTAAGCTTAATTGATCACAAAACTTTAGGGGTTTACACCGGCAGCATTAGAAGTAGGTTAGCTAAAGGCCAACAACTTTAAAGCTAGTGTTAAATTTTTCGAAACTATGCATAGGCAAGGCCGGCTTAAACTAACGGTGTAGGTGCTGATATCCAATGTATTGGCGAAGGTTGGTGGCCTTGATTCTTTTTGGCAGGCCGAAACTCTTCCACTTCCCTTAAATTGCACAAAGCTCCTCCAATTTGCTTATAATTGCACTCTAAGTCCTCTAAGATCTAAAAAATCATAATAACCATATTTAAGTACCATTTCTTTAGGATTTCTATAAATCAATAATAATTTAGCATGATTCATGTAATAAAAGATGAATATAATATGTCCTTGTCATGTACCCATCCCAGCATTACCTGACTTTGATAAGTTGTTTGGAATAGACTATGGTGTGAATGGAGTTGGTATAAGGGCTATTTTATCTTAGGAAAAGAAGCCAATTGCATTTTTTAGTGAGAAACTATGTGATTCCAGGTGGAATTGGTCCACATATGATAAGGAGTTCTATTCAATTGTGCATGCTCTGAGGACTTAGGAGCATTATTTGGTAGGCAAAGAATTCATGCTATACTTAGAATGAAATGTACTCAAACATCTAAATAATCAAATCTGGATTAGTAAAGACATACATGGGAGGTGGATCCAGTTCTTGTAGAAGTTTCCTTTTAAGTTGAAACACAAGTTAGGGTTATAGAACAAAGTACATGATGTTGTGAGTAGGAGGGTCAATCTTCTGGTGACTTTAAATGCTGAGGTTATAGGATTCGAGTACTTGATGCTTTGAGTATGAAACTGATGCTGATTTCAAAGAGATTTGGGCGAAGTGTGTGACTAAGAAACCTTATGATAATTATCATATCCATGATGGATATTTGATGGGGGAAATCAACTTTGTGTGCTTAGGTCTTCCCTGAAAGAGAAGTTGATTCGTGATGTGCATGGTGGTAGATTGGCTGGTCATCTAGGAAGAGACAAGATGATTGTTGCAGTCAGTGATAGATTCTACTAGCCTCACTTAAGGGATGTTAGCACGATAGCGCAGCGTTGTTATGTTTGTCAAACAGTTAAGAGGCAATCCCAAAACACTGGCTTACATACACCATTGTCTATCCTTGAGAATATATGGGAAGACTTGTCGATTGACTTTGTACTTGGGTTTCCTCATACTCAATGGGGCATGGATTTTGTTTTTGTTGTATTGATAGGTTTTCCAAGATGGCATACTTTATCCCGTATCGAAAAGTAGCAGATGCACTAACCATTGCCAAGTTGTTTTTCAGAGAGGTTTTTTGCCTCCATAGAGCACCCAAGTCTATCACATCAGATAAAAACAGCAAGTTCCTAAGCCATTTCTAGAGAATTTGGTGGTAGATGTTTGACTCATCCTTAAACTACAGCAACACAACTCACCCTTAGACAGATGGATAAACTAAGGCTACAAACAAGACACTGGGTAATCTGATTAAAAGCATTTATTAGGAGAAGCCAACGTAATGGGTTGTTGCATTAGCTCAAGAAGACTTTGCTTCTAATAATGTAGTTTATAGAGCAATAGGGAAATCTTCAATCTCTATAGTTTATACCAAGATTCCCTAATATGCTTTAGATTTGACAAGCTTCCCAGTAGTTCTGAGTTCAATGTTGCAGCAAAAAAATTAGTAGAGAATTGGCATAATGTAATAGCAAAAGTGCGAGAGAAGATAGAGCAATCTAATACTAAGTACAAAGAAGCAATTCTTCTCAGTAGGTGATCAGGTGATGGTGTTCCTGTGAAGGGAAGATTTCTAATTATGAAGTATAGTAAGTTGTAGCCCAAGAAGTATGTCCCATACCTAATTTTGTAGAAGAGCAATGACAATGCCTATGTGGTTGGACTGCTTAATAGTATGGGCATTTCAAAGACGTTCAATGTGGCTGATATATTCTCTTTCTATCCAAATGATGCACCTTTGTATCCATAAGAGAACTCAGGGTCGAGTTCTTCTTAGGTGGGAGAGAATGATGAAGAGTAGATTACGGGTTAGTTCTTAGATAAACTAGACAAATTTAAAAAGCCTAAGAAGAACTAAATGCATAACCCATCTTCTAGAAGCCATAACTTTTAACCTATAACTCTATTTATTTTTGTTATTATATATGCACATAAAGCTCTTTTAGATATCTACATCCCAATAATAAAGTAGTTCTTAAGCCTAAAAACCTTCATATAGGGCCTCAAAACAAGCCTCAAAGTTTTAGTTACAGTTTTTGTATTTTGGACGCTTAGGATGTTTTAGAGATGATATATGATCGCCCTTTTCTTGTTACAAAATGACTTTTATCACATAATAATATTTTAGAATCCCTTAAGTGAAGGATTTTCCTCAATTTTTGTTTTAGTTTCCAAGATTAATCGTTGATTGATTATGTCTGTTATGTTACTTGATGTGTCAGTAAGGAATGTCATTTGTAAAAACTAAGATGGCAGTGTGGTCTCTCTTTAATAGACCTAGGATAACTATAATGTATAACCATACATCTCTTATTAGAACATATTTTAGTTTCACAGCCTCTCAAACATTTACAAACTCTAAAATTCCCTCCACTGAAAACTCTTTGGAAGAATATCAACAAAGATCAATGTAAGTTTTTCTTCTTATTCTTTATGATTTATAAGTGAGGAAACAACATTAAGAGATAATACCTATGATTATTAGGTGTTTGAGAGTGTTTTGTTTTGGTCTAATGTAGGAATCTATAGCAATTTTAATTGGATTTCATGGTAAGTGCTAGTATAACATGTTTTCATTGCATTTAAAATTAGATTTATAGTTGGTTTGTAGGGTGTAATCATGAACACTCATTTTTTGAATTGTGGGTTGCGATGGAGAAGAAGAACATTGTTATATTTCATGTAAACTGTTTATGAATTGCGTTATTTTGATGATTTTTCGTGTTTTTAGAGTTTTAGAGCAAGGTTGTTGATAAAAGATCAAATTTTTAAGAGTCTGGAGTGAAGTTATTGATATAAGATCGAATCTTTAAGAGTTTTAGAGCAATGCTATTGATAAAATATTGAATCTTTACTGGAGGAATATATAAGAGACTGAGTTAGGTTGAAAAGTAATAATATAAACCTTGTTTTCACCAAATGAATGTCTTTAGAACATCTAGGATAACTAAATAACTTAAACGTTATAGATAGTTTAATGATCACACAGATCTAAGGGCAAGTATCCATCTAGATGAATTAATATTAAATTCAATACGTGCTTATTATTAGGAAGAATAGTTGGAGCTTATAATGTTAAATTCAATACGTGCTTGTTAGAATAGATTTTCCCGATTATAATATTTCAGCTTCAATTACAGCTGTCAGTTTAAGTACGTATATACTTAGGGGTGGGTATGGACCCGTTGATCAATCCATGATCCCATTTTTTAAACCTAACCATTACAATCGGTTTTTTTAAATGTCAAACCTAAACCGGTCCATTATTAACAGTTAACTATTTTTTTCGGTTAATATTTTTTAATTTTCAGTTTTAAACCATTTAGTATGATGAATTATATAATTATTATATAATTATGGGTATTGGTTAACTGTTAACCTTTGATTTTTCATGGATAAAAACTAAAACTGAAACCATTACAATATTATATATTTATAGTCACAGGTTTTACATATTGCACGAATAAAACCATATCTATGTTTCATAGAATTTTGGGATAATTCTTTCGAAACGTATGCACGTAAGAAGGAATCAACTTGGCTTATTTGAAAAATACTTGGGTCAATGGTGTCGTGAAGGCTTATTTGAAATACACAATGAGCATATATTTTAGCCCTTAAGACTTAGACCCATTGTGTTTGACTTACCATAGACAGTTAACTATTCTCATCCCAAACGTGCTCACAAAAGGGGAAAAAAAAAGATCAACTTGGCTTTTATATTTAAAAAGCATCATGAGTTCCCACCGTTTCTAAAAGTGATCTGAAGATTAAAGCAAATACTGGAGCTTCCGACCGTGGAAAATAGATTAAAAAGGCAAATATAAAAGCTTCCAACCTTGAGTGAATTTTGAAAGGGGTTCATTCTTTGTATCATCAAATTTTCATTGGGCTTATCGTAACTGGGACAAAGAAATTATTTTTTTAGAAAAATTAATTATCTATAATATTATATATTTATAAATATCGGTTAATGGTTAACCATCAGTTTTTCATGGTTACAAACTGAAACCGAAAAAAAAAATCATGAACCTAAACCGCAATCGATGGTCTAGTTAACCATATTTTTTGGATTGGTTTTTCGGTTTCGGTTCGGTTTCTTGGTTTAGTCGATTTTTTTGCCCACCCCTTATATATACCTTGTTTAATGATTATGCTTGTTAGGTAGAACATGTAATTAAACTAATTAATATCTGGCTATAATTTGTTTTACTAACTGTGTTTAGCTAGATTTAGTGGACTGGGGGTACCAGTAATGCTAGCAGCACCAGATGATCTTGTGTGGTATTGTCTCTACATGGGGTTACACTTAGAGAAGATTTGAGTAGATCTAGGTGTTTTAGTTTTGGGAATGTTGGGGTATACACAATATTCGATTTTTGACTCATAAATGTTAGAGAGTATCCAACATTGTATGTATATATATATGTATTATTATATTTACGTATGGCAGAATACTAAATTATCCCTGTGTCACTTGTTTTAATTTAAGTAAAGATAATAAAATATCATGTGTTGCATTATTAATATGTCTGCATGTGAATGTCTGTTTACTTGATCACATGCATGTGGTTGTTGGTATATACTGGGCTTCAACTTAAGTCTTTTATATTTTCAAGAATAAGTGAAGAAATAGTGTTTGTGCTAACTGGCTATGACACTATGATGATTACATGGAGGATGTTAGTGGTGGTGATTATCCAGCTAACTACTAGATGGTTAGGAACAGAAGTTAGTTAAAATTTGTTGAAGTTTGAAAAACTCAAGTTAACTGTTATGGTTTTGGTTATGTTGTAAAATGATTTCATTAGTTTTATTGGGTTGGGAATAAGATGGCATATGGTTTTATGGAGTATTTCTATTGGATTTATGGTATTTAAGTGAGATATTATTAATTGTGGAATTTGCTAATTATGAGAGTTTCAAGCTAATAATGGATCAATTGTGAATTAAAAGGAGGTTATGAGCTTTTGCGTGTCCATATTTTTAAGGACACATGATGAGTTATAAATGTCCTTAATTTTAGGGCATTGCATTATGCATTCTAAAGATGGTACAAAAAATTTGTACTATCTAAGACTTTTTTATATTGTGTTGTCTAATCCCTTTGTCATGTGTAATGCTATCCATGACAGTCATGACTAAAACAAAGACTATATTCCAATGCAATTATAAAACTAGTTCAAAAGAAACAAGAATTGGTTTGTACTTCACATCTCTCTAAATATGATTTAGTGGTTAAGTATCTATTTTTACATCCATGAGGTCATGAGTTCAAATTCCATTGATGTACCTTTTTTATTTTTTTTTAACATGCATTTATTACACTAGTTTCTCTCTCTCTATGTATATTTGTGTGTGTATGCACGCGTATGTGCTTTTTCTTTCATAATAACTAATAATATTAAATTATTATATTATAAAATAATCTAACTAAATAAAGTCTTGTTAATGAATATTTTATATTCAAAATATACCATAAGTAATAATTATTATTATTATTCACATTACTGTAGACACCCAATTTTTGCCCAATTAATTAAGGCTTAAAATTTAATTAAATTCATTTTTCAAAAGCCTTAAGTATTGATGAAATTGGCTAAGTGATCAAGGCACAGGCCAAATGGCCTGTTGGTTAAACATATGGACCCAAACGCACACTCAAGCTCAAGGACAAAAGTTCAAATCCTAGCAAAGGCAAATTTTTGCCTTTTTTATCATTTTTGTCTTTTCATTTTCCTCAAATGTGACTCTTGCCTTACTTTGCATCAGTTTTAACTGACAAAAAATCATTGATTGTCAAAATTGATGATGGGATTGCAAAGTGGTTACAAAGTGGTTACAAAATTAGTGCAAAAAAACAACCCAAGGGTTACAAAATTCAATGTATAAAGCATTCAATTGCACATGAATGAGGAGTTACAAAATTGATTGGATGAATCTGGCATGGAACATGAAACAATCATCAATTCATCAGTTTCAAACAAATTAATCATGGATTTTCTAATTAAATTCGTGAAAAAATCAAGGGCAAAAATCAATTCATTTTTGAAACGGTTTGAAACGTAAAATTGAGCTTGCAACCTATAAATAGGAGGGTCCTATGAGCAAAAGGCACAATTAAATTTCAAGAAAACACATACACAACCATATCAATTCGAACTTTCGAGTTTAGGAAGAAAAATTCGAATTTTTCAAATTCGAAGGGATTGAATCGAATTTGATCAAAATTGAGTGTGTTAGAAATGTTAGGAACCTAATTTTAATGTTTTAGTGCTTGGATTGATCAATTGATCGAATTACCTCTGTAATTTTTTTATTTTTTTCGGATTTACGCCGCCGCTACCCACCACCGCGAACCGCCGCTTCTGGTGGTTCTGAGTGAACGCCACCACCACCAACGGACGCGCCACCAGCATAGAAGTCGGGCCGACAAGCTTAGGGAGGTCAACAACCACTAGGGACGGCCGACGAACGCTCGAAAGATCGCGTCATCGTCTTCCTCGTGCCGACGAAGATCCGAATCCGACCCGAAAATCCGAATCCCAACCCGGTCGGTCATCGGTCAACGGTCGTCGGTCATCGGTCAACGGTCAACTCTGATCAGACGATCCATATTCAATCAGGCAGATCAGACGGCCCAGATTCAATCAAGCAGATCAGCGGCTTAGATTTGATCAAGCAGATCAGACGGCCCAGATTCAATCAAGCGATCAGACGGCCCAGATTTCATCAGGCGATCAGACGGCCCAGATTTCATCAGGCGATCAGACGGCCCAGATTTCATCAAGATCAGACGATCCAGATCGGTCAGCGAGATCGACGCTCCAGATCTCGTCCGCTTCATCGACGGTCCAGGTTAATCCGCATTATTTTATTAATAATTTATCATATAATTAATTTCAGAATAATAAAAAAATAACAAAAAATAGTAAAAAAATTTATAAAAATTCATAAAAATTCATAAAAATTCAGAAAAATACAGAAAAATCCACAAAAATCAAAATATTTATTTTTTATATAAATTTATTTTTTTTGATATTTTTTAATATTTTTTAATATTTTTATATGTATTTATAACATAAATTACTTTAGAAAATGCATATTTAATGCATGAAAAATGATTTTAATATTTTTTAAATATTATTCTAGATATATTGTGAATTTATGTGATGATTTTTTTTAAAAAATAAAAAATAAAAAAATGTAAAAAATAAATAAAAATAATAAAATTGGATTTTCCAAAGAACAAAATTTCTATAAAAAAAAAAAATAATTTTTGGGCTTAGAAAAATTGTATTTTCATAAAATAAAAAATCAATTGATTAGATCATAGGAGCATCAAAAATGATTTTTTATAAAAAAACTCGAAATTTAATGAACTTAAATTGAAAAGAATTCAAAAAATTAAAATTGATCAACAAATTAAGTTTTTTTTTAAAAGAACTACGTTTTGTCTGATCTCGATTAGCGAGTACGTAGGCACCTGGGGCGACATTAAAAAAAAGAAAAATGTTTTTTTTTTTTTAAATATTGTGAATAAATATTTTGAAAAAGATTTTGATGATATTGATACTAAAAAAAATAAAAAAAAATGAATAAAAGCACATAAAAAAAATGAATAATGTGATTTGTGAATATTGTTTCATAATGTATCATTTGAATTTTTGAGCATGAAAAGGATAGATTATAAATTTACAATTCCAAAAGTGGTAACCATTTGGTTTTAATAGGTTAGCCCCCGAAATCCATGATATCTGGTTTTTAAAAATTGATTTTTTAAATCAAATTTTCGCAGACTAGTGGCTAAGTTAGGATCAACCGACCCATTGATCCTAGCTTTTATTTTTTTCCCGATTTATATCGGGTGGCGACTCTAAAAAGTTTTCAAAAATTTCTTTTAACCCCTAGTCGAGGATTCATGTTAAACGGGTTCGGGTTTAATGTGAATCGGGTTAGGAGAAATGAACCAGATAAGATAAGTGAAAAAAAATCCAGGCTCGACAATTACAATTGAATCTTATTGCATACTAATCATATAATTTGATTTAGTAACTTTTTTTCTTCAATTAATGTTATTAAAATGAACATGAATTATTGAGTAACTATCATATTTACAAAGAAATTTGAGGTTAGTGAGATGGAAAAGCTTCCTATATAGGTTAAATTTCCTAAACTTCCTCTTTTTTTAGAATTTGAGTTTGCTTGGTAGAATTGCTAGTAGATGTGGACAACTTTTGTTCACGGATCCATGTACTAGTGATAGATCGCAATTGAGTTTTGCAAGAATTTTAGTTGAAATGAATACAAAAGACGAATTTTTTTATGAGGTTTTACTGGAGAATAAAGTTGGAGAACAATTAGTTTAAGCTTTTGTTTGTGAATGGAGACCTTCTATTTGTTCTAAATGCAATCAGTTTTGTTTTGGATTCCATCAGTGCAAAGTAAAGCAGGTGTGGGTTCAAAAGCACGATAATAATGCTTAACAGGCTTCCTCAAGTAATAATAATAAAGAGATGCATGATGCCAATTCAAATTGTCCTGTACAAAATAATCATGTGGAGAAATCTATTGTGGAAAAACCTTTTAAATAATGCTGATACGGAGGTGAATGCTGATAATCTAAACAAAGGAAAAGGCATTGAGTTTCCTAAAACAATTCTAGATAATAATGTTTCTTCTTCTTCTTCTTCTTCTTCTTCTTCTTCTTCTTCTAAGATGAATTCTAAACGTGTTATTTGTGATAAGAGAGTTAACAAAAAAAAAATTAATATTCTCCTTGCTAGGAGAGAATGATGGGGCATTGGAATTTCAATGGTTTAAATGACCCTCTAAAATAGCAAGAGGTGATAAATTCACTCATAATCAGAACTTAGCCTTATTTGTTGTTATTGAAACTAGAGTTGAGGACATAATAAGGAGAATATTTGGAGGAATTTGAATTTGAATAAATGGAAATGGTGTCATAATGAGACTCATTTATGAAGGATATATTATATAATTTTGATTTTGTTAAGTTGAGGGTTTGTGAAGTTGATGATCAATGCATGCATTTGATTGTTGAATATAATGGTATGAGCTTCTTTTAAACCCCTATTTATGGAGGCAATGATGTGGGTTATAGGAAGAGATTATAGCATAATATTACTAGGATAGCAAGGAATATCTCTATACATTGAATTATTCAAGGACATTCTATATGATGCTGGAAAAAAGTGGTAGCATTATGGTTTATCAGGAATCTATCGAGGATTTTTAGAATTGCATATACATTGTTAATCTTTATGAGATGAAGTCTACTGGTCTTTTCTTCACTTGGACAAATAACCAACTTGGAGATCGAAGAACTTGAAAAAAGCTGGATAGAGTCTTTATTAATAAAGCCCAGATGTAGTTGTTTCTTGTTACTCAAGCCAGAGTTTTATCTATTGGTATATCTAATAATGCCTTTGTTATTGTGCATTTGAATTTTTCTTTTAATAGAACTGTAAAGCCTTTTAGATTTTTTAACATGTGGCCTAGCCATGATAAGTTTATGAAAATTGTAGAGAACGTTTGGAGTAAATCTATTGTAGGGTCTTCCATGTTTTAAACCATTTCTAAATTGAATCTCTTAAAATTCGAATCAAGGAAGTTGAATAGAGAGCATTTTAGTGATATTTCTATGAAAGTGGAGAAAGATAGGAGTTTATTAAGTGAAGCTCAAGAAAATCTTCAAAAGGATCCTCTGAATCTTGTTCTATTAGAAGAATAAAGAACTTCATTTGTAAATCTGAGAAAACTACTCAAAGCTAAAGAGAGTTTTTATGAGTAGAAAGCAAGAGCTAAATGGATTCAACTTGATGACTCTAATACCAAATTTTTTCACCAATTAGTTAAGTAGAGAACTGCTAGAAATAGAATTTAAAGCATCAAATTAGATTTAACAGGATTGTTGAGGATGAGGATGGTATCAAATCAACCATTATTTCTTTCTATCGGAATTTTCTTAGCACTAACTCTTTTTAAAGAAAGCATGTTGATATAAATGTCATTAATAATGGCCTAGTTATTAATAATTTAGAAGCTGTTGATCTCTGCAGAATTATTATGAGAGATTAGAAGTACTCTCTTTAGTATTTATGATGAGAAGGTTCCTGGTCCCGATGGGTATAATAGTTTATTTTTCAAGAAAGCTTGGAGCTTACTCAAAACTGATGTTGTTAAAGCCATTTGTGAATTTTTCAATAGTGGGAATCTTCTAAAAGAAGTTAACTCTACTATTATCACTATCATACGCAAAGTTCCTTGTTCTGAAGGTTTAGGGGATTATAGGCCTACACTTGTTGCAATGTGATCTATAAAATAATAACCAAAATCATTGTTGTCAAATTGAAGAGTTATGTGGGAAGGATTGTAAATAAAGCACAATATGCTTTCATCAAAGGTAGAAATATTGTAGACAATGTGTTACTTGCTTATGAATTAGTTCACAATTATCATAAAAGGGCTAAAACTCCAAATTGTGCTATCAAAATTGATCTAAAGAAGGCCTATGACTTTGTTTAGTGGGATTTCATAGAGGAAATGATGCTTCATTTGAATTTACCTAGGAGTTTATTAGTTGGATCATTATTTGTGTAAGATTGTGTTTTTTTCAATAATGATTAACGGTGCTCATGAAGGTTATTTTAATGAAGCTAAGGGTCTAGGACAATGTGACCCTTTATCTTCCATTCTTTTTTGTTCTTGCTATGGAATATTTGTCCAGGATTCTTACTTATCAATGAAGAGAAGATTTTGGTTTTGTTATCATTGTAGTTGACTCAAGATTAGTCATCTCATGGTTGTAGATGACTTGTTTCTATTCTACAAAGGAGATATAAATCCTATTCAGATTCTTATCAATTGCTTCAAAAACTTTTATGAATGTTCTAATCTTCCATTGAATCCTTTAAAAAGCTCCATTTTGTTTTATCTAGAGTACTTCATCGACAAGTGAAGGATCAAGTTCTTAATGGCTTTGGTTTTAAAGAAAGCACACTTCCTATCAAATACTAGGGAGTACCTTTGATTTTTGTAATTTGAAGGTAGAGCATTACAAGCCTTTTATTGACAAAATAATCGCTAGAATTCAGTCTTGGACCAGCAAATTCTTGTCCTATGTTGGTAGACTTCAACTTATTAATGTTGTTCTTTTGAGTATGAACGTATATTGGTGTTCTATGTTTAAGCTTCCTAGAGATGCTTGTTTCAAAATTGAACAAATTTGTAGAAATTTTTTATGGAGGCAATGATGTTAGGAGGAAAAGTGCTAAAGCTACCTAGAGGGAGATATGATATCCTTTGAAAGAGGGTGGACTGAATTTTAAAGATATAGGTGGATGAAATGATGCTATTCTTTTAAACATGTTTGGAATTTGCTAGTGGAAAAAAAAAATCTTTGTAAGCTAAGTGGATTCATCAAAATAAGCATAAGAAATTGAGTTATTGGGGAATTGTAAAACCTTTCAATGCTAATGTAAATCCTTTAATTTCATGCTAAGTTTATGCTTAAACTCTAGAATTAGAGATCAACGGAAACCATAAAAGTTAACAAAGGCTAGAACAAACCCTAGTGTTTAGATCCGGCAATTTCACACTCTTAGCCCTAAAAAACTAAATGGAGAAAATCGTGGATTATGATTCGTAATAATATAGGAAAGCCCAAAAAGATCACATTCATCAAAATTTCATTTGTTCCGAGCCCGAACAGGATCAGTTTTTGAAAAACATGTCCCGGGGCTTGGAGTAGTAAAAATATTCTGTTGATACCGTTAGATTCGTAATAATACAAAGATTTCAAAAATATCAATTTTATAATTTTTCGGTAGCTAAAAATTTCAAATATCGCATTTGTATACGTATTTTCTTTACTACTAGTAGATTATTAGTCTTGTTTACTATTCATTGTTCTATTCTACTATTCATTACTAATCATCTATCTCTACTTTTTCTTACTACATATACACCTATTTCATACTTTTTTCTTTTCCAATACAACTTACATCTCTCATATCTCACATCTTAATCACTTTTCATTATAAAATAACATATTAAATAAATTTCTCTCCCTCTCTCCTCTCAATGCTAGCGTCGGCCGCCCTTCTCCCTTCCCCTTTATTTTTTTTTCAATTTATTTTATTACATCTAATTTCCCTCCACAAAATTCTATAAATACCCCATCTCCCTCCATTTCTTTTACACTTCTCATTTACCATACCAAAACTCTCTAAAATCACACCACAAAATCCTCTCCACAAATTTCTCTCTACCACTTTTTCTTCTTCTTCTAACCATTAGGTAATTATCCTAAACTTTTTTCGTGTTCATGTAACTTAGTATAAGCTTAGTGTATATTTTCTAAAAACCCATAGAGGTTAAAAAAGCAATAATAGGTCCATACTTTATTCTTGTTCATACCTACATTATTATATTTTTAGATTGTTAATAAATCATTTCTTATGTTCATGTAACTTAGCATGAACATAGTATATATTTTCTAAAGGCCCGTAGAGGTTAAGAAAGCAACATTATGTTTATGTTTTGTTCTTATTCATGCATTATGTTTTATTATTATGCTTTTACTATTATGCTCATATTATTATTATGCTCTAATTATTGATATTATTATGCTCTTTTTCTTTTTCTTTTGGGACTAATCTATTCTTTGTCTTAGGTTGCCTTGATGAAGCTAAGAAGCTAAGACTCCCAATATTTGATCATATTATTATGCTTATATTGCTTCTTATATATATCTTTATCTTATTATGTGATATTATTCTCTTTCTCATGACTACATATTCATAAACATGCATGAACATGTTGATATTGTCCCTGCAAAAATAAAAAGGAGTTTTCTTAAATGAAAAAAAATAAGAACTCTCTTTAAAGAAAATTTTTGTCACTTAGGAAATGATTTTTCAATAAAAACTTAAAGTTTTATTCTAACAAATCTTTTCCAAAATTTAGATAATTCCATGATAAGTTTTTAGTAATAATAGTACATTGGAATTCATCAAAGAATAAATAAAGTAGATTTATCACACACTCTTTTCAAACTAATAAAATAAGAATGTGTTTTTAAAACTCAATATTGCTAATTCCTTGTTGACAAAGGTTTTTCTTAAACTTATTTGTGAGGTTTTCACCAACACTCTAAAATACTAAGGACTAGACATGTTTTACAATATCACAAAAGTTAACCTTCTAGAGACAAATATTGCTTAGAAAATAAAATTAGCAAATAATTTAAAAATCATTATTATTTATCTAAAGTGGAACTAACTTTGGAAAAATTAAGAATATATAAACATGACAAGTAACTACTTCAAGGAATTTTAGTCATTACAAGAAATACTTAGAGAAACTACATTTTTCAACTACTAGAAATAAATTTTGTAGGAATCTTAAAAAGACTAAATTTATTTTTGGAAAATTAATTTATTCTCAAAAAGATAAGAAATGAGGTAAAAATAAGGAAACACTCACTTATAATAATTCAAGAAAATTTTCCAACAAACTAAAGTGAATTTCTGTCTTAACTTCTTCCAACTTTTAAGACACATTGCCTTACAAAAATCATTGTTGAGATAATACCACTAAATTCATGCATACAATATGAGTATATATATATATATATACATATTAAAAAAAATTTCAACTATACAAATATCTATACTTTTGTATAAGGATTTTTGGATGAAGAAAAGTTTGAAAAATTGTGTTTTGAAAGCTAAGATTTTCGTGGTGATTCTGTACCTTGCTGTTTTGGGATCCAAATGAATTTTTATGATAAAAATAACCCTAGAAATGGATATTTCTTTTCGAGTAGGTAAAAAACGATATATAATATGCAAAATTCCGAGTTAAAAGGAGCAAGATATGACATTTTTAAGTTAGAACCTTCACAAATCCGAATTTTATAGCAACTAGAAACTAGAGTTAGAAAAGTTAACTAGAAATTCCATAGAATACTCATTTTAGGTATTTCCTTTGTTTAGGAAACGAAATGGATGACGTTTACTATCTCGAAGATTATTTTGATTAAGGGAGCTATCATTGCAACATGGCCGAGTGAGTTGACTTTCCCTTATTTTCCAGGAACCATATGTTGAATAAATTTATGCCCTTCATATGGTGGAACAAGTATATGATAGTGATGATTGGCATAACTGATATATCTACATGTGGCGAGTAGTAGTAGTGGTGTTTAGTAGCTGACAAGAACTATACATTCTTTAGTTGGTTGTAATTGGCTGGTATATCTTACCCCAATGCAAATATCATTATCAAGTTTTTTCACTTGCAAAGATTATCTTTTATTGTAAGACCTTTCCTCATAACTAACCAAGAAATAAAGCTATGTCATTTGCCTCGTCAAACTAGATTGCTTCAGTTGATGGCATCTTTCTTCTTTCTACTAAACTTCCAAGCCATTGCAATGTTAGAATTCCCGACCTTCCATTCAATCTAATCTTCTTTGTCATGATTTACTTTATAAAATTCTTTTAAATGAATACAAGCATGTTCAATAATATCACTACCTAGATCAGGAAGATCCCAACAATTCCTTCTACAAACATCATATATTTTCCTCCTTTTATCAACATCAACATCAATAGGATCAATACTTGGAAATTTACTCGACCATTAAGCTAGGGACCATAAATCAAAGCCCTTCCCATTCCTTAGTTCATACTTCATAGCCTCTTTGAACTTACCTCTCAATTTCAAAAGATTCTTCCAACACTAGCTAGTTATCACGCTCCAAGGGATACCCTAAACGTAGCAGCCTACCGCAATAGAAAGCATTCATCATTTATTTTTTGAATGTCTTATTGCAAAACAAGTTTGACTGAGGGTCTAGAAGGGTTTGCAACATAAGAAGTGTTTCTTCCTATAGCAGAAATGTCGGCTATTTTACTAGAAAATGCAAAAGGAAAAGTATTCTTAAAATGTCATTTTAAATCAGTAGTTTACATGATCTGAAGAGAGAGGAATAATTCTACGTTTACAAATAAGCAAGTGAATGTTCATAGTATGTGTATAGTATTAAAGGAAGTGTTGGCATTATGACTGGTATAGATAGATGCATAGATACACATGGCAACTTATACAAGAATTGGGTGATGTTTTAAAGTTAGAGATTTTCTATTCTATGTTTCTTTTAATAATATTGTCTTTTTGGTTCTTGACAGGAAAAAAAAAAATGAGTTGCAAAAATAGGTGTCTGGTTGCATAGATCTTAAAAAGATTTGTAAACTTTCTAACTTGCCCCTGCCGCTTTTATAAAAATATTAGCAGTGATTACCTTCGCTATACATTATGTAGAAAAAGAATTAATCAGACAAAATAAAAATTTTTAATTTTTAATATTTAATTCTATAAATATAAGTGGATATTTTTAATTTTGATTTTAATAATATAGATAATTATCACTACAAGGTAAATTACACTAGAAGGTATCAACCTTTGAAAGATATCAATATTTTAAGTGATTAAAAAGATGTATCAATGTTTTGTAAAGTCCATTTAAGTTATCAATATTTTGATAAATTTTCAATTAAGTTTCTAAAATTTTTATTAATAGTCAATTATTAATACAATATTTGATTCACTTTGTAAAATATTAATGCATCTTTTTAACTAATTGAAAAGTTGATATCTTAAATAAATTTATTCTCAAACCTGATTCCTTTTTTCAACCATTTGAAATATTGATATCTTAACTGAACTTAGTCTCACACAGTAATACATTTCAATATAATTTACTCTATCCCTATATATATAGAACCATGATATTAGTATCACAGATTTTTTTCATTAATATTTATTTTTTATTTTCAACACGTGTGTTGTGATCTTTGTTTTTCAAAAAAGAATTTCTTTATATGGAAGAAACACACACACACGTGTCTGTGACTTGGATTACTTAAAGGTTCATATATAACTAATCCAATTTTAAATGTGAAAAAAAAAAAAGAGAAAATGCCACTTTTGGTTAGAAACGTCATATAGGGGACCAAAATTAAGAAAGAGTGGCTAAAAAACATGGAGGTGTGATGGTGATTGTAAATGGTGAGTATTAAAATAAATGTGCAGGAGAAAATATGAAACATGGAAATGATAATTAGGAGAGAAGAAGTTGCGAGGAAAATTGTAAAATATAAATTTAAGTTATTAAAAATATTTTTAATATTATAAAATTTTAGTTTAAACACATTAGATAAATAAAAAAATAATTTTACTTTGAAGGTAATTAATAGAAAAAGAATAAAAAAAACACACCAAAATCCGGCTTAAATAATACTGGAAAAAAATAAAGAAATAACAGGTATTCATACTCCGGCTAAAATAATGCCGTAAAAAATAAATAAATAACAGGTGTTAAAACTCCGGCTAACAATTTTCAAATATTTATACTAAGATGATGCCTCTGACCTGACGCTTCACGTGTCCGACTCCAAATCAAAGCAACCTTTAAGTTAACTTTTCTTCTTGTTTTCTGAATTTAAACTCCAGCGACCATATATTGTTCAAATTCAAATTGAACCATGCAGAAATATGTAATGACAAACAAAAAAAATGGTAGGCCGTGAACTTTAGAAAATCGATGCACGACTATAGTATGATTGGTGGCGAATAATTCGAGAACCAAGATCCTAAATATGATGCTTAACATATTAATTTGTGTAATGAAATTCTCTATTCAGAAGGCGACATACATTGAATTGTTATTTTACGATTCACAATGATATTTGTCCTACGCACAACAAAAGAATTGGATATTACAGTTGTAATAAAGTTAACTCTTGATATAAAAAAGTGGAAATTTAGTCATATGGGTGTATTTGATGTAAGTGAGAGATTTTATGGTTTCATTGATTAATATTAATATAAAAATTAAAAATAGTAATTATTATAGTGGTTTGATTATGAATAGATATATTGTGAGCCGTTAGATTGTGACGGAACCAATCCTATTAAAATTAATAATATGACTATAGAATTTCTGATCTATAGTGACTAATAGTTTGATTCTTTAACTCTATGTTTTTTTTTAATAAGCTAAAAAGTTTGAATTTCATTTATACTACGAACCATCTAGAATAATTAATGTGACGATCAAGTTTATGGTTCCTGCACCAGCATATAACTACATTCAACATGTTATCCTAGCAATGGGATGAAATAGATAAAATTAACGGTAACTAGATAACCTTATCTTATCGTATAGAATATTCATCTTATTCATAAGATTACAAGTGAGTTGAGTTGTACAGTATTAAACTCAAGATTTTGTCTGACTCAAATTTTTAAAATTCAAGTTATGTTTGAACTTGATCAAACTTAAATTTTTGAGCTCAAGTCCGAAAACAAAATGATACTATACAAACTTGGATTCGACATAATTAAGCTAATTTATACTCGAGTTATTAAAAATATATTTCAAAATTTAATTGAAAAATATTATTATCCAAACTCATCTTAAACTCGATTGACATTTATACTTGACTTGAGCTTATTAAGCTCGCAAACAAATTAAGCTAAATATTATAAAACTCAAACTCGACTTTTTATTAACTACTTGAGTAGTTCAAGCGCAAGCCTGACTCGACTTTTCTTAAATCTAATTTGAATGAAAACCAAGTTGAACTTGAATAGTTTATGAATCAAGTTTATTCGTTTATACCTTTGCATACCTACTTGACCAAAATAAGGTCAAGTAGGGTACATGTACGAGGTATGCATACCATATACCTATCTTAGAATATATACTCTATACACTAATATAAATAGGTTATGTGTAAACCCTTAGATTTTACGATAAACCCTAAAAACCGAAAGTCAAACCGAAACTCTAAAGTCAATATAGTTCTATGTTAAATCTAGTGAATTTAGATCTGACAATCTCGCACTATTACTTGATCTAAAGTCAACCTAGTTCTATGTTAAGTCTAATGAATTTAGGTCTATTAGTAGTTAATCAGTTAATTCTCTTAATTCCTCTGCCTAAATAATAGTAGAAGCGAACACGGTTTAGTAGTTAAGTAATCTTTGTGAGATCGATACTCTACCATTCTATATTATTGATCTATCACAGTATACTAGCTGTAATAATTCGCTTTTATTTTATATATTACATCTAGAACGGATCACACATCTAGGGAAATGTGCCCACTAAAGCTTTTTCAGGCGAATCATCATTCTTTTCAAGTGTTTCTTCCCTCTTCTTTGTTGAGATTTGTTTTTATCACAAGCTACGGTGCAATGCATTAAAGGAAGATGATTACAAAGTTCTCAATAAGCAATTATAAATTTCATAAGATTCCAAGTTTTGTGTTTGGTTGAGATATATTTACGGAATTGGTATTCTAGGTTTATTATTGTAGAATAGCTATTCCCTTGTTTGGATTGTAAGAAAATTTACCATAAAGAACGCCCATTATATGTAACGCAGTATAGGTAATGAATCTCTCTTTGTTCGCTTTTGCCAGAAGAATTTCAAATCTGTATAAAATATATTTTTCCCAAAAAGTATCCCTAATTATAAATCAAAGGAAAAACTATTCCTTTCCAATCTTATTTCATTCCACTAAACCAAATGCAACATTGGTGTTGGTAGTGTTTTTAAAAGACCATGTTGTAGTTCCCTTCAAGGATTATTGAGACTTGTTACAAATGATAGGGGTCATGGTTTAGTTGGACCAATAACGCAATCTAGAGTTAGAGGATTGATAAATTTAGCTCAATTGATCATTATTGATGAGTCGAATGAAAATGAGATGAAGTATTTGTAAGGATATCTAAAGTACTTTACCATTGGACATGAGCTAGTGTATCTAATTGTGGAGAAAATATAAAATTTGAAGGAAAAATCATCAATTTTTAAGATCAAGTTCATACCCAAGATAATGGTTGAAACTAAGCAAAAAAAAAAAAATGAAGCTAAAGGGTCTTATATAGCCTAAAACACACCTGTACCTAAGCTGATGCTTAAAAACGCACCCATATGTGAGATCATGCAAATGTTACTTATGGAGAAAAGAAGAAAAGAAGTGATAGTGCAGGACATCACCTTTGGTATGATTGTGTTTAAGCTGGTGCTAGCACTACGAGGTTGTATTTTGGTCGGTTTCAAGGTCTAATTGTTCGACTAATGGAAGGAACCCCCAATATGCTGTCGTATGGAGTCGTGTGCCTTGTCCCGTTTCCAAAGCTTTTTTTTTCCTAGTTTTCTATTTTATTTGTTTTAATTTTAATGATTTATTATTGCCCTTAACCAATTTATAGGAGTATATAAGGGTCACTAGGATTATATTAGTAGTAGCCATCAAGTCTACCTACTTTTGACATCTTTTAATATTGATTGTGATTAATCACCTTTGTTGCCTTTCTTGGAATTGTTTTCAAAACCCTATTGAGTAATATTGAGTTTTTTTTCTCAAGAGTATTGTTATTGTTTCTATTGATCATGCATCTATCAATTAAGTGAAACAACTAGTTTGATTCTTCCCTTGGTATGTCATATATGAGAAGACAGATCATTCATATCCTTTTTTATTATGTTTGATTATTAAAAACCCATAAAAATCATAAGATAAAATGTAAATCCTATAATTCTGTACTTCATATACATAAGAGAGATTTGCTGTATAATTCTGGCACTAATGTTATTTGCATTATCTTTGTATCAGAGCTATGGTTCACCACGCAATGAATTGAATGTCAATTTTGGATTCAAATTGTTCTTTCTTGGTGAATTTGACTATGGTTGCATTTGCTTCACATAAGCTAGCTTACAACTTTTCATTTTCAATTTTTAATACAAATTAACACATGACAAATGTAATATACAAGTAAATAATACATAAAGAAGGATAAAAATGTCCATTGATATAAATTATAAGGTTAAAATTATCAACAAAGTCTAATTTTAGTAATATTTTGACCGCATGATGAAAGATGAAAATTCATAAATCCTTATATATTCTTTATTGGTTTCTTCTTCTTCAAAAAAAAAAAAAATCTTAAACCTAGATTCTTATCCTCTGAGAGTTTATAGCTGCCAAATGATTCAAAAGTCCAGATCAGGTAACTGAATCACTATATTTGTTTTAATATCTTATGGATTATTAGATTTCTTAGGGTTTGTTTGTTGAATTTACAGTAGAATTGAAAAGCATACATATCGGGTTTGGAGATTTGATTCTATTGGTCAAAGAAGATCTTGGAAGATTTGAATTTACAGTAGAATTGAAAATCATACATATTGGGTTTGGAGATTTGGTTCTATTGGTCAAAGAAGATCTTGGAAGATCAGATTCAGGTAATCAAAATCATATCTTTCCTTTAGAATCTTTTAATCAATGAATTATCTTAGGATTTTCTTTTGTCTTAAAGGAGAATTGGAGAAACGATTCTAATTTTTTTGGAGATATAAAGAGTGGGTGTTTAAAGAAGATTGAGGATCATATCAAGTAATTGAATAACCATTTTTCCTTTAAGATAAACAATTTTATAGTTTCTTAGAATTTTCTATTGTTTGAAGGGAGATTAGAGAAAGCCCTATGAGAAGAACTATCTTAAGCATGATTTGAAATTAGTAGCTAACGTCCATGCTTTAAAGATTTGGAGACACTATCTGTATGGAGAGAGATGTAATGCGTATACCGAGCATAAAAGCTTGAAATACATTTTTACTCAAAGGGAGTCGAATATGAGATAAAGAATATGGTTGGAGCTTATAAAGAATTATGATATAGACATCCAATACCATCCTGAGAAGGCAAATGTGGTATTAGATGCCTTATGTCACGCCCCATAGGGGTATTCTAAACGCAACAGTCCGCCACATACTATATAAAACTCTCGAATTACTATCCGAGCTCTTTCGGGAGTCTTGTATAGATGTAAAGCGTCCCTTCACGACAATAGAATACTCTATTCAATGGAGTTAAGAAGTTTAATGTGGCATTCGATAGCCATAGATAATAAACCAAAACACATACATAAAGTTACAAAGTCTAAGGGGCATTCCCCCGCAAAAGAATATTAAGGTTCATTACAGTCATCCAGAGTCTTTTGGTTTCTAAAGGAAGTCTAAACAAAACCGAGATAAACTTCTAAGGGAAACTCCTAGCTCCGGTACCTGAGCTGTAGCCTATCTTGGCCTAAGCCAAATGAACTCGTGCTACAACAAGTAAAAACTATAGGGGCGTAAGCTAACTAGCTTAGTGAGTGAAAACTTTCATATCGCAGTTAAGACATAACATTCAAGCAAGTGATTAATCAATCAAGTGGAATGCATCAAACACGTGATTTTAACAAACATATGACCAGCTAAAAATCATATGTGGATGGACTTGCGCCCTCCATCCCGGGTTAGCAGATTAACGAATCCTGCAGTATGACGCTGTTTAAGCTCACGGTCAACTGAACATTAATTCGTTTTATGGATCACGATTAACCAACATATTCGTTTTATGGATCACGAAAAACCAAAAAATGCTAACGCTCCATCCCCATCATGATATAAATGAGTTCAAATTTATGTTGAATGTCTAATAAGCGATTAATCCAATTCTTTTAGGTAGTCAAGCAATATTAGCAGACAATCAATTCTAGCTCCTCTATATACAAGCAATGAATTATCACCCGGCTTCAATATTCTTTAAATTCAACTTCACATATCAACAACAGACAAAGAATTCCAATAACTAACCCCATCATGCATAATCATTCTTTTTATCTTTGCTTAACAACCAGTGCAACTATCATTGCAATCACAAGCAATAATTGAAATCGGAAGTAATACTCACTCGGCCATGGTACGCCGGTTTCTTAGTAATAGTAGTCGGGTGGTAGGGTATCGTCGTTCTCGGGATCACCTACCAAATAAGAATAACCTAATGAGAATTTCATCACATAACTACTTCAAACTATACATCTAAACTAAATAAAATCGTGATTCTCGCTATTTGCAAGTTCCAACTTAAAACGGCCATAACTTGGTCATTTTAACTCGGAATTTCGCAAATTTTATATCGATTTCTATCTACTTCGAAAGATCTATCTATTTCTATTATTAATTCCAAGTTTTGAAAACATTTAGGTCATGGAACAGAGGGATCAGATTTGTTCTGTAACTTTTCCATTTCCTAAAAAATGTTTTGCATTTAATAAAAATGTTTCTAGTTGATGATTCATGTATAGATAAAATATAAATGACATGTAATGAGTTCAATATATGCATGATATTGATGATTTTTGATAATGAAACTTTAAGAACTCCTAATTCTTACAAGACTCAAACAATAGCTATTTCTTAAAGATCCACTTTTTCCAATTTTGCATCTCCTTAGTATTTTGGGATTTTATTCTTAGAATTTACTTGTTATCTAAATGAAAATGAGTCTTTATCATCTATACTATCTAAGACCTTCATTTCCACATAAAAATTTACATTTTTCACCTTGCAAGTATATTTTTAAATAAGCATTTCACAAAAATCCGAATTTTGGAAAAATTCATTTATTGCATGTTTCCTTTGAGAAATCTTGTTTAGTGCATCAAAATTTAAAGCTTTACCATATCTACTACCTAAGGACTTCATTTAACATATAAAACATGCAATTTGAGCTTGAATACTAGGTGATTACATATGCATCATTTCAAATTACGAATTTGACAACTTGAACACTAACTCAAAATTTTCCATCTTAAGTTCACTACTTGTTTTACACATTACTCATGCCTAAACTTATTCCAACTTGTAAAAATCATCACTTAAAGATACCTATTACATATACCTTTCATTTTTCATGTAAAATATGAATTTCAAAGTGGTTTCAAGGGTTTTTAAAATAGGTCTTGAAGTTCATCCGAATTTTCCATTAAGCATTTCTAACAAAAACCTTTTCTTTTCAAGTTCTTTGTCTTATATTCATAAAGATTTACCATCTAACACATTTATATGCAAGACTAAGCTTTTATGATCATTAATGCATGAAAACACAAAATACTCCCATGAACATAAATGTCAAGAAAAACTTGAGTGTCTAAACACTAGATCTACAACTTATAGTGTATGAAACTGAGTTTAAATCATGAACATAAATTTTTCATGCAAGATCTCTACTTTTATATGATCATAATATTACTTCAACAAAAACTCATTAAACACAAGATCTACTTCTTGTGATGGCTTGATATTCTTGTATTAGTGTTTTCTTATCCCTAGCATTTGCTCATTGGGATTTAAGGTGGAAAACACACAAGAATAGTCTTGCCATTACAAGATTATGTAATAGAAAGGCTAGAAATCATCACCTAAAAGAAGATTTGAAGAAGAAAAGAAGATGAAATGAACTTGTGTGTGAGTGTGTGTGTGGAGTGTCACGGCAAGAATGAGAGAAGAGAGGGTTTTTGCTCTTGTAAAAATTTTGAATGAGTGAAAATGAAGAGAGAGAGAGAGAGATAATGAGCTTATATATTAAAGGAATTAGGGTTTAAATGTATTAAAAAGGAGTAAAAATAAAACAAATAGAGGGAATTAGGGGAAGGGGTGCATCGGCCACAATGGGAAGAGAAAGAGGGAGAGATTTGAATTTGATAAAATTTTGTAATTTAAGTAATAAAATGTAATAATTAAGTAGGAAACAAAATTTTCTTGGAAAAGAAAATATAATGAGTAGTTGTAAGGATATAAGAATAGGGTATGAGTAGTGTGTAGTGTAGGTTGTACTTGTGAATAGTGATAAATAGTAGACAAGACATCTACTTTACCGGTAGTAAAGAAAATACGGGAAAAAGGCTATAACTGTAATTTTTATAGCCCGAAAAATTATAAAGTTTATATTTTTAAAATCTTTATAAAATTTCGGTTCTAATAAATATTCCGGAATATTTTTCTAAGTCTCTGGCCCCGGGGCTCATTTTTCTGTAATGGGGCTCGGGAAGGCCCGGAATAGAAGTTTTTCCAAAATTAAAACTTTCTAAGGTTTGAAATATACTTTAAAACAATAATTCACATTAATTTATTTTATAAAACTTCTTTTGTTATGAAACCGAAGGAAAGCCAGATTTAGGGTTTCTAAGCTTCTCTCACTAAGCTTGAACTAGACCAATTTAGGGTTTTGCTTTTCGATTCCCGGAGTTTACTTGACTACTAAGAATACCGGGGTTTACACCTTAAGTAGAAAGTCGGTAGAAAATCTTGCAGCCATGATCACTTCTCAACGACATCTAATAGATGATATGGGAAAGTTGGAGCTGGAAATAGTCACCAGACAAGTATGTGCGAGTTTGGCAAATCTACATGTTCAACCTACCTTGGTTGAAAGGATCAATATGGCACAAGTAGAAGATCCAAGCATTTTTTAAAATAAAGAAATGAATGGAAATTGGCAGAGCACCTGAGTTTCATGTTGATGAAGAAGGTATAATGAGATACAAGGGAAGATTATGTGTACCAGAGCAAGAAGAACTTAAGAAGAAATTGCTGAAAGAAGCACATTATTCTAGTTATTCCATACATCCTGGGGGAAATAAGATGTGTCAGGATTTGAAGAAACTATATTGGTAGAATAACATTAAGAAAGAGATAGCAAAGTATGTTTCCAAGTGTTATACATGTCAGTTAATCAATATTGAGCATGTGAGACCAGCAGGAGAGTTGAAGCCTTTGCCAATTCCTCAACGGCCCGTTTACTTGGAGGTAATAAGAGGAGGAATATAATTTCTATTGCTGGAATGCCTCTATTACTTTGTTTACTTGCATTAAATGAGCAGTAATAAATATTCCCATGCACTTTTTATTCCTTCTATAGAGGGAATAAAAAGTTCCATCTAACAGGTGGAACTTTTTATTCCTTTTCTATTCCCACTCCAGAAGCAATAAAAAATTAAATACCCTGTCCAAATTACCCTTAATTAAATGCTAGAATTAATACCACAATAAGGACATAATAGTATTTTTAGCTTTATTAGCAGTTTAATGCTAGAATTAATAAGTTGAAGTAAACAATAGAATGTGTATTTCCCCATAATAAAACTTTAGACAAAGTAAACATAGAAATAAACATTCCTACTCTATTACCGGTAATATCATTCCCAAGGAATAACTTTTCTATTCCTTGCCTGTTTCCAAAGTTGAAGTAAACGGGCCGCAATGGAAATGGGAGCACATAACAATGGATTTTGTTACTACCCTACCTAAGGTTAGAGAAAAGTTAGATTCAGTATGGGTAATGGTTGACCGGCTCACTAAAGTAGCTCCCTTTATACCGAATAAAACTGGATATAAGTTGGAGCGTTTAGCAAAGTTGTATATTAAGGAGATACTGAGACTTCATAGAATACCAGTCTCCATAGTATCGAATCGGGATATCAGGTTTGTTGGAAGATTTTGGAAGAGCTTACATCAAGCTTTGGGTACAAAGTGGTTTTCAACACAGCCTATCATCCTCAGACAAATGGACAATCTAAGAGAACTATTCAGATCCTGGAAAACATGTTGAGGGCATGTGTACTGGATTATAAAGGCAATTGGGACGAACACTTGCCATTAGTGGAGTTTGCATACAATAATAGTTATCAAGCATCGATTGGAATGCCTCCATATGAAGCTTTATATGGTAGAAAGTGCAGATCACCAATCCATTGGGATGAAGTTGGTGATAAGTAAATTTTGGGACCAGAATTAGTACAAGATGCTAATGATAAAGTCAAGTTGATCAAACAAAGGTTGCAAGCTGCTCAAAGTTGTTAGAAAAGTTATGCTGACAAGCAAAGAAGACCATTGGAATTTCAAGTAGGGGAGCACGTTTTATTAAAAATATCACCAGCAAAGGGTATTGTTAGATTTGGCTTAAGAGGTAAATTAAATCCTAGATATGTGGGACCGTATGAGATTCTGGAAAGGATAGGCGATGTGGCATATAGGTTAGATTTGCCGCCTAATTTAGAAGGGGTGCATAACGTGTTCCATGTGTCTATGCTAAGAAAGTATGTCAAAGATCCTGAAGAGATAGTACCGTTGGAACCATTGGATATACAGCTGAATCTATCTACAATTGAAAAGCCGGTAAGAATTGTGGATACCAAGGAACAGATCTTAAGAAGGCGAGTAATCAAGTATGTAAAAGTGCAGTGGACGAATCAATCTAAACGAGAAGCTACTCGGGAACTAGAGGAGGAGATGAGAACAAAGTATCCTGAGCTCTTCAATAATTCAGGTAACTTTCATGGAAGAAAGTTCTTTTTAGGAGGGAAGAGATGTAGTATACAAGTAAATAATACATAAAAATTGATAAAAGTATCAATTGATATAAATTATAAGGTTAAATTTATCAATAAAGTCTAATTTTAGTGATATTTTGATCACATGACGGAAGATGAAAAGTCACAAATCCTTATATATTCTTTCTTGGTTTCTTCTTCAAAACGAAACCCTAAACCTAGATTCTTATCCTCTGAGAGTTTATAGCCACCAAATGATTCAGAAGTCTAGATCAGGTAACTGAATCACCATTTTTGTTTTGAGATCTTATGGATTATTAGATTTCTTAAGGTTTGTTTGTTGAATTTATGATAGAATTGGAAAACATACATATCGGGTTTGGAGATTTGGTTCTGCTGGTTAAAGGAGATCTTGGAAGATCGAATTCAGATAACCAAAATCATATCTTTCCTTTATAATCTTTCAATCTATGAATTATCTTAAGATTTTCTTTTGTCTTGTAGGAGAATTGGAGAAATGGTTCTAATTTTCTTGGAGATTTGAAGAGTGGGTGTTCAAAGAAGATTGAGGATCAGATCAGGTAATTAAATAACCATTTTTCCTTTAAGATAAACAATTTTATAGTTCCTTAGAATTTTCTATTGTTTGAAGGGAGATTGGAGAAAACCCTAATTATTTGTAAATCTAGTTTTGGTGTTAAAAGGATTTCGAATTAAATTTAAGTATTTTAAAGTTTTAATCTTTATGATTTTATAAAAATGGTAGTTTTTATTTCTGGTATATACGGTGTTGAATGAAATTCTAGGGTTTGGAGAAGTGATTGAGGAGATTTATTGAATTGAAGGATTTTGGTGTTGTGATTAAGGAAAAAGGTATAGATTTGATATTATTTTGAAATTTAGGTTTTAGATATGAATAGATTTAGGTTTATCTGATGAGATGTATTTTGAATTATATCAATTCATGTTATCAGGTTTTGTTGAATTAGGAGTTGTGTTATAAAAACAGATTTGGGTGATTTAAAGTACCGTTCCTAGAATTTGATATAGGTACGACCTTACCTTGTTTGTTGTATGTGCTTATAGGCTTAGATCTATTTGTTGTGTGTGTAGGATTAGAATATCAAATTAATCTAATTCTATATAACTTATAAAATTGTTTGGTTGCTTGTGTTTGGTTTTGGTTAGTATAGACCATGCAGAGTGTGATACTAATGCAACACCCTGATCATCTATGTGTGAGGTTGTCTCGAGTGGACTTGTGCATAGAAATGATTCCAATAAATTAGGTTTTGGTAGAGGCCACGGTATGTGGATGATTCTCCAACACCAATATATTTATAATTACATATTTTCTAAATTGATTGTTTTTCAGGGGTCATGAGAAACTCCAGGTTTGGAATTAGAGTACTATAGTTCTAAACTGTGTTGTTTGCTGATTAATTAAAGATAATAAATTGTGTTCATTGCATTAGGATTAGTTGCATGAAAAAAAAAAAAATATATATATATATATATATATTTATGTTGTGTGGCATTTGCATTTCTTTGTGGTTTGGTGTACCGGGCGTTTTTGCTATTCTTTTATTATTTTCAGGAGCAGGTGAGGATTCGGTTATATATGACATATCGGGATATGACATTTATGAGGATGAGGGAGAGGACACTAGTGGAGTGGACTATCCTGGTGACATTTAAGATGTTATAGATCTTAAAGATAGACTTGGAAGATGATGTGTAGTTTTGAGAATTTTCTTTTTATAAACTTTGATATTGTTATAATTTTTATTTGAGTTTTTGGATTATAAGTTATGTTGGCTTTGGTTTATGCCAACAAGGTGTTTTCTTCAAAGGATTTGTTTTATGAGATAACTTAAACAGGTATCCTTTATAAGAATTTATGGAGTTTTATATTGTGTATACTTATAGTTTACATTTCTGGCCTTAACATATTCATAAAAGAGAAGGACGCGTGGTGGGTTGTAATATCCTTATTTTAGGGCGTTACAACAAATTTGTATGGTCCAATTCTCACATCTTGTTTAGTTTACTGTGAGTGTAGTTTTGACAGAGATTATTTGGGGAAGAAGCTAAGCTAGGGTTTGCTTCTTAAGAGATAAGTTATTATCTATATTGAATTGCTTAAGGAAAAAGAAAAGAATCTTGAATTATGAATTTTGATATTGCATATAGTTGAGGCATGATTATTGTGTGTGGTGATTGTCATTTAGAATTTTTATGGTGTGATTAAGGGAGTTGCCATTATCGAGTAATAGTGTGGTTAAATTTGAATGGATGCCATGAGTAGCAGATATTGTTGTGGGTTGACATAAGAACTAAATTATTAAGAGAAATTAGGATTAAATTACTTGAGTTTGATGGCCATGGGTCCCTAGATTGTGATGTTGATGAGGAAAGTATAGAGGATTTTAGTGTGGAGCAATTGTAGCGAATGAAATGAGACTAACTACATGATATGCATGAATAAATTAATATAACTCTTAATATGTGATTAAGGTAATTTAAAGGCGATCATAAAATTTACAGATATTCCATTATGATAATAAAACACAATATAATTAACAACAATTCATGTCTCGGTATGCTTAGTATACTTTCAACCAATATTATCATACATATTTCATTTTCGTCTTTTTCCTACTTCTAGTACCTCTGGCTACAAGTACAAACAAGTACGTAAAAATAAAAGTAACTCACTCGGCCATCCTTACCTAAAATAGTCCTCTGAATACGGCTCCTCCAAATCTTCGTTACATAAATGAAAGAAATACCCGGAATGAGTATTCCGTAGATGTTCTACTCAAACATTCTAATTCTATTTACGTTAAAATTCGGATGGAAGCAAATTCTAACTTAAAATAGCCGTAACTTGCTCATTTTAACTTGGAATTTTGCATATTATATGTCGTTTTCTACCTAATCAAAAAGATTTATCTATTTCTAAGGTTATTTTTAATATTAAAAGCCATTTGGGTTTGAAAACAAGTCAGTACATATTCCACACAAAAATCCCAGCCTTTAAAAACTCAATTTTCCAAGTTTTACTTCACCCAAAAATACTATATCAAGCACATAAATATTTATATGGTTGAAAGACCCTTTTTAAATAAATATGTAGGCTCATATTATATGCAAGATTCTAGTGGTATTATCTCATTGATGATTTTTATGAAACAATTTGTTTTAGAAGCTTGAAAATTGAAGTTCACAAAAAAATCTCTTTTAAGTCATTGTAAGGAAAACTAAAATTCCTAAGTTACTACAACTGGATGATTTTCCGTATCATCACTATATTTTCTTAACCTTTTAAAAAATAAATCTACATTCAAAACTTTGGTTCTTTAAGTTATCTATAAACTTTTTCTTAAAGAACTCTTAATTAGTGAATTGATTTTTAGCTTGACTGAAAAGCTTATCTTGTTCTTCGTATTTGTTAAAGTGTTAGTATAAACCTTATAAATAAATTTTCAAGAAAAATTTGCATAGTAAGAATTATCAATATTAAGGTTTAATAATAAATTTATTATTAGTAGCTTAGAAAAGAGAGTATGCAATAAAACTACTATGTTAAATCTGGAAGAAACCTATCATAATAACAACACTAAAAAATTGTGATGAACTTGTCTAAATTTTTAAAAAGGATTTTATTGAAACATAATCCTAAGTTTCTAATGAAAAGTTTCCTAGTGCTTCAAAAATCACTTTTCTTTCTCCTGTAAGTCTAATCCTACTCTATGTGCAAGAAAAAATTTATTTTGTTGTCTTGAATATTTTTATAACCCTATCATCCTAAGTTTTAAATGGGAATTTCTTTTCCTAAGTGACAAAATCATATTTATTGGAATTTTACTTAAATTTTATTTAAAGAAAACAACTTCTCTTATTTCCATGAAATGTTATTAAGACAACAACGTTGTGACCATGCATGAATATGAACATATAGTTATAAATAACTCACATAGAAAAACAAAAGGCATAATAATAAATTAAATAAGAAAATAAGTAAAGGTCAAGTATTGGAAAGTCTTAGCTTAAATCAAGGCTTCCCGGACTAAGAATGGACTAGTCCCGTAAAAAAAAATCAAGAAAATGAAATAAGAAAAAAAATCATGGAAGTCTTAGATTTATGTCAAGGCTCCCCGAAATTAGATTATGGACAAGTCCTAAAAGAAAAGAAAATAAAATCGTTTTGACTTGATAAGGAGAAGTTCAAGACTGGAAAGACTAGTTTTAATTTAATAGCATGAAATAAGTAAATAAATAAATTGCAATGCATAAATAAATAAATGTCATGTTAGTGAGTTTATATGCTCTATGAAACATATATATATATATATATTTTTTACTAACATATAGGAGTTATATTAGAACAATAATAATAACATAATAATAAAACAACACAATTATAAATGAGGTTTGTTCATGAATAAGAACAAAATATGAACATAGTATTACTTCCATAACACTTATATGTTTAAGAAACACACACCATAATCATGTTAAATTACATGATATGATAAAGAAATATTGGTGAGAATTTTTAACTAAGGTTTAATGGAGGATTTGAAAAGAGACAAATGGATAGTGTGACCATTATTTTGTTTTCTTGAAGAGTGGTGAATGGTAGAGAGTGTTTGAGAGAGAATTATTAAGAGAGAAGTTAAGAGGAAAATTTGGTACAGTTTTGTTAAGTGAAATGAAAAGGTGTAAAAGAAGTGGAGGGAGAGATGGTATTTATAGAGAATAATATAGGGAATTTTGATATTAAAATAAATTGAAAAAGAAATAAATTGAGAGAAAAAGAGGGAAGGGGGCACTGGTTCTAGGGAAAGGAGAGGGAAGAGATGAAAAAAATAATTTTGACAAAGAAATGTGATAAAGTGTAAGAGAAGTTTAGTAAAAAATGTATTGGAAATGTAAAAATGTAGAATAGGTGTATAGATTATAAGAGGTAGATTGTAAAAAAAAAAAGAGATAAATGAATATAGAAATAGTACTATGAATAGTAGACTAGATAATTAAAATACGGTAATTAAAAAATATGCATAAAGGCTATATCTGATTTTCTAGATACCGAAAATTTTAAAACTGATATTTTTGAAATCCTTATATTTTTACGAGTCTAATGGTATTATTGGAATATTTTTACCATTCTAGACATTGGGAAACATTTTTGAAAACTGATCTATTCGAGTTCAAAATGAATGATTTTTGGGCGAATCTGATCTTTTTAGGCTTTTCATATCATTTCGAACCATAATCTATCATTAATTTATTTCTATTTTCCTCAGGTTCCGAGCAAGGGATTGCCGGAGTAAAAACTGCTTTATTATCTTGTTCATGTTGACTTTTGAAATTTCAGTTTGACCAGGGTTAGGATTTATTCCAACTTTACCCTAGAAATTGAGGGGTTTATAGCAAATAGATGTTGCAAGTTGTGCCATGTGATCTTAAATAGGAGTCACTTTTTGATATCTATGTACTGAATTGAGGCCAATCCCATTTTCATCAAAAGCTACTAATAACCACAAGTCCTATCATATTTTTGTTCATCCTTCTTTAGATTTTGTATGAAACATTGATGGAGTTAAGGAATAGCATTGAATATATTGACTATATTTTACCTATAAAGTCATATGAATTAATTATCAAAGTCAAGTGGAGTCTTACAGGTGGTTATATATATTGGCGAAGTATCAATTTTGATGTGGTAAAATAGTAGTGCGAGCAGTACTATATGTGTTGCTTATTTATGAATTGACTATTGGAGGAAGAGGTATCGTTACATCACTTAATAGTTTTGTTTCTTCTTGTTTTCATGGTTTTAAAGCCGATGTTATTGGGTTTCTTATTGTGAGTTGGATAGATATTCGTATTAAAGGCATTTATTGTTCATACAGGGTACTAAAAGGGGGGAAGTTATGATGATTAGAGTATCCACTGTTGAATTAACATCTAATAGTAGTCATAGTGGTCGATGGCTGATGGATTATGCTATTCCTCATATTTCCAAAGCTTATTTTTTATTTTCCTTTTTTATTTATTTTGATTTTTATATTCCATTGTTGCCCTTGCCTAACTTATGGGAGAATATAAAGGCCATTTAGGGTTATTTAGCAATAACCTATCAAGCCTACCTATCTTTTGACATTAATTGTGATCAATTGCCTTTGTTAGCATTCTTATAATTTTTCCAAAACTCTATTGAGTAATATTGAGTTTTTTCCTCAAGATTATTCTTGTTGTTTCTATTGATCGTGCATTATATCGATTGAGTGAAACAACTAGTTCGATTTTTCCTTTGGTGCATTGTCACGCCCCATAGGGATATCCTAAACGTAACAGTCCGTCACATGCCATATAAGACCCTCAAATTACTATCTGAGTCTTTCCGGAGTCTTGTATAGATGTAAGGCGTCTCTTTACAACAATAGACTACTCTATTCAATGGAGTTAAGAAGTTTAATGCGGCATTCAATAGCATTAGATAATAAATCAAAACGCATATATATAAAAATTACAAAGTCTAAGGGGCATTCCCCTGCAAAAGCATATTAAAGGTCCATTACAGTCATCTAGAGTCTTTCGGTTTCCTGTAGAAGTCTAAACAAAAATTGAATACAACTTCTATAGGAAACGCTTAGCTCCTGTACCTGAGCTGTAGCTTGCCTTGGCCTAAGCCAAATAAACTCGTGCTACAACAAATAAAAACTATAGGGGCGTAAGCTATACTAGCTTAGTGAGTGAAAACTTCCATATTGCAATTAAAACCTATCATTCAAGCAAGTGATTAATCAAACAAATGATATGCACCAAACACGTGAATTCAGCAAACATATAACCAGCCGGAAATCATATGTGGATGGACTTGCGCTCTCCATCCCAGGTTAGCAGATTAACAAATCCTGCGGTACGACACCGTTTAGGCTCACGGTCAACCAACTCATATATTCATTTTATGGATCACGATTAATCAACTCATATTCGTTTTATGGATCATGATTAACCAACACATATTCGTTTTATGGATCATAATTAACCAACTTATATTCGTTTTATGGATCATGATTAACCAACTTATATTCGTTTTATGGATCACGATAAACCAACAAATGCTAATATTCCATCCCCATCGTGTTATGAATGAGTTCATGTTTATCTTCAATATCAAATAATCAATTATACCAGTTCTTTTAGGTGATCAAGAAATATCCGCAGACAATCAATCCTAGCTCATCTATACAAGCAATGATTTATCACCCGGCTTCGATATTCTTTAAGTTCAACTTCACATAACAACAACAGACATTATAATTCTCATTCAACCCCATCATGCATATTCATTTTATCTTTGCTAAGTAACTAGTGCAGCTATCAATACAATCACAAGCAATAATTGAAAATGGAAGTGATACTCACTCGGCCATGGTACGCCGGTCTTTTAATAGTAGTAATCAGGTTTCGGGATTCGTCGGTTTCGGGATCACCTACCAAAGAAGAATACCCTAATGAGTACTTCATCACTTAACTAATCCAAACTATGTGTCAAAACTAATAAAAATCGTGATTCTCGCTATTTGCGGAAGTTCTAACTTAAAACGGCCATAACTTGGTCATTTTCACTTGGAATTTCGCAAATTTTATATCGATTTCTATATACTTTGAAAGATCTACCTAATTCTAATATTATTTCTAAGTTTTGAAAATATTTAGGTCATGAAACAGAGGGATCAGATCTGATCAGTAACCATTCCTATTTCCGAAAAATAGCTTTTGCACTTGTTTGAAATGTATCTAGTTGATGATTCAAGTATATGAAGTATGAATGATTCCTATCATGAATGACATGTGATGAGTTCAATGTATGTGATCTTGATGATTTTTGGTAAAAGAACTTTCAACTCTAATTTTGCAAGACTCTAACAATAACTACTTCTTGAAAGTCCATTTTTTTTTAATTTTGACACCACCCTAGTGTTTTGGATTTTATTTTAGGAATTTCTAGCTATCTTAATTAAAAATGAGTCTTCATCACATATACTACCCAAGACTTCATTTCTACATAAAAAATTACATTTTTCACTTCGCAAATATGTTTTCAAATAGGCTTTGCTCAAAAATCCGAATTTTAAAAATCCACTTTTTGAATGATTCCTTTAGGAAAACTTGTGTAATGCATTAAAATTCAAGACTTTACTATATCCACTACCTAAGGACTTCATTTAACACATAAAACATTCATTTTGAGTTTGAATAATAGTGTTTACATAGGCATCATCCAAAGTTACGAATTTTACAAGTTGACTACTAACTTAAAATTTTTCATCTTGATTCTACTCCTTGTTTTACACATTACTCTCATCCAAACTCATTTCAACTTATAAAAATCATTACTTAATGATATCTATTACTTATATCCTTCATTTTTCATATAAAACATACAAGGGTTTTTAAAATAGGGTTTGAAAGTCATACGAATTTTCTTTTGAACATTTCTAACAAAAACCTTTTCTTTTCAAGTTCCTTGTCTTATCCACGTAAAGATCTACCAACTATCACATTTATATATACAAGACTAAATCTTTATGAGCATTAATGCATAAAAACACAAAATATCTATATGAAATGAATGTCAAGTATAATATGAGTGTCTAAGTGCTAGATCTACTACTTATAGTGCATGAAAAGGAGTTTAAGAGTATGAACATATATTTTTCATGCAAGATCTCTACTTTTATATCCATGAACATGATAATATTTCAACAAAAGCTCATCAAACACAAGATCTACTCTTGTGATGGCTGATATTCATGTATTAGATTTTCTTATCCCTAGCACTTGCTCATGGGGATTTAAAGTGAAAACACACATTAATAATCTTGCCATTACAAGATTAAGCAGTAATAAGGCTCAAGAATCATCACCTAAAGAAGGATTTGATGAAGAAATGAAGAAGTGTTGATGGTGGGGGGAGGTTGGGAGCTCACGGCAAAGGAGGGAAGAAGAAGAGAGGTTTTGCAATTTTTGAACAAATGAATGAAATGAAGAGAGAGAAAATTGAAAGGATTATATATTAAGTGAAGTAGGGTTTGTTTTGTATAAATAAAAGAAGAAAATAAAACAATTTGAGGGGGAAAATGAGGGAGGTGCGCCAGCCATCAAGTGAAAAGAGAGGGAGTGATTTAATTTTTTGAAATTAATTTATGTAATAAAATGTATTAAATGTCATAATTTAGTAAGAAACAAAAATTTCTTGGAAAAAAATATAATGAGTAGTTGTAAGGATATAAGACTAATGGGTAGTGTGTATTGCAAGTTGTACTTATGAATAGTGATAAATAGTAGACAAGACATCTACTTTACCGGTAGTAAATAAAATACGAAAAAAGGCTATAACTGTAATTTTTATAGCCCGAAAAATTATAAAACTTATATTTTTGAAATCCTTATAAAATTTCGTTCTAAAGAGTATTTCAGAATATTTTTCTGAAGTTTCTAGTCCCGGCTCGTTTTAATGGGCTCGGGAAGGCCCGGAATAGGAAATTTTCGAAATTAAAACTTTCTATTGTTTGAAACATACTTTAAAACAATATTTCATATTAAATTATTTTATAAGATTTCTTTTGATATGAAACCGAGGAAAGCCGGATATAGGTTTCTAAGTTTCTCTCACAAGGCTTGAACTAATCCGGTTTAGGGTTTCGCTTTTCGTTCCCGAAATTTACTTGACCACTGGGAAAACCGGGTTTACGTGCATCATATCTGAGAAGACAGATAAACGTTATTCTATTGTTCGATTCAAGACTTGTATTTCATTATTACAATTAAGTATCGGTTGCCCATATTTGCATTTGATTCTATAAATAGGTTTCAATTTTTCTAGTTTTCAAAGTATTGGAGCAGATTTCATGCACATACTTATTTTAAGTTATTGTGTGTGCTTGTTGGCTAAAAACATAAATGAACTTAAAGCTATGTGGATCTTGAATGTATGTTTTATTGCTTATGCATGCACTTAGAATACAAGTATTAAAAATGGTAGTCACGGACCATAACTATTGGATTATTACATAATAATTATCTAGGATGGTGAGATGGATAGTTTAAAGTATTAAATCACAATGTACAAGAAGATGGGTAATCAAATGCCTTGTTCTTATGATATAAGGTTGTTTTCCAAAATGAAGATGTAACTGAGTCTATGGTATACAATGCCTTTGTTAACCAATATAATACTAGTTAATCAGTGGTTGACATAGTTACAATTCTAGGATGAATAATTACATGTAGTTTAGCATTTAGATAAAATGCCCTTCATAGTATATTATCATTATATATGTGTGTGCTAATAGAGTCTATTACTCTGAATCTTGGAATGTCAAGATTATTATTTTCTTCACTTAAATAAATCACATGACAAATAAACTATTGTCATTTCTTTTTGTATATGTAGTGGGGTTGATCCAGTTATAGTGGCACGTATGCGTAGCATGCATCTCATGTCATACGTAGCTTCACAAGAGTGACATGGAAGTATATACAAGGAATGACTAAAAGTGAGATGGCAGTATGCATCTCATATTTTATGTGGCATCAACCCTACTATCAAGAGAAGAGGTTTTGTGTTCTTTGCTTTAAGCTCTATTTAATCTTTGTGAAAGTATTTTGGCAGCACAATGACATTTCTATCAATTTCTGGATCCATCAAATGAAGGAAGAGCTCTAGGTATTTATAGAGTTTGACTCTTAATTACATCTAGCGAATCATACTGACTATCAACAAACGATATGAGTCCTCCTAATAATGGATTTCTCTATAGGCTTTCTAGCCCGTGGAAGGCCTCTTTAAATGCATCAGCTCCTTAAAAAAGTTTGAGAGCGGAAAGATTAGCTTAATCCCATGGTTCTTACTCCGAGCCCACCATATCAAATCTCCCTTAATCGTCCCAAAAAAAGTCAAACCCAAGTCATTTTTTAGCTTTAATACCCAAAGTCCGAATTTAGCTCTCTATAGTATAAAATTAGCCTATTACGTATTTTGTGGATAATTTATTTAGCTTAATCAATTACATGAACTAACGAAATGTGTTTGCATTAGATTTGGAAGTCCATAACATAATTATTCCAGAAGTTACTTAAACTAATGCATATAACGTTAACTTTGAAATTATTATGTGTATTACATAAGAAATGGGAGATTAACCCTTTTTATGTTGAGTTCAAGCTTATTTAGGTTCAATATTTTAAACAAAATTATAAGGCAACCATGAGCCTTGGATTCTTCAACGGGCTCAGGATGTAATTTTCTAACTTAGTTAAAGTTCAGTTCAACTTGAGCTTGATAATTTTTCCAACGAACTAAATCTAAATCATTAAAACCTTGTTTTAACTTGTATACAACCCTAATTGATAGGAATCATGGTTTGCTTAAACTAATAACTTGATCTAAAGTGAGAGGATTGACGAACTTGGCTCCATGGATCGTTATTGATGAGTTAAATGAGGATGAGTTGGAATATTTTAGCATATATATGATGCACATTAGTAATGGGCATGATATGGTATGCTCAAGTGTGGAGAAAATACTCAATTTCAAGGCAAAATCATTAAAGTTGCATGTCATGCCCATGACAAAGACAATGATTGAAGTAGATCATGAAAATCAAGCTGCAAAGGAGATCCCTACCATCATTATACCTATATCACAAGTGGTGATAGTGATCACCGCCTCCGTCACCCCTATATCACATATGGCGATCACGAAGTGTACGTATGAATTTGGGTACAGAGAGGATCACCGGCCTCATCATGTCTATTAGTACGTGATGACCCATATAACACCCATGACGCTTGAAGATGAAGAAGAAGAGTTTGATCCAGAGAGGATCATGGCTCATGTTACGACCGTGATCTATCAATAGAGAGATCAGCTATCCTATTTTATGCGTTTTTAAAATGCTAGTTTCCTATGTTATTTGTTTATCTTTTATTTTTTCCATATTTGCCTTTGTTTGACTTATGCGAATATATAAAGGTCTTTAGGGTTATGTAATTGGAAGTTTTAAACATTTCTTTTGTCATTGATTGAGATCAATTGCCTTGTTGACTTTCTTGGAATTGTTTCCAAAACATGTTGAGTACTATTGAGTTTTTCCTCAACATTATTCTTTGTTTTTTTTTTATCATGCGTCATATTGATTGAGTGAAACAACTAATTCGATTCTTGTCTCAGTGCATCATATCTAAGGATAGATTGTTCATATCTTTTACTTTTCTGTTTTATATAAATCAAAAACCTACAAACATACATTAAATCTTATTAATTCCGTTGTGTAATTCTGACATGGATCCCCATCCCTATCATATTGGTATTAGACCTTTGGTTCTCCAGGCGATAAATCAGTAAAATCTAATTCTCATATCTCGTAAATTTACCCTAGGTGTGGTTGATAAATATTACTCAAAGAAAAAGGTAAGTTAGGGTTTGTTTCTTGAGAGACAAGTTATTTTCTATTTTGAATTGCTTAGGAAAGAAGAGACGGATCTTTAGTTATGACCTGTTTTTATTCCCTATTATTATGATTGTCACATGTGGTGATCGTCACTTAAGGTTTGAGCAATGTGATTAAAGGCTACAATTACTATTATTTGGTAAAGGTGTGGTTAAGTTTGAATACCAGCCATGTATAGCAGATACCATTATAAAATTGATTCTTCAACTAAGATATTAAGTGTAATTAGGATGAAATTGCTTAAGTTTGATGGCCATGGGTCTCTAGGAGATTATTTAGATTGGAAATTCCAAGTAGACCAAATTAATGGAGATCTTCCTTGCTTTAGTAGTCAATTAGGGGATATTATTATCAAAAAAATTAATTAAACTTGCAAGATTGCAGTGGCAAAATATTATATTGGAGCGATTATTAAATGGCTATAGTGATGTTATTACATGAGGTCTTGTAAAAAGGCTTATAAGAAAAAGATTTGTTCTACCCAATTATCAAGATGAGCTGTATGAATCTTTATTGGTGTTAAAACAAGTATCTATGCGGGTTAGAGAGTATGCCATAGTGTTTAAAACTCTTGTCAGGCATAGTGAAGTACTTGAGCCTTTCGTAGATACTATCAATAGATTTGTGATGGCTTGAATTCTGACATCGCAAGGAGTATCAATTGTCAAAATTTTCTGTCATTAAAGGATGCCATCTAAATCACCATATTTGAAGAATTATCGATTTTAATGTCTGCTTTAATGGAGAAGACAAAACCACTAGAGGCCTTAGAGGTAACTAACTAGTTGGAAGATTGTGCTAAAGATGGTTGTTTAGTTAAGGAAGATAGTGATGATATTCATGAAGAAATTCAAAGGATGAAAAAGAGATGCAGATGAATATTTTCGGTAGTGTAGACTATGATGTTGATGGAGAAGGTAAACAGGCTGGTAGTGAGGAGGATTTCATTATTTTTGTTGGTCCCGAAATGATAACCAAAAGGGGGGTGAATTGGTTATAAAATTTGTTTTTTAAAAATTTTGAACAAATTCTCGCACACTTGGTTATATTATTAAAATGGCCTTTGATCTTTTTGAAATAAATGAAGTTGATGACTAACTTCTTTAAAACAACAAACCAGAATAATCCTATATAGATAATCTCATGAATGTTTAAACTGATGTTTGAAAATTTTCTCCTCGGAACATTCTGATCGACTCTTTGACTTAAGAACAATAAGAACAACACTCTCTGATTAACCTTATGACCGAAGAACAAATGCAATAAAACAGATTAAAATTGCACGAATTAAAGAGAGATGAGTAAGAGAGAAATGCAAAACGAATTATAGAGGTTCCGCCTTCAGCGTCAATCCTCTCTTCCAGCTCCAAGCCAGGGTCACCGGTAATCCACACCGGTTTTGTTCCACTAATCCAATCAATAAAAATCGTTACAAGAAGTTCACAATTCACTCAGCTTGATTCTCTCAACAACCAATCTACTGAGCCTACTTGTAACTCACAATCACTCAAAAATGATTTAGCATAATCTGAGGAAAATATAGTAAAGGTCCTCTACTGTTTCGAACAAAACAAATAAACAATAAAAATATGACAGTAAATTCGCTCTTTGAATGCTTTTGAATTCTCATAAACTTGCTCTGTGTTTTGTCTTCTATTTTTTAAGTTCTTCGTATATAATTGTTCTCTTCAACGATTGAAAACGATCTGCTGCCGTTCCAGATGAACTTGATTTCCTGATATTTCGCAAAAATTGAAAATCTGTTCCTGATATTTCGAATACAATATCTCTTCAAGTCTATCTTCACTTGTATTTGAAATTTGAACGTCTGACAAACTTCCATGAGATTGAGATAACTTCAAATCTCTATAATCTTGCATAAAAATCTCAAACAAGAAATTCAAATATTTTTCCCATTGTCCACGTCTGGAACTTTTCTGTGAATCACATCTAGAACCTTTATTTTTCCGAATTTCCAGTTTCATAAATTTCGAAATCCAACTAATTTCTGACAAGCTCCTGAATTCTTGAATATGTTTCATAATTCCTTTATGTTAATCATAAAAAAAAAGTTCGAACATCACCTGCATAGTTTAGTCTTATTCCAATTTAATTTTCAGATCTCTTAGACTTTCTTAATTTATTTTAGTTCGAAAATAATACCCTGTGGATAATGAACCAACTTTTGTGGAACAGATTGAATATATTTCCCAAATATATTCAATCATTGGAGCTAGGTCTTCAACATATCAAATAACGTTTTGTTCTTCATATCGCACTTTCTGACATTCCTTCTGCCTTTCATCTATTTACTTGTTCATACCAAATGTTCCTTCTGCCGAAGCTTCTGACTTTTCACTTTTCCTTCTGCTAAACCTTCTGCTATTTATCATAAATATTCGAATCTTCTTGAATAAAATTTCTGGATAACTTTCTGACAAAACATAACTTAAGATAATCGTTATTTCATTATTTTTGTTATCATCAAAATCCTTAATTGAGAGAAACCGACAATTTTAAAACCTTATTTGGAGCTACTTTTAGTTACACCAGGAATTAATGAACGTTACATGTATTTCTATGTTAATCTTCCTACGATTCATCCGTTATATTTTGATGCATTGATGGGATTACGAAAGATTAGTGTAATTTTATTGTCCCTGTGAAATCATATAAGTTGATTGTTAATGTCCATTAGAGTCTTACAAGTGGTTACACATATTAGCAATGTATTTGATTTTGGTGTGGCAGCATAGCAATGCAAATAATATTTTATGCGGGGCCTATTTGTAAATTGGCTACTGGAGAAAGAAATGTTATTGGTTCACTGGATAATTGTGTTTCTTATTGTTTCAATGATTCCAAACCAATGTTATTAGGTTCTATGATTGTTGAATTGTCTAAAAGAAGGTTTATGGATGAAGATAAGGTGTTTGATGTTGGTTACTTCCAAGATGGCAAGTGTTTGAAGTGAATGTCATTGATACAATATGAGTTATGTTTATTGGATACTTGTCATAGTATTCATAAGACTTCGATTGATCAACTTCATAATGAGTGGTTTGACTTGTTTGGAAGGCCTTTTATTATGAGCATCAATTATGGTATAATATGGTTGAGGTTACAATGGAGTTGATGTTGTAATGCTATAGGAATTGTTAGTCGAGAGGGTTTGCAAATCTAGCCTTAAAGAAAGTTCATGACTAAACATCATGGGAAATTTTTATTTAATTGTGTTTGAGTTTTGCAGGTTTGTCTTTGATCTAAGCATGTGCAATATGAAAGATTTGAGGATAAATCTTCTTGAGCTAGGGGTAATGATAAGGATTAAGGTGAGATTGATCAAGATTTGAGAACAAATCTTCAGAGCTCAGAGGAAATGATAGGAATCATGGCTCACTTGGACTGATAACTCGATCTAGGCCAAAGAATTGAAGAACTTAGCTCAATGGATCGTTATTAATGAGTCGAATGAGGATGAGTTGAAATATTTTAGCAGATATATGATGTACATTGGTGATGGGCATGATACGGTATGTTCAAGCGTGGAGAAAATACTCAATTTCAAGGGAAAATCATCAAAGTTGCATATCATGCTCATGAAAAAGACAATGATTGAAGCAGATCATGAAAATCAAGTTGCAGAGGAGATCAATACCCTTGTCATGCCCGTATCATAGGTGGTGACAGTGATCACCGCCTCTATTACCTCTATATCACATATGGTACTTACAATGTCTATATATGAATTTGGGTACAAAGAAGATCACCAGCCTTGTCAAACCTGTTACATTGCTTGTCATGATTGATGTAATGCCAATGATGCTTGAACATGAAGAAGAAAAGTTCGATCCAGAGAGGATCACGGGTCATGTCACAACTGTAATCAACAGGGGGATCACCTGCCCTGTTTTATATTCTTTTAAAATACTAGTTTCCTTTTTTTTTTTTGTCTTTTATTTTTCCTTATTTGCTCTTGCCCGACTTATAGGAGTATATAAGAGTCCTTAGGGTTATGTTATTAGGAGTTTTGAGCCTTTCTTTTGTCATTGATTGAGATCAATTGCCTTGTTGGCTTTCTTAGAATTGTTTCCAAAACCTATTGATTAATATTGAGTTTTTCTTCAAGATTATTCTTTATTGTTTCTTTTGATCGTACATCATATCGATTGAGTGAAACAACTAGTTCGATTATTTTCTTAGTGCGTCATATCTAAGGATTGATCATTCTTATCTTTTACTTTCCTATTTTATATCAATCAAAAACCCAAAGACATATATTAAATCTCGTTGATTCCCTGGTGTAATTTTGACACAAATCCCCATCTGTATCACTAATACTTAGATTAAGAGAAATATGTTGTATTGTACTGAAGCTTGTAACAAGTTGGACGAGAAAATGGTAAAACAATACAATAATAAAAATACCAATTTAATTATTCATTATGTACTATCATTCAAACTATTATACATGGACAAGGAGTAGATTAAACTCATGCCAGGCTATGATCTACCCCGCATAGTCCATAATTGATTTATATGTTAAGGCAAGTGTACCTATCCCATATAATAGTGTAGTGACTAATCAAGTGTTGTCCTGTAACATAACATGTAACAATACCCAACTTTAATCTTATTATTCAACCAATAAAACTTATTGTATAATTAATCAAAATTATCTTATTAATTAATAATTAAGTCACTAAAATTGAAGAAGCTATACTAATTAATAACAACTTCTGCAAGATTAGTGTATTTAGACATTACTTTCCCTATAACTTACTTAGCAGCTCCTATAAAGTTGTCAATTCCATCTCTATATTATTGGACCATTTGCATTTCAAATATATATATGACTATCTCTCTCGAGATAAAAAGTTTCTAACCTTAAGCTGATTAATTAGAATTTTTTACTATTTAAACCCTTAAGATCATATTACTTTAATATATTCTACTCTATGAATTCTGTTGTTAGGATTTATTTTAATCTCATAAACTTATGTTGTTATATCTTAAGGATTGTGTGTAACTCTATTCAATTATGTAGTTCTAATTATACATATTATCTCTCCATCTATATATATGATATAATAATTAAATTGATACTCTAGAAATGTTAATTTAACAAACAAAGCACATAGAATCACATCAAAAAAGTATAAAAACTCCTTTGAAGTAAATTAATGTAATTTTTGCATAGCAATTACAAGGCTATGTAAGTCTAGATACAAAAGAAAATGACTCTCGCATTAAATAGTAGAGAAAAAATAGAGTAGAAACCCATCATCTCAAGTTCCTACAAATTTGACTCTTGAATCTATTCTTTCTTTAAAAACCCTTAGTCACATTATCAAAACCACTCTCCAATACTTTAATGAATGGATGATGCACAAGTATTGTCCTACAAAGCTTTATATAAGAAGATGAAATTTACATAGAACTATAGAGAACATGGATGGAGCACATGACCTATTTTCTAAAGGCTTTTTTCTCTCCAAATGTGCGCATCATAGAGACGAAGCACACGAGTATATTTCAGGCCATACTCTTCTCTAACTTTAATCTATTCAAACTTAAAATCTCTTTATTGTAAGACGTGTCCTTATGGCACATATTCCTTCAAAACTCTAGATTTCTTCAAAAGATGTATCCAATTATGTAAAACGTAGATAAAAGTCTTCAATCTCCTTGGAAGCCCCTCAAATAAAAACATACACTAAATGAGTATCAAACTAGTTTTGCAAACAAAAAAACACAAGAGTATCAAAATAGAGAAAAATACCCTTTAAAATTGTAGGAAGATAGCTAAATTTAGCTCATGCAATAAATGTATAAAAGATCTTTCAACAATTTAGACTTGACCCGATAAGGTAGGTCATGACTTGCGTTTGTACCTACAATGTCTACAATTCAAAATGGGTCTAAGAAGCCCAAACAAGTTATGAGCCAAACACATGGACCCAAGAATTCAATCAAGAGTAGTGGAAGTCCATATGATAGTAACTTAGGAAAAAGAAATGGAACAAAGCCAATGTTTAGCATGTATCATTGCAAATTTGTAGCCTTCATTCATATGCAATATAGTCACAGGTTATGCACAAACAAGAATAATATGCACACATGCTCATGAATGTGAATTCAACTCTTTGCTTATAAATCGATTCTCACTTGGTCACTTTGTTTGTAGTCACAATAGTACACATACACATAAGTTATATTATCCGCTTTCTTAGAAAAATTTATCAATAATTGTGCCTCTTCTTCTCAAGAATGTCTCTTATGTAGTACTTTTCCATATATCATTAACTTTTACAGCATTATTTTGCATTTGCATAACAACAAATATTATCATTTTTTTTTCAAGTTTTAGCTATATCATTTTTCTTTAAATCCCAAGATGTTACAGTAGGTGATTGGTATCAGTAGAACGCAGGGGTAAGGACTAGAGAAAGAAGAAGATGGAGTAACTTTGATGAAACATTGCTTTCTATTTCTAGTGTTGTACAATACACATAAATTTGTGTTATATTTATGAAAGGTTATAGAAGTTTTTTCTCCTTTATATCTAGCATTACATTTCATTATAAATGAAATAGTGCTTACGTGTTTTTTTCCGAATAAATGAAACTATCATTTATTCATTTTGGATTAGAGAATATAAAATAATCAATTATTGATCTATTATTCCATATAATATAACCAATTATCAACTTATGTTAAGAGGTGTTAAATATAACAAAATGAAATTGCAAAGGACAATGTTATTGAAAAATAAATAAATATATATATGTAAATAAATACTAGATTATGGTAAAATAAATATACAAATTCTAGTTGAACACCATAGAGACCTATGATCCACACACATTAAAATAAGTGATTCAACAGTTAGGTTAGATTAACGGAGCACAATTCCTTATTTTGAAGACCACAACCACAACCTACTGACCACTTTTGATTAGATCATTGGATCTTGCCAACAACTAGGGTCAATTTTTTCAGTGGTATCTACACTTTTTCAATATAATACAATTATGCCTAACAAAATTTTTGCCCACAAAAATATCTAAACTTTTTAAATTTTGCAACTATTGTACCTTTGGCCAGAATCCAACTAATTTTCCTACAAGGCGTTGACATGGAATAGAATCACCTAATTGACATTTTTTTCCTTTTTTTATTTTTCTTCTTCTTTTAGCTTCCTCTCTCTCTCTTCTCTGCTCTCTCTCTCTTCTCTTATTGCTTGCATCACCTTCTTCTTCTACTCAAAACTAATCCATTTCTCAATATTTTTTTAATGAAGATTTTAGTGGAAATCTACAAAATTCTTTCATAGTTATCCAATAGAAAATCATATTAAAGATTTAGAAGAAAAATATATTGTTATTATCCACAACATTAGACTTTGATTCGAAATCCAAAACATAAAAATCAAATCTGAAATCGAGATCCATGGAGAGATTGCGAAAAAGGATAAGAAGATATCACCTTTTTCATTAAAGAGGGACAACACCTTCTTCATTTATCCTTATTCTTTCTTTATCTAATCTTCCACTTTAGTCTCTCTCTAAATCTAGTCACTCCTTGAATAGATACCAAGTCAACTCGGTAATCAATCTCTGCCATCGAACCCATAAACACTAAGCCATCAATTCATTTAGGTTCATCATCTTCCACAAGAACTTACCTAAATCACCTATATCCAACACTATCATCTTCATGTCTAGTGGACAACCTTCTCCACCTGAAGCAAGTCAACTCATGAATCGACTACCCTCTCAAACCAAAATCAACTGCTCAATTCCTCAAAACTAAGCCCCCACATTACCGAGTCTCTGACCTAGCTTGGTTATTACCTTCAACGTAAAGCATTTAATCTAATGAAAATTTCTTCATGAAAAAAATCTCATATCTCTCCAAAATTATATTATGTTCAGTGAACAAAAGGACAAGCCAGACTATTTTCATGTGGTGAAGGGATTGTTTACAGCTGGATTTGGTTATGTACTAGTACTTCTAACACTTTAAAATGTTTTTTAAGGTTATTGGTACTAGTCAACAAATTTTGTGTATTGGATAAAACAATGAACAATGAATAGTGAGGGGTTTGCCCCAAAGGTGATGCTAATTCAAGTTTATGTGAGAGAGACCCCATGTATCGTACTTCTATACATAAAAAAGATTTTGTTTTAGTTTGGGGTTTTTTTAACTATTTTGATTTTCTTTTTTTATAAGTTGCGTGAAGAAAGAAGAAAAAAAAAGAATATGATGCAAGAAGGGGCTGGGGGGTGTGTGGAGGAGTGTGTGTGCAGTGGGGGATTTGTGAAGAGAGCGAGAGGAAAGTAAAAAAGAAAAAATGCCAACTAGTAGAGAGAAATTATTTTTCTAATAATGATTCTCTTCTACATCAGCAGATCACTAAAAAATTAGCCGGAATTTGGCAAAAAATACAATAGATGGCAGATTTAAAAATTTTGGTATTTTTGTGGGAAAAATTTTATTTAGATACAATTCCGTTATAGTAAAAAAGTTTAGGTACAGCTAGTGAAAGTTACCTCCCACAACTACTTGAGATGGAGCAAATTGATCTCTTATTCCATTCGCAAAGTGTAAATATTATACTTCCATTAAACACCTAATTTCACCTTCACTAAAAGGCAATTAAAAACAAATAAAAACATTATACCACTCAATTAATAAAGTACTATTCATGCCCTTTCATATCAACGTGATGGAGATCAAGTGGCAACAATTCCTAAAGGACCAGCTAAGTCTAGAGATCTACTACAAAGCATTGGAAGCCTGATAACAAGAGTATAAACCAAGTGGACGAATAAAGCTTTACAAGGATTGACCATCGAGACTTGAGAGATGGAAGATTGTTGGTCCCAAATAAATAATCAAGAAGGGGGGGTTGAATTGATTATTAATAAAAGTTTTTCCTTTAAAAATTTTTCCCAAAATTTTAAATACAAGAACAATATATCAATTAAACGACTTAATAATAAAAATTGCTGAAAATAAAAGATTAAGGAAAAAGAAGATCAGGCATCTATTTATAGTGGCTCCGCCTTGTGCGTCAGTCCACTCTTCCAGCTCCGAGCCGAAGACCACATTATCCTACGAGTTTTGTTCCAGTATATCTAACAAAAACAAATTACAAGCTTATGCAATTCTCTCTGCTCAATTCTTACAGCTATCTTCTAGCTACAACTGATCTACAGAGTCTAAACTTGTAATTAAGCTATCAACTAAGAAGACAACAACATGTTCCTTCAATTACAAAAAGAAAAGAAATTTTCGAGATCAAAAAGCAAAAAGAAAGATTGTAAAGAGATCAGCTTACTTGCTGAACCGTAAGAAGAAATTATGAATATTCTAGGTAAAATGAAACCTCTGGGTTTTGTTCTGGGTTTCATTCTGTATATACTTGGTAAGAAAAAATAGCTTCTTCTTTTTTACGTGAATAGTATTAGCTCCTTTTTTTTTTTTTACTTCAATCATCTTCTTTTTCTCTCTGTCTTATGTATAATATGTTCCTTCATTCCAAAAGCTGTTTGGAAGATGGATAAGCTTTCCCAAAAATCACAATTAAAAATCTTTTGTTCCTTGTCTCTTTTTCAAATTTAAATTCTTCCATTTCTTCAATTGGGTAGAAGATAAGATGAGATATGTTTCTTCCAGATATTGTAGTGACATTTATCTTGATTTGAAATTTGAAAACCGAAACTGAATCATTATAATCTGATCTTCTTCTTCTTTACTTAAACCAAAAGTAGATAACGTTCCTTTTTTTTTTTTTAACTCACACATGAATCCCATAAAACTAGATAAGTGATGGACTTATCCTTATCTTGAAACATTATAGATACTGATATTTCGCTTGTCTTGAAGGAGAAAAATGTGCAGCAACTGTTCAAAGAAGTTCTTATACTATTCATGAAGATTTTTCTTCCGTTTGTAGAGAGAGAAACTTGAGATAATCTTTAAATCCCCTTGAATATTAACCAACTTAGGTGGAACAAATGAATATATTACCCAAATAAACTCATTTACTTGAAACTAGGTCTTTAAGATTTATTTTTGTACTAAACTAGAATGATTTGCATCAAGTTAAAGAAGATGAACAGTGAAATCACGTGATATAGAGCTGCTGTCAAAAGTGCAGTGAAAGGTTATGTGAAAGGTTTTGGATTTCTGGAAAAATTCTTTATCCTTAAAGCAACCTTCTGGAAAACATTCTGGATTGTGAATACTCTTCATCATTTTTCTTTTTCTCTTTAACTTGATGCTACACACTTAATCAACTCATTAGTAATCATTTTTACTCTTTTGTTATCATCAAACCTATTTTAAGAGAATCTAACATTCTCCCCCTTTTTTATGATAACAAAACTTTTGTTAAACAAAATAATTCTCTCCTCTTTTTTGTTATCAACAAAAAACACACTCATAGAATATGACCAAATATGAATTCCTTTAATTCAAAAGACAAGCACACTTTTCAAGCATGTAAGTCCAATCATTTTTGTGCATAAGTTTATTTAAAATAATAAAATTTTGTAAATAATGCAGACTCTTTTTTTTTAATTGCAGAAATTTCACATAATGTTTCACAAAATGAAGAATTTGTACAATAAAGTGCAGTTTTTTATTCTAATGCTACTTTTCTTTTAAATTGCAAAACATGCAGAATTTGTACTTGAATTGCAGAATTTTCACATAATATACAGAAAATTATAGATTTTGTGCAGTAAAGTGCAAAAATTGTAGAAATTGGTAGAAAAATGTAGAAAAGTTACTTAAATTACAGAAACATGCAGAATTTTTACTAAAAAGAAGCATGAATAGTGCAGAATTTTAAAAAGTGCAAAATTTTGTCAAAAAGATGCATAATTTTATCAAAAATGCAGAATTTAGCATGAAAAGTGCAGAAATTTATTCCTTTAACATACTCATAACAAAAATTTCAAAGTAAAACAACTTCAACACATTTGGTCTAGTTATTTTTCTTTGTTTCAAAAATTTCTCCCACTTTTTATTTAAAAAAAATAACTAATCATCTTTCCAAAGAATTTTCTCTATCTTTTATCTTCTCCCCCTTTATAAATTTCTTTTAAAAATTATGCTCCCCTACATAAATTTCTTTTGAAAACTATTCTCTCTCTTAATATGATACTAACCAATTTTATATTAACGAAAAACAACATATTTCAAGAATTTATTTAGGATCATAAAGATCAAAACATTTAAGGGAGTTGGAACATAAATACCAAACAAATAGTTGTTCTTTTTTCTTCATAAGAGTCATATTTTTCTTTCTTTACCATTTTATGCACTCATTTGTCGAGTTCATATCCTTCTGCTCATTGCGTCAATCCCTGAAATCACTAACAAACTAATTATACCATTTTATGAACCTAGATTAACTTGGGTCCTGTGAGAGACAAGCTTGTGTTATCAATATGGTTAGCTTGATGATTACTAAGCTTGTTTCTCTTATAATAGCAATATTTCTCAATATGACCACGTTTATTACAAAAAAAAACATTTATATGATATGTTATTCCAATACGTGTTGTTTACCTATTTCAAGTTGTTTTGCATTGGATAACTTCTGGAGTATCTTCTGGTATTGCATGTATAACTCATTTTCACGTGATTTGACCTTAAATCTTGCTTTCTAACACTTGATTCATTAATTGTGTTCGGTTTAGCTTTTACAAACATGGTTTTCTTAGATGTATTAGAACTAGATCCATGCTTATATCCTAAACCATGCTTTTCACAAGATAATCTTTGAAATGAAATCAACATTGTCAACTTTTTATCACTTTCATTAAACTTGGTAAAGGTGTTCTTTATTGAACTAGATAAGTCATCTTTTTTTACTTTTAAAACACCGGTTTCTTCCTTAAGCATACTATTGTCTTTTCGTATTTTCTCAATATCAACATGCAATTTTTCATTATGATACTTTAAGATGTCATTTTCATCAACAAGCAATTTGTTTATTTCTTTCAAAACATCTTTTTCATTCTTAAGTGATTTTACCTCATTATCATACTTAGCTAATTTCAAATCAGCCTTTTTAAGAGCTTTTAATAACTTTTTCATTTCAACAAGCATGTCATCTTCAGTTACTTCATTATCAGATTTAGAATGTATCTCGGAAGTAGCCATAAGACATAGATTTGCTTGTTCCTCTTCTCCATCAGAAACTTCTAGATTACTTTCTGTATCATCTGGATCACTCCAAGTAGCCATCAATGATTTATTTTTATTTTTGAATTTCTCCATTTTCTTAATGAGAGTTGGGCATTCAGACTTAATATGACCCGATTTCTTACATTCATAACATTAGATCTCCTTCTTCTCCTTTTCTTTGTAAGCTTTTCCTGCATCAAAATCTTTGTAACCAAACTTTTTATAGGTAATAAACTTCTTACCTTTCTTCTTCATAAATCGGTTTAGCTTTTTGGCCAAAATAGTTAAGTCTTCTTCTTTATCATTCTCACTTTCATCGGGTTCAACTTGATTAGCTACAACTTCTTTTGCTTTGAGAGCTATTCCTTTGGTACTACTTTCTGCTTCTTGAGTAGACTTTTTGTGAGATTCATAAGCCATTAGCTTTTCTCTTAGTTGGCTAAGAGAAAGTTCGTTGAGATCTTGAGCTTCTTCTATGGTGGTTTTCTTTGCATCCCAAGATGGTGGTAGAATCCTCAACATTTTTCTCACTAGATCAGGATCACCAATCAATTTGCCAAGTGATGCTAGCTCGTTTGTTATTGCAGTAAACCTATTAAAAACATCTTTGATAGATTTATCAGTTTTAAATTTAAACAGTTCATATTGTTGAAGTAAAGCATTTATTTTGGTTTCTCTAATTGTATTGGTTCCTTCATATGTCTCACACAATCTATCACAGATTTCTTTAGCACTTCCACATGATGATATTAGATAAAATTCTGATGGAGCAATAGTGGTCAACAATAGATTTTTTGCTTTGTTGTTCGTCTCAATGAACTTCTTCTTAGAGTTTAACAGGACTGAATTTTCATTCAAAGTAATTACATTGTCTCCCATGGAAATAACCTACTATGAATCATAATCATTAGCTTTAATGTAGGTTTGAATTCGCATTTTCCAATAAGAAAAATTCGAACCATCAAAGAAAGGAGCACCATTAATTGCAACATTGTTCTCAACCATTTTGTTTGGATCACTCAATTTTGATAAAAGAGCCCAATTTGATACCGATTGTAGGTATCAAGATTTTAAAACAAATACTCTTTTAAAAAATTGAGCTTGGTTCTAATACCAATTTTTGGGCCCAAATAAATAATCAAGAAGGGAAGGGGGGGTATTGAATTTATTATTAACAAAAATTTTGCCTTTAAAAATTTTCCCCAAATTTTAAATACAAGAACAATATATCAATTAAACGACTTAACAATAAAAATCACTGAAAATAAAAGATTAAGGAAAAAGAAGATCAGGCAGCTATTTATAGTGGCTCCGCCTTGTGTATCGGTCCACTCTTCCAGCTCCGAACCAGGGACCCTGTCACGCCCCATATGGTACCCTAAACGTAACAGTCCGCCACATACCATATAAGATTCTCGAATTACTGCCTTAGTCTTTCGAGAGCCTTATATAGATGTAAGGCGTACCTTTACAACAATAGAGTACAAGTCCAAATAGAGATAAAAAGCTTAATTTGGCATGCATTAGCAATAGGGTATAATTCATGAAACATAAATATTACATAATCTAAGGGGCATTCCCCCGCAAAAGAATAATTAATGGTCATATACAGTCATCCAAGTCTTAGAAGTTTCCTATGGAAGTCTAATATAGAAAATCCAACTTCTAGGGGAAACTCCTAGCTTCTGTACCTGTACAGCAGGGTCACGCCGCCTAAGCCACAAATGGGATAGCTGCAAAAGGAATGGACTGTAGGGACGTAAGCTAACTAGCTTAGTGAGTGTAATCTTCCACAATAACATTTGTGTCACAACAATTTAACCAAGTAATTAAGCAAGCAAGTGAATGCACCAAAGACGTGAGTTAAACAAACATATGACCAGCCAGAAATTATATGTGAATGGACTTGCGCCCTCCATCCCGGGTTAGCAGATTAACGAATACTGCGGTACTAACTTTATGCCGTTTATGGTTCACGGTTAACCTACGATTATTCGATATCATTTATGGATCACAATTAACCTATGATTATTCGATATAGTTTATGGATCACGATTAACCTACGATTATTCGATATCGTTTTTGGATCACGATTAACCTAAAAATGCTAATGCTCCTTCCCCTTATGATATGCACATGTCAAATTTGGCATTAGTCCAAGTAGTTGATTAAGCCATTTTACTTAGGCGATCAAACAATTTCTCAGACAATCCATCATAGCTAAGTACACAACCAAAATTTATCATCCGGTTTCGATATTCTTAATTTGAGTTCTCACATCATCATCAACATATAACTTCCCATTATTCCCCATTATTCATATTCCATTCATTTGGCCTACATTCTAGTGCATTACTTTACAAGCACATACAATAAATGAATCGGGAAGAAAAACTCACTCCGCCATTGGTTCGCCTTTCTTCTAGTAATAATAATCCGGAGGCAAAGAGTCAACGTCCACGGGTTCACCTATTCATATAAGAAATACCCTAATAAGTATTCTACCATCTAAGGATGCTAAAACTCTAAGAAAACTTAGTGAAATCGTAATTCGCGTCATTTTCGAAGTCCCGATTTAAAATGGCCATAACTTGGTCGTTTTAAGTCGGAATTTCGCAAATTTTATATCGATTTCTATCTACTTCGAAAGAGCTTTCTAAATATGAAGTTTAAATCAAGTTTTCTAAGCCTCGGAAATGAGGGATCAGATCTGTACAGCGGTTATATGGATTCCAAAAATGAGGTTTTCATGAATGCACTTGAGATTCCTAAATGAAAAATGGAACTAAATGCCATGGTGATGATTTTTCCCTATCATGAATGTCATGATATGAACCCTTAAGTGTCTAAAGTCTTATAAATTTTCAGACTTAAATAATTTTAAATAGCTTTGTCTTAAGACACTATGTTTTGCTATTGTCAAAAAAATTCATCTTTACTACATTTGGTCACACTTACTATTATAAGGATTTTCTTTAGGAAAACTCCACTTTGTTTAAAGAAATTTTGACCCTTATATTAGTTATATCCTAAGGCCTTTAATTCTTTAATAAAATCTTCATTTGTAAACTTTTAAGTCGGTCTTATACTAGGGTGGTTCCAAAAATCCGAATTTAGAAAATTTCATTTCCAAGTTGATTCCTTCAAAAAAAAAATGTAATTAATACTTAAAACTTTAAATATTTATTTTACCTATACCCTAAGGACTTCATTTATTTAAGAAAATATCATTTTTGAAGTTGGAAAACTAGGGTTTTATGACCATCTATCTATTATTACGAATTTGGCTTTCAAAACTTTTAACTCAAAACTTCTATTAGACTTCATCTCTTGTTTTAAATATTTTCTTTAGTAAAAACTCATCTAAACTCATGAAAAATATTACCAAACATTATCTATCACCTATAGGCTTCATTTTTCTTGTAAAACACATGTTTAAAAGTTGATAGATGGGTTTTTGAACTAGGTTTTTCAAGTCATCCGAATTTACACAAGTTCCTTTCTTGAAAAGTGTTTTCCTTTTTTACTTTATTAACTCATCTATCTATAGATCTATATACTAGGAAGGTTATTTACTATGATGAGATCTTAAATGCCTACATGAATATGAGTAGTAAAATGATAGATCTACTATATCAAATGCTTAAATAATTTTTGAAAACATAAAAACTACATTTTTATAAAAGATCTTTTGTTCAAAACACTTTTTGATGAAAAATCATAAAGCTTTTGGCATGAAAGCTCCTTTAAATGTTAGATCTACTTTGTAATGGTTCGGTATTCTTGTTTTGACATTTCCTTGTCCCTAGCAAAAGCTCATGGGGTCCTTTGGTTGGAAATATCCAAGAATCATCTAGCCATTACAAAGATCTATGAGTGAAAGGAGTAAAAGTTCACTTACTTGAAGTAGAATAGAAGATGAAAAGAGGAAAATGAAAAGTTGTGTGTGTGTGTGTTGGGGGGGGGGTGGGCGGGAGTGGCACAAAACTCACGGCAAAGGAGGGGAATGGGGGAGAGAATTGAGAGCTTTTTACACTTTGTAAAACTTGAAAAGTAAAAGAATGAAGAGAGAGAGAGAAAAAGTAGTTTATATAGCATTTGAAATTAGGTTAAATGGAGTAAGATAAATTGAAAAAAAATTGTAGAATGGAGCTTTGGGGGGGGGAAGGTGGGGAGTTTGATTTTTACTTTATTTGATTGATTTAACTTGATATGTAATTTTCATAACTTGTATGGAAAGTTAAGGGACAAAATCCTTTGAAAAGGAGAGATGATTGAGTAATGGTAAGAGTTGAAATATAGAGTGTGCAAATAGATAGTATAGGTGGTACTTGTGAATAGTAATGAATAGTAGTCAAGATAATTTAATTACCGGTAGTAAGGAAATACGAATAAAAAGGCTATAACTGTATTTTTCATAAGCCGGAAAATTATGAAATCTACATTTTTGAAATCCTTATTTTATTTCGGTTCAAATGAGTATTCATAAGGAAATTTTTGAAATTCTAGTTCGGGGCACGTTTTTTTATAATGGGTCTCAGGATGACCCGGAATTGAATTTTTCTTAAGATCTGATATTTTCTTGGTTTGAAATATAATCAACAACTATATTCAAAATTAAATTTTCTTATAAAAGTTTCTTAATTGGAAACCGAGGAAAAGCCGGAATTAGGGTTCCTAGTTCTCACTCCAGACTTGAGCTATTCCGGTTTAGGGTTTTGGTTTCTGGTTCTAGGGTTATCTTGGCTACTTGAAAAACTGGGGTTTATAGACCCCGTTATCCTACGGGTTTTGTTCTACTATATCCAATAAAAACAAATTTCAAGCTTGTGCAATTCTATCTGCTCGATTCTCACAGTTATCCTCTAGCTACAACTGATCTACAGAATCTAAACTTGTAATTAAGCTATCAACTAAGAAGACAACAACACATTCCTTCAACTACAAAAAGAAAAGAAAAGAAATTTTCGAGATCAAAAAGCAAAAAGAAATATTGTAAAGAGATCAGCTCGCTTGTTGAACCGTAAGAAGAAATTATGAATATTCTAGGCAAAATGAAACTTCTGGGTTTTGTTTGTATATACTTGGTAAGAAAAAATAGCTTCTTTTTTTTTTTTTTTTGCTTGAATAGTATCAGCTCCTTTTTTTTATACTTCAATCATCTTCTTTTTCTCTCTGTCTTATGTATAATATATTCCTTCGTTCCAAAAGCTATTTGGAAGATGGATAAGCTTTCCCAAAAATCTCAATTAAAAATCTTTTGTTCTTTATCTCTTTTCAAATTTAAACTCATTTACTCAGAGCTAGTCTTCAAGATTCATTTTTGTACCGAACTAGAATGATTTGCATCAAGTTGGAGAAGATGAACAGTGAAATCACATGATATAGAGCTGTTGTTAAAAGTGTAGTGAAAGGTTCTGTGAAAGGTTTTGGATTTCTAGAAAAATTCTTTATCCTTAAAGTAACCTTTTGTAAAACATTCTGGATTCCGAATACTCTTCATCGTTTTTCTTCTTTCTCTTTAACTTGATACTACACACTTAATAAACTCATTAGTAATCATTTTTACTCTTTTGTTATCATCAAAACCTATTTTAAGAGAATCTAACAAAGCTATCCAACAAGACTCAAACACAAGTAACAAGCTTGTCAATGTACTAGAAACAAGTATAGAAGACGAAGGCTGCCAGCTTTCCTTGAAGATTCACCTACCTTGAATTGTAGGCTTATGCACTGGCCATGTATGCTGTCGACCTTTGAGGCCTACACAGCCTGCGTAGGTATATACAAAGCTAGCCTAGTAGCTAGCATTCATCTCAAAGCTACATAGTGCCTTGGAGCATTCTACACCACCGGCTCTGAGTTTACGCTGCCAACCTTTTTGCTATGCTGATGGCCTTCTTGCTTATGCCGCTGAACTTTTTGCCTTGGCAAATATTTCAATTTCATGTTTTACTTTGTAACCTGCCAACGTTTTTATTTCAAGGTTGCCAGCCTTCAATGTCCCATGTTTATATTTTTCTTTTGACCTTTTAGTTTCCCTATGAGCTTTTATAGATTACTTGTTGTTTTGTAATGAACACATCAGTTAAATGAAAAGACATTTTGAGAGTTTCTTCCGATTCATGAGGATTTTCTCTTAGCTCTTGATAAAGGACTTTAAGCTAATTTCTTCATAAGAACTTGAGGAGATCAAGTAGATAACTTAGGTTCCAATCAATAGGTTTGGTTAGGGTTTGGGTTTCATTTTTTATAGCAATTGGTTCTAATTAACATGTTTGGTTAGGGTCGCGTTCTTGATTGCTTGTTCAAGGGACCCTTGGGGTTCTAACCAGCATTTGTTATTGGGTCATAGGTTTCTATACTTAGGGTTTCTATCATTTGGCATCAAAGCTTTAGCTCCATGAATCAGTAAATTCTATCCTTTGTTTGATTTTTTCCTTATGATTTTTCCTTGTCTTTTCTCCAATCTAGTTCTTGTTTTCCTAAAGAAATATCTTTTCTTTCTTGTAAGAATATGTTGTTCTTGATAAAAAATAAAAAGTTCATGCAAAAAGAAAAGAAGAAGAAGAAGAGTAAAGGAAAAAAGGAAAATTCATATTTTAAAAAAAAGTGATATTGAATTCTTTACAGTTCTTGAATTTCTTTGTATCCAAAGAGGACTTCTTTCCTTGATCTAGGAGAAGCAAAAATTTTCTTGCTCTCTTTTGTTCTTTCTTGTTTCTTGAATTCTATTTGTTTAGTCTAACTTATGGGATTTGAGTTATTGGTTCTGATTCTTCCTTGGTTTTTATGTGCCGAAATCATTGATCAAGTTCTAATCAAGAACTTACAAGGGAAAGTTGAGAGGTAAAAGGAAAAAATGATGAGTCCAGTATCGAGGGCAAATCTAAGTGAAATGCGAGTGATTTCACATCTGTTGAGTGTACACAAATGAGGGAGTGTGTGAGGACTAACTCAGTTATTTAATTTGTTTTCTTTTTGTAGGTACTAAATCATGAGTAATGGTAGTGAGAATCCTAAGGGGATATGAATTTGTTCATGAAAGCCATCCAAGATTAGTTCAAGAATCCAAACATGAGATTGGCCAATCTAAAGTCCTTTTGTAGATATAAATCCCATAGAAAGAAGTCTCCTTTTGAAGAGGAGAAAGAGGATTCGAAGTCTAATAATGGTAGTTTCAGAAGAGGAAGAGGGAAGACCCAAAAGCTTGATAGTAACTTGGGTAGTATTAAAATGAAGATACCTTCTTTCCAGGCAAAGAATGATCCAAAGTTGTATCTGGAATGGGAGAGGAAGGTAGAGCATGTATTTGACTACCACAATTACTTTGAGAGAAGAAGGTTAAGTTGGCAGTAGCTGAGTTCACAGATCACACCAGCATCTGGTAGGATCAATTGGTGATCAACAAGCGAATATATGAAGAAAAACCTATTAGGTCATGGGAGGAGATGAGAGTGGTGATAGGAAGATTTATATCCCTATTCACTACTTCAGGGATTTGTGGAGAAAATTACAGAGCTTGCCTTAAGCCTTCATGAGTGTAGAAGACTGCTACAAACAAATAGAGATAACCATGATTAAAGCAAGGGTAGAGGAAGATCAAGAAACTACTATGGCTAGATTCATAGGAGCTCTTAATAAGGAGACTACCGATGTAGACTTAGAGCATTATGTATGTGGAGATGGAAGAGTTGTTACACAAAGCTATCAAGGTGGAGAAGCAACTGAAGTCTAAGGGTCATTCGAGTTATGGTCTATCTTCTAAGTCTTCATGGAAGGTAAAGTGGAAAGATCACAAAGTGACTTCAAAGACTAAAGAGGATAAGAAGGACAAAGATTCCACTTCTACTCCTAAAGGTAAAACTGAAACTAAGTCAACCACTAAATCATGTGATATCAATTGTCTCAGGTGCTAATGGTTTAGGCATATCGCTTCTCAATGTCCAAATAAGAGGCCATGATTATCCGAGATAATGGTGATGTGGAGTGTGTTAGTTCCAATGACGAGGAGATGCCATCATTAGAAGATTGCAGTGATGTGGAGTTGATGGGCTAGTGAGCGGAGAATTGCTAATCACAGAGCGAACCCTTAGTTTTTAGCCTAAGGCTGAAGGTGATAAGGCCCAGAAAGAGCATATATTTTTTACCCAATGCCATGTAAACGATAAGGTATGCAGTTTGCTTATGGATAGTGGTAGTACCAATGTGGCTAATACATTGTTAGTAGATAATCTAAAATTGAAGACTTCGAAATACCAAACGCCTTATAAACTACAGTGGTTGACTAATGTGGGGAAGTTAAGGTGATTAAGCAGGTTTTGATTGCATTTTCAATTAGCAAGTGTCATGATGAGGTGTTGTGTGATGTGGTACCGATGCAGTTAGTCACATTCTATTAGGTTCCATGGCAGTTTGACAAGAAGTCAATCATGATAGGTACAAGAATCATTGTTCTTTTATTCTAAATAAGAAGCTTGTACTTTTGACACCTCTTAAGCCATGGGAGGCTTATGAGGATCGCTAAAGAATTCAAAGTGAAAGGGACACATACAAGTGCTCAAGAGAAAAGTGAGAAAAGGAGTGACAAACATGCACTGATGAGCAGTGAGAGAAGAGATAGAGAGTGAAACACAAACACTACTGAGTGACATTGCTGAAAAGAGTGAGGTTAAGAGAGCTATGATGACAAGATAACAATTACTTGTACTTATGTACAAGAATATCTATCTTTTTACTAACGAGCTTAACCATAATCTTCCTAGTGTGGTTATTTCTTTATCGCAAGAATTTGATGACTAATTTCCTGAAGAGATTCCGAGTGGACTGCCTCCTCTGAGAGGGATCGAGCACTAAATTAAATTCCTTCCCGATGCTTCAATTCCCAATATGCCAGCGTATCGAAGCAAACCTTGCGAAATGAAAAAGATACAAAGGCAAGTTGATGAGTTGGTGAAGAAGGGGTTCGTGAGAGAAAGCCCAAATCCATGTTCAGTTCCTGTTATTCTAGTGCCAAAGAAAGATAGAACATGGGGCATGTGTGTGGATTGTCGAGCAGTCAACAAGATCACGGTAAAGTATAGACACGCTATACCTAGACTTGATGAATTGCATAATGTCTGTTTGTTTTCTAAAGTTGACTTGAAGAATGGATAGTACTAAATTCTCATGAAAGAGAGAGATGAATGGAAAATCACTTTCAAAACTAAGTATGGTTTATATGAGTGGTTGGTAATTTCGTTTAGATTATCTAATGCATCTAGCACATTTATGAGATTAATGAATCATGTTTTGCAAGCCTTTATTGGAAAATTTGTTGTTATTTATTTTGATGACATCCTAGTTTACAGCAATAACCTGAATGAACATGTTCAACATTGACATGAGGTTTTAATGTTTTGTGGGAAAATCAATTGTATGCTAACTTGAAGAAATGTACCTTCTACATAGAATCTGTTGTTTTCCTTGGTTTTGTTGTGAGTGCAAATGGAATTTCTATTGATGAAGATAAGGTTAAGGCTATTAAGGAGTAGCCAACACATAGGAATGCAAGTGAAGTAGGGAGTTTTTGTGGTTTAGCAAGCTTTTATGGGAGATTTGTAAGAGATTTTAGCTCTATAATAGCTTCTTTAAATGATTTTGTCAAAAAGAATGTGGTTCAATTAGATTGAAATGCATGAAATAGCCTTTAATACTTTGAAAGAAAAGTTAAATAATACACCAATGCTTATTTTGCCTAACTTTGACAAAGTTTTTAAAATTGAATGTGATGCATCGGGAAACGGTACTGGTGTTGTTTTGATGCAGGATTCCAACCCAATTGCCTATTTTGGCAAGAAGCTTAGTGGATCAGCTTTGAATTACCCAACATATGACAAGGAGTTGTATGCTTTTGTGCGGACTTTGCAAAGATGGAAATATTATCTATGGCCCAAGGAGATCATCATTCATTCGGACTATGAGAGTTTCAAGTACTTGAAGTCTCAAGGGAAGTTGAACAAAAGACACGAAAAGTGGCTGGAATTCATTGACACCTTCCCCTATGTGATAAAGTACAAACAAGGAAAGGAAAATGTCATGGCTGATGCATTATCCTGACGATATGCTCTTTTGACTTCTTGACATACTAAATTGCTTAGATTTAAGCATATTAAGGACATGTATGAGACTGATGCTAATTTTGGTCAAATTTTGAATGCTTGTTCTCAACATGCCTTTGCTGATATTTATAGGCATGAGGGATACTTGTTTAGGAAGGATAAAGTTTGTGTGCTTAAATGTTCATTGCATGAGTTACTTGTTAAAGAGACTTTGGATGTGTTACAAAAACATTTTTATTGGCTTAACATGAAACATGATGTACAAATTGTTTGTGATAAATGCATTATATGTAAACAGGCTAAACCCAAAGTGATGCCTCATGGACATTATACTCCTTTACCTCTACCTAACTAACCCTAGACTAATATTTCTATGGATTTCATATTAGGGTTATCTAGTTCTCAAAATGGTAAGAACTCCATATTTGTTGTTGTTGATAGGTTTAGTAAGATGGCTCATTTTATTGCTTGCTCTAAAACTTCGAACCGAAACCCCCAACTAGAGATGGAATTCCAGAACCTAAACAACTCAGTGGAGAGCTCCGTGACCGGTTCAAGGGAAGGTCCACCAATAATTGATAGGCCATAGGGATGGGCTCATTCGACTAATCAGTGATCCCTGAGCCTACTTACACAGACACAGAGATGTCCCTGAAATAGGGGATTAGTTGATCGGAAAGCTCAGGCAGTAGTAGGACATTCCATACAAATCTTTCTGATCTGCTAGCTGGTGGTCCTCTAAAAAAAATCCCATTTTTAAATCGACAGGTAGGGTAAATTTTATATTGTTGATTTATTCTTTAATGAAGTAGTGCGTCTACATGGTATGCGTAGATCTATTGTGAGTGATAAGGATGTTAAGTTTTAAGTCTCTTTTACCAAACTTTGTGAAGTCGATTAAGAACTAAACTGTTATTTTCTATTGTTGCACATCCTCAAATAAATGGACAAACTGAGGTAGTTAATAAGACTCTTTCTACATTGTTACATGCTATAATTCAAAGAATCTAAAACAATGGAACAGTATTTGCACATATTGAATTTGCATATAATATAGTTGTGCATTTCACTACATCTTACTCACCATTTGAGATTATCTATTATTTTAATCCTTTAACTCTATTGGACATTTTTCTTTGCCTACAAATGAGTTTTTTTATCTTGATGAAAAGAAATGTAGATTTAGTTAGGGATTTACATGCCAAGGTTCGGGCTAAGATTAAGGAGAAGAATAAGCATTATGCCAGGCAAGCCAATAAGAGTCGTGTGAAAATTACTTTTCAACTTGGAGATTGGGTTTGGGTGCATTTGAGAAAAGAAAGATTTGTTGCTCAAAGAAAGACAAAGTTGCACCCTATAGGAGATATACCTTTTCAAGTATTGGAGCGCATCAATGACAATGCTTATAAGCTAGATTTACCAAGTCATTATGGTAATGTTATTGCTACTTTTAATGTTGTTGATCTCTCTTTATATGATGCAAGAGATTTGAAGATGAATCTTTTTTAGGAAGGATGGAATGATGGAGATCAAGTGGTAACAATACCTAAAGGGCCAACTAAGTCCAGAGATTTACTACAAAGTATTGGAGGCCCAATGACAAGAGCACAAACCAAGCGGCTAAATGAAGCTCTACAAGGATTAATCATAGAGATTCGAGATAAGGAAGTTATCCAACAAGATTCTAACACAAGTAATAAGCTTATCAATGTGTTGGAAACAAGTATAGAAGATGAATGATGCTAGATTTCCTTGGAGATTCACCGGCCTTGAATTACGGGCCTGTGCGTTGGCCATGCACACCACCAGCCTTTAAGGCTTACACAATCAGTGTAGGTGTATACAAAGCCAGATTAGTAGCTAGTGTTCATCATAGAGCTACAGGGTCCCTTGGTGCATTCTACACCATCGGCTTTGAGTTTACGCCACCAACCTTGTCATGCTGCAAAAGATACCCTAAAGGTAACAGTCCGCCACATTCAATATTAAAGCTTAAGTATGACAACCTTAGTCATTCCCAAAAGCTTATATATTAAATATAAGCCATGCTCTTACAATTTTAGTGGACTATACTTTGAAATATGAAGCTTAAGAGATACAGTAACGATTAAGAAATGGAAATCATAATATTAATTCATAAATATAAAGTTTTACAAGGATCTAGGGAGTATTCCCCACCAAAAGTACAAAGCTATATCGTATGTAAGAAGTCTTTCCCGGAAGTCTACATCTACACTAGTGTTGGACTTCATCCAAAAACTTCTTAACCAAAAAGAGGGTACCTAGGAACATGGCCTATGTGGCTTCAGCTAAAGGTAGGTATACTGCAGCAAATAGCTCTAAGGGTATAAGCTACTAGCTTACTGAGAATCATTTCCACAGATAAGTACACTTGAATAGCAATAATCAAGCAAGCTATTTAATCAACCAAGTGAAATGCAACAACCACATGAGCATACAAGACATGTGATTTTCTGGTAATCATACGTTGAATGGATTTACGCCCTCCATTTGAGGTTAGGAGCGGCAATTTATATGCTTCTAACCAAACGTCCCAAAGCTTTAGTTAGTGTGCTTCTAACCAAATGTCCTGAAGCTTTAATTAAGATCCACGATCGTACCACTACCCTTTCCCCGCAAGGGTAGTGATCCCATGCAATGTGACTCATAAAGTGATATGCATGATTTTAGTTTAATTAAAGGCTCATGACATAATTATTAACAATTTAGGGTGACCATAGAATTTCAGACAAATCAAGTTCGAAACTAAATCAAGCATTGATTATAATCAATTCTTGTTTTGATATTCTTATCATTTATTCAAGCAATATTACATTCATACCATTCAATCTTTCCCTTAAATCTAGTGCTCCTAAACTACAAGCACAATCAAGTAAGATAAGTTGTGGAAATAAAACTCACTTGGCCATGGGTTCACCAATCTTTAGTCAAAGTAGTCTTCTGTGTACTGGAGATCCTCCTCAGGATCACCTAAACGAGAAAATACCCACAATGAGTATTTCTCGATAGTTCTATTGAAATTTGACAAAACTATGTCATTAAGTTAGTTAGAATTCGTATGGAAGACACTTTCAACTTAAAATAATCATAACTTGCTCATTTTAACTCAAAATTGCGCATATTATATACGTTTTTCTACCTATTTGAAAAGATCTATCCATTTCTAAGGTTATTTATGTCAAACAAGATCTTTTAGGTCGAAAAACATGGGTGACCAGATTTACCACGAAAATCTCAGTCCAAAAACAATCATTTTAAACATTCAAAAATCCTTTGATAATTACTTAGTTATCAATATAGATTGAAAAACCCTTTTTGGACATATACAAACTCATATCTCATGCATGATCCAAGTTTTGTTGTCCAAACTATAACTTTATGAAAAACAATGTCTTTTGAAAGTGTGAAAAATTAAAAGTTAAAAATTTTCCTTTTGTAAATCCTTGAGATAAAACCATAAGTTTTTAGTTTATTTAAGATGAGTATCTTTATGTTCTATTTAGTAGTTTCTTTGGTGGTTTTCATAAAAATAAAAATTTTAAATTTTTCTTTAGAAAGTTCTCTCACTAGTGTTGTTTGCACTATAATTTCTCAAGTATTGTTTTGATAATTATTTTGATCTTCTAACTTGACTCAAAGCTTGATTATTTCTTTGTTAGGGAGTTTCTTTTAAATTTAGTCTTTAAGAAAAAATTTTATAACAAAGAATTATCAATATTTAAAATAAATTTAGCAAAAACAAGCATTCTTATGGTTTTTGAAAAAACTTTTTCAAAATATAATAGTTTTGCTAAATCATGGCAAGTTCTCTTTGATTTTTGAAAAAGTAAAGTTTGTTGAAACAAAATCCTAAGCTTCATTTAGAAATTCTTATAACAGGAATTTATTTTGGAAAAGTTTAGTTTCTATCTTTGTGTTTTAGACAACAATCATGAATAAGAGCATGAATATGATGATATTTACAAAAAAAAATTAAAATTAAAAAAATAATAAGCAACATAATATAAGTTCAAGTATTCAAAGTCTTAGCTTCATCAAGACTCCCGGCACAAATAATAAATTCCATCCCAAAATAAAAGAAAAGAAAAGAAAGAAAAAGAAAAAATTATTTTGACTTTATGAGGACAAGCCTAAGACTGAAAAGACTAGTATTAAAATATGAAAGTAAATAAATTGCAATAACAAGTGAGCTTATATGTTCTAAAAATATATATATAGCTACATAGATATATTTAGTTAGATATAAATATGGAAGTATAACAACAACAATAATATGAACAAAATAACAACATAAAAGAATATGGATTCATGAACAAGAACAAAACATGAACATAGAGTTGCTTTGATAACATATAGTTTAGGAAACACACTTTTGGTCATGTTAAGTTACATGACATGATAGTAAAAAAAACATGAAAAGAATTTTACCTAAAGATAAAACATAAATGAGTTTTGTGTATGAAAAAGAAGAGAGCTTGGGAGTATTTTTGGAGAGTAATGGGAAGAGTATTTGTGAGGAAAATTTGAGAGGGTTTTTGGTAGTAATTTATGGGTAGTGAATGTGTAAATGAAGTAAAAGAGGAGGGGGTATTTATAGGAAAATGAGGAGAAGATTTTGAGTGAATTAATTAAATTAAAAATTGAGAAAAATAGAGAAAGAGAGAGTGGTAGGGGCACTGGCCATAGGGAGAAGAGTGAGGGAGAGACTTAATTTTTGTAGTTTTGTGTATTAAAAGTAATAACGTATAAGATAGATGTGATAAAAATGTATTGAAAATAAATAAAAGTAGTGGTATAGGTATGATAGTGTATAAGAGTGAATAGTAAAAAAAGTAGAGATAGTATAAATAGTATAGAGTTGTACAATGAATAGTGTACAAAATATAAATATACCGGTAGTAAGAAAAATACATGTAAAAGTGCGATATCTTATATTTTTAGTTATCGAAAAATTACAAAACTGATATTTTTGAAAACCTTATATTTTTATGAGTCTAACGGTGTCAACAGAGTATTTTTATTATTTTGAACCCCGGGACACGTTTTTCAAAACCAGTATCCGTCGGATTCGAGACGGATCAAATTTTAACAAATCTAATATTTGTAAACATCCTTATATAATTACGAACTATTCTACACACTTAGCTTACATCAACTCTATTCAAGTTAGGAGCGTGGGATTGCTGGACTTGAACTGCTAGGTTCTACAAGGGTTTTGTTGATCGTAGGGTTTCCAGTTGACTTATGGTTTCGAGTTAGAGATAACATAAAACTTAAGGATTTACGGGCCTTTCTACTAAGCCGTCGACCTTCTTGCTTACGCTGCCGGCCTTTTGCTTGCTTACGCTGCCGGCCTTTTGCTTTGGCAAATATTTCAATTTCATGTTTTAATTTATAAGTCGTAAGCGTTTATTTCAAGGCCGCCGGCCTTTAATGTCCGAAATTTGTATTTTTCTTTTGATGTTTTGGTTTCCTTATGAACTTTTATATATTACTCGTTGTTTTGTAATGAACACATCAATTGAATGAAAAGACATTTTGAGAGTTTCTTCCAATTCGTGAGGACTTCCTCTTAGTTCTTGAAAAGGGACTTTAATTTGATTTCTTCATAATAGCTTGAGGAGATCAATTAGATAACTTAGGTTCCAATCAAGACGTTTGGTTGGGTTTTGGTTCCGTTCTTGATAGCAATTGGTTCTAATTAACGAATTTAATTATAGTCACACTCTTGATTGCTTGTTCCAGGGATCCTTGGGGTTCTAATACAGTGTTTGTTGTTGGGTCTTAGGTTTCTATACCTAAGGTTTTTCATTACATCATTGGAGGGTAAACCTTGGCATTGGACTGAACCGATTTGGACCCAACAGGTCATAGGTCCAATTGTAGCCATCTGTTTTATGACCTATTGAGCCAATCAGTTTTTTCATATTTAAAATAATTTTGAATGATAAAAAGAAACTTATAAGAAAAAATTTAAAAATTAAGTAAAGAAAATTTTTAACTTAATACAATTTGGCATAATAATAATAATAATCTTTAACCCGTTTATAAAAAAATTATTCAACATATGCATTTATTTATACACAAATACCTCTAATTGTAGTTATAAAATTAGTAATGTGATACTACAAGACACTCAACACATTTTAACTCTCACAAAAAGACGGACAAAAAGTTTCATATCATTAATAAGCAATAAATCACTTTAATTAGAAGTCTATAAAAATCAAACTACACGATCTTATAAGCATATTATTAGTTGTACATTTAATATTGTAAATAATAATAAATTTTCACTATCCACATGGAAAATAGTTTAAATGTACTTTCCCCATTTTTATTTAATTTTGTACTTTTCCTTTCTGTTTTTCTTGCAATATTTGGTTGAGTTGGCCCCACATGGCAAATCACAAGAGTTGAAGACCTAAATTATGTGAGACCTAACAATTCAATTAGTTATTGACGAGTTATGACCCACATGTCTCGGTCGGATCCAGTTGCAACTGTAAACCTCTAGAATTTATGCCACGTTTTATGCTCAAACACTAAACCAGAAGCCAACCGAAAATCCTAAAGTCAACAAACCTATAACAAACCCTAGTAAATTTAGATCCGGCAATCCCGCACTCTTAACCTCTAAACAACGGAATTGAGATAATTATGTATTACAGTTCATAATTATATAGGGAAGCTTAAAAATATCAAGTTCGTTAAAATTTAGTTTGTTTAGGATCCAAACAAAATCAGATTTCGAAAATCGTGCCTCAGTACACGGGACGATAAAAATGTTCCAATAATACCATTAGATTCTTAAAAATATAAGGATTTTAAAATTATCAATTTTAGAATTTTTCGGTATCTAAAAATATCATATATGGCCTAATTACGCTTATTTTCTTTACTACCGGTAATTATTTATCTTACTATTTATAGTACTATTCTACACTATTCATTACTATTCACCTAATTCTACTTTTCTACCACATATTCTTACACTCTACCATACATATTTCTTATTTTTTATATTTCCTATACAACTTTATTCACATCATACATTACAAATTATTACTTTTTATTAACAAAAATATAAAACAAATCACTCCCTCTCTCTTTTTCTTCAAGAACCGGCACCCCCCTCTCCCTCATGCATCTATATTTTTTTTCTTTTTCAATTTATTTTATTCACACAATTTTCCCTCTAAAAAACTCTATAAATACCTCATCTTCTCCATTTCTTTCACATACTCATTTACCTTAACAAAACTCTCTCAAAATTACGCCTCAACTTTTCTCTCCAAAATCTCCCCTCATCTTCCCATATTTCCATTGTCCACATACTACCAAATCCTCTCTTTTACTACCATATATATTTTTACTTTAGGTAAAACTCTTACTTGTACTTTCTTACCATGTGATGTAATTTAACATGACCATGGTATGTATTCCCTAAACATCAAAGTGTTGTGGAAGCAGCATTATGTTCATATTTTGTTCTTATTCATGAATAAATCTCATTTTATTATAATGTTGTTTTATTATTGTTATTTTGTTACATGTTACTTTTACATGTACTTTCTTACCATGTGATATAACTTAACATGACCGTGGTGTGTATTCCCTAAACATCAAAGTGTTATGGAAGCAGCACTATGTTCATATTTTATTCTTGTTCATGAATAAATCTCATTTTATTATTATGTTGTTTTATTATTGTTATATTGTTACATGTTATTATTATTGTTCTAATCTAACTTCTATATATTAGTAAATATATTTATGTATATTTATATATTTTTTATAGCATATAAGCTTACTAACATAACAGTTATTTATTTATTTATACTTTGCAATTTATTTATTCCATACTTTTATATTAAAACTAGTCTTTTCTAGTCTTTGACTTATCCTCATCAACTCAAAACAAATTTTCTTATTTCTTTTGTTTTTCTTTTTGGACTTGCCCATGCCAAAGTCCGAAAGTTTTGAATCAAGCTAAAACTTCCAATACTTGATATTTATTATTTGCTTATCTATACAATTTTCATCTTTCTTAGTAAATTTTTTTTTGTTAGGTTACTTAGCTATAAACTCATATTAATGCATGATCATATTGAGTGTTGTCTTAATAAGAATAAAAAATGGGTTCTTCTTAAGTAAAAGAAAATAAACTCAACTTACTTTAAAAATGTAATTTTATCACCTAGGAAAAGTGTCATTAAAATTTAGAAACTTTATACCAATAAAATGCTTTTCAAAGAATTTTAGACAAGGTCACCATAGATTTTAGTGTTGTTAAAGTACAAGAACTTTTCAAAAGTTAACCAAGAAATTCTTTACTCTCTTTAAACTACCATTAAAATTTTAATGTTGATAATACTTTGCTATGAGGAATTTTCTTATAAACTTGTTTATAAAATCCTCACTAACATTTTAATAAGTACAAAGACAAAAACAAGCTTTTCAAAAGAAGTCAAAATCAACTCGCCAAGTAAAAACTACTTATAGAATAAAATTTGTAGATACCCTTGGAAAGACTAAAATTTTTTAATCTAAATTATCTTTTAAGGATTAAGGAAAAACAAATTATATCACATATTCAATGACTCAAAAATCATTAGTTTTATTTGAAAACAAGTTAAAACAATTTTGATAACTACACTTTTTCAACTATTAAGACAAGATTGTTTTATGACAAATCATTGATTAAAACAACATCATTAGAATCATGTGTATAATATGAGTTGCATATGTATGAAAAGGATTTTTCAACTATATAAATATTATATATTTACTATGGTATTTTTAGTTGATAAAAAGCTTGGAAAAATTATGTTTTAATAGTTGGGATTTTCGTGTCAATTCTATACCACATCTTTTTGGAACTCAAACGACCTTTTATGATAAAAATAACCTTAGAAATAAATAAATGTTTTCGAGTAGGTAGAAAATGATATATAATATACGAAATTCCGAGTTAAAATGAGCAAAATATACCCATTTTAAGTTGAGATTTCATGGCATACTAATTTTGATGAACTTAGTAAAATAGAATTTGCAAGTTTAAGTAGAACTTTCAAGAAATACTAATTTTGGGTATTTCTCCTATTTAGGCAACGACGAGCTCGAGTTTCCTTACCCAGAGGAGTACTTCAATTACGAGCTTTCTACTGCCATGGCTGAGTGAGTTTAATTTTTTACATTCTGGTACTTATGTTTTGCTTGTAGATTAGCGGCATCAGAATTACAAAAAAAAAAAAAAGATAAAAACATGAAAACACACGTGCCTTACATATATAGTTGAAATAGTGTTGAGCATATCGAGATGGGAATTGTTAAATAAATAATGTTTGATTTAGCATAGAAATTATATGTCTGCAAACCCTATTATCACTATTAAAACATCTAATATTATGCAATGATTACTTTAATAAAATTATTTAGGCATAACATATAGTGAATCACATTGCATTCATTACTATACCCTTGGTGGGATGAGGGCATAGTAGTGACTTCCATAGAACACAAAAATCTACTTTATGGCGAAAGTTCATCCAATTATGATGGTGAGTAGACACCTAAATTAATTATATTTTAGCGGCTAGTAATGGCTCATATAAAAACTACAAAAACTTCATTTGTGAATTATAGCCTTATGATCCGGAACACCTAACCCTGAATAGAGGGGTAAATCTATTCAACATGTGATTCGCGAAAAATCATATGTATTGTTTGCTTACATGTTTGTTACATTTCATATGCTTGTTTAAATAACTTATTTGAATATTAATTGCTCGAGTACTTTATTTGTGGAAATAATTCTCACCAACCAAAGAAGCTTACCACCACATAGATATTTATTGTAGCACCCCTACCTTTGATTGACGCTTAGGGGATACTTTGCACAGGTACTACCTTTTGAATTCAGGAGTTTTTGGATGAAGTTAAAGACCAATTGTAGACTTAGACTTTTAAGTAAATCTCCAATGTATGTATTTTGAATAGACTATGATGGACTTTATCTTTTGATAGGGAAATGCTCCTTTAACATTTTGTAAGACTCTTATATTCCATATTTAAGGTGCTTATGTTGCGACTTTCATTCTTAATTGCTATTATGAATATCTTCTTAAACAACTTGTTTCAAAGTTGGTCCTTTATGATCATGAAGGTACGTCTTACACCTAATATCGAAACTTTTGAGATTACTAAAGTTGTCATACTTAAGCTTTAGTATTGAGAATGTCGGACTGTCGCATTAAGGATACCTTTTGGGATATGATAACAACTTAAACCTGGCCCAACCCAAGGTCTATTAGAGGGATGATATGAGACTAAAGGGGTAAATTACTTATGAGTTACCACATACTTTAAGGCACATAGAGAACTCTTTAGAGTAGACATCATCATGGGTCTAGAATCGGATCAAACCAAAAATGCAAGTTTTGATTTTAGAAATTGAAGAACCAAAACTAGCATAGTCTTCCATGGTTTCCATCCGATTTCAAAATTGTGGTATCGTCAAATGTTAATTTTTACATAAAAATTAGAAGAACGAATTATAATTTTGTAATTTTAAATAAAAAATGTTAAACTCAGATAGTGATGGGATCTCAGAGAGCTAAAGTTTATATCCCGTTTTCTTAAATATTTATTTATGATATGTATTTATGTATATACAAGTACGTGTAAATTTAATTGTAATGTTAATAATGTAGAACAAAAACTAATATCGCATTATTAAGCAAGTGATTTTGCTTTTCTAAAAATCTATGTAAATTAAACTAGACATATTTATAATGTATATCTATTTATTGTGTAAAAGTTGTGAATCGATAATTATATCAAACTATTTGTATAAAATAGTTTAAAAGTTAAAAATTATATGTTTAATATTATTTTTATATTTTCTTCTTGATTTTTTTTTTTTCTCTTTCTTAAAAAAAAAAAAAGAAAGAATCATTAATACCAACCCATTCCATCCAGTTATAGGTTGGTAAATCATCCAAGAACCAAAGAATCGATAATTGTTTAGTTGATTCCATAATCAGTCAATTAACTCGGCTCCAAATCTAAAACCATGGGAATGGTTTTGAGTCAAACGGGACCATTTCCTAAGGTCTTGACTCAAGACTGGCAAACGCTTCAGCTCGACTTGATCATGGTTTACTGTACCTGGATCATGGCTTCTCGCTTCCATAGCTTTGTTTCTTCGTTAATAATGTAATATTTGCTTTCAAAATAAAAAAGAAAGTACAATGATGAGTTGGCCGTGAAGGACAAACAATTTTTCTTTCTTTCTTTCTTTTATTTTTTCCCGCCTGAGACAAACAGTTTTTCTGATTTCTGAGGAAAAACTTTTCCTAGGCCGTGCATATATATAGTACATATAGGTGCATGACTCATAAGGGTTTTTTTGTTTTTTTCTTTTTTCCCCAATGTCCTGATGCTATGGGCAAAGTTTTTCGTCTTAGCATGCCCTACCGCTACGAGCCTACGAGTAGGGGAATGACTCTTTGCACGACAGGACGATTAAATTATTAAAAAACATCAATATGGAAGTAATACTGCTATTCCAAATACAACGTGAATGTAGCAGAATATATATGTACATATTTTTCCCAATTCGAATATAGATAATACTTCTAAAATATTGATAGATCTATGGATCTTAAATTTGTCTTTCTTTCTTTTTTCAATTTTTTAAAAATGTATAAATAATTTCTAATCATTGTTTAAATATAACACAAAAAAAAGTATAAAAGTGACGATTTTGTGATTTTGGTAATAGTTTAAGATGAAAGTATACATTTTAGAAAATTATATGTTTAGAGCATGAGTTTGGTGTTTGTTTCATGTGTTTGCCCGCTTGTAGAATGATGGGTCTGCAACATAGAAAACAGTTAGCACTGCAATAGGAGATTATCCAACATAATCACCAGTACTTAAATTAGTAGTAAGCTTGAAAGACAACTTAGATTATGTATTGTTTAGGAAAGTTATATAACACAAACCTTTGATATGAGGATCTATTTGTAGATATTGACCGTAACAGGATAGAGGGATCACGAAATCTTCATATTCTACTTGGCCTATCTCCATATTTACAAGTTGATTTGGACTAGAGGTAAGGAGTGAGGTCAATCATGGAAGGTGATCCAATTGGTGTCATTCCTCGAGAAGATGATAGCATCAGATGGATCATTATGGGAGCGAGGCCTCAATCTTCATTGAGCTTGAGGTCTAGGTCAGGGTCCTTATATGGCTTACGCTTTTATAGGGAACCCAAGATCAAGATCGAGATCTAGCTCGAGGTCGAGGTTCATGATGGGTTGAAGGCTTACAAGGGTTCCAAGGTCAAAGTGCTTGAGGGGTTCTTCCATAGGTCGGCTAGCCCATTAGGTAGAAGTAAGGTTCAACAGAGTTAGCTAGATATTCTCATCAACAATGTTTATCATGGTGGAGAGTTTAATTTAAGATGTATTTATCTAGTTTACCCATTAAATTATATATTTATGATTAATGATCATTTTTTTTTTCATTTTAGCATATTTATATTTATATATTATTAAAGCCAAAGTACCTATTTGATATCTTTAGGCTTTTTATATTTTTATCTTGTTTTATATTTTATTTTTCTACCTAAAATTCAATTACTCAACCATGTTACCATGAGTTGCTTTGATATCCACAAATCCCACTTTAAAATCGTTTAAAATAGCTCTCTCTCTCATGCATGTTTAAAACAAAAACTGCTTCTGATCATCTTTTTTCTTATACTCCTCCCATTAAAATGAAAATATATCAAGGGGAGTAATGTCAAATTGTAATCATCACGTTTTATAGGAGAGGGAAAAAAAGGATAAAAAGATGAATTTGCCATTGCAATAATTTAACCATTGGGAACAACTGCCTTCCACAACGACAAATTTAATGTAAGGACTAAAAATAACAATAGCATGGGAAAAAAATAATATATTTATATATATTAATTTGGTTAACAATTACACTTACTAGTAGCTAGTAGTAATAAGACACGAACACAATTTGCCAAAAACAAGTACCTACTTTTTTAGGAGTACAATACTACTTATACCTACAAGAGAATTTAAACAAAGCAAAGGTGAAAAGTGGATGATGGGTTATTCTAATCCTTTTACAAAAAAAAAAAAATAATAATAATAATTACTAAGATAAGACTGAGACAATTTCATTATCAAAATTGATCTTCAAACTTCCATCTTAAAAATGAAAAATAATTGTGTAAACAAGCATGTGAAGCGTAAGACATCCCCGCATTCTCGCAGGTAGGTAGGAGGTGTGGGAAATTCAGGCTAGTAATGACGCGTCCACAAAATACAAAACATAATGGCAGAGCAATTCGCATTTTGATAATACGAATTTTGTTCAAACCAACGGACGTAAATGTCAAGTTATATTTTAACTTAAAACGCTTTTTTTTTTTCCCGCTATAAAACCAAAACAAATGTTTTACGTACGATTTTATTAGATTATATTTATGGTCTATTTCAGTAATTAGTTTTTAAAAATACGCAATTGAGAAAAAAGTCGGTGGGAAATCATGGTAAAGGTGTGCCCAAAAGTCAAAATTTGCAACAGGAGCAGTGTGGACTTGGTGAACTCTGGGTCTGCACCCCAAACCCAGGATGGGTTCCAACTGACTTGAGTGTCCGGTAGCTCCAGACATCAGATTCCACTTTCCTCTCTCTCTCTCTCTAAAATAAAAATGTAACAGTATGTTACCAGCACCATGTTTTTTTGTATCACGAAAACGTTAAAAACATAAAGGTGACAGAGCCAGTACAAAGTCACTCATTTTATTATCCTTTTTGCATTCATCCTCAATTATGTCCCTTTCATTTTACACCAACTACACTAATACTAACAGAAACATCACACATACTTCTCTTCACTCCTCTTTTCCCAGAAGTAGTTCATCTCCATTTTTTAGAAGTCTTTTTGTTGTCTCATCTCACCCATGTTTTGGGTTTAGTTCATTTGTTGTCTCAAAAACACTAGTAAAACTTCCTAATCCTCATCGTTTTTGTCACCAGAACAGCAAAACCTGCATTTGGTCTACCTTCTCTTCTGCCTCTTTTTCCCCTTCTTAACCATGAAATTTTGCAGCATCCAACAACATGTGTAATCGCTACATCAAACCATGAATAGTTCTAATCATAGGACTGTTTTCTTCTTCCAGAATTGGTATAGATTTCTTGCTTTTGCACTTCTTTGCTTTACTTCATTGGCTCTAAACTCTGATGGGGTCCTCTTACTTTCCTTCAAATACTCAATCCTAGATGACCCTTTAGCAGTCCTTCAAAACTGGAACTATGATGATGCAACACCATGTGCCTGGAATGGTGTTTCTTGTAATCAAATTGGAGATCCCGGCACCACCGACATGTTTAGAGTCACTAGTTTGGTCCTCTCCAACAGCAAGCTTCTCGGTTCGATCTCTCCAGACCTCGGCGCAATCGAGCATCTAACCCATCTTGATCTTTCAGGAAATTTCCTGAATGGAACTTTGCCAGCCAGAATCTTTAACTCTTCCAAGCTTCAAGTGATCTCACTCTCAAACAATGTGATTTCAGGAGAGTTGGATGATGGTATTGGTGAGTTAAAGAGTCTACAATCCCTCAATCTCTCTGATAATGCTTTTGGTGGGAAAATTCCTGAGAGATTAAGTGGTCTAGAGAACCTCACTGTTGTTTCCTTAAGAAGCAATTACTTTTCTGGTGTTGTTCCTAGTGGGTTCGGATCAATTCAAGTACTAGACTTGTCATCAAACTTGCTAAATGGAACATTACCACAAAACCTCAGTGGGGTTGATTTACAGTACCTGAATATCTCTTACAACAAAATATCTGGATCAATCCCTCCAGGATTTGCTTCCCACATACCGAAAAACGCAACGATTGATCTCTCGTTTAATAACCTCAGTGGAGCAATTCCTCAGTCCTTGCAATCACTGCTTGATCAAAAAACTGGGTTTCTATCAGGCAATTCAGATTTATGTGGGAAGCCTCTGAAAATACTATGTTCAATTCCTTCTACATTATCGACGCCACCTAATGCATCAACAACTGGTGCATCTATCTCACCAGCCATTGCAGTAATACCAAAAACAGTCGATACAACCCCAGAAGCCGATTCCTCCGGTAGAGCATCATCATCCAATGGGAGTAAAAATCACAGCCAGGGTGGGCTGAAACCCACTACTATTGCCGGCATAGCGGTCGGCGATTTAGCTGGTATTGGGGTTCTTGCTTTGGTGATTCTATATGTTTACCAACTCAGGAAGAGGAAAAATGAGACCTCCACTGGTAAAGAACCAAATTTGGAGAAGAACTCGGAAGTTATAGTAACAAAACTGGAGCCGGAAACCAGGGCAGCTACAACAGCATGGTCATGCCTCAAAATGAAAGGTGAAGAGACATCTGAAGCAACTTCATACGCGGAAAGTGACCAAGAAGACAAGGAACTCCAAGCTAATGGAGACCCAAACCTCTCCAACAGGTAGGTTTATTCATTTTCTCAATTTTTTGGAGATAGTTGGTATAATAATTATGAACGATTTATTAGAACACATGTTCATATCATGTGAAAGCAGTCATTTTTCACTGATTGCAACGTACAATTTGCCATGTACGAAATTCCGGTGTTAATTTCAATAATCATGTTATGTGTATAGTGCGATGAATGAGAAGACGGGGAGACTGATTACTGTGGATGGAGAAAATGAGCTAGAACTGGATATTCTATTAAAGGCATCGGCGTACATATTGGGCGCCAGTGGACCAAGCATAGTGTACAAAGCTGTGCTTGAGGACGGGACTGCTTACGCTGTGAGGAGGATTGGGGAGAACGGTGTTGAGAAATTCAAGGATTTCGAGAACATCCTGAGATCAATCGCCAAAGTAAAGCACCAAAACCTGGTACGGCTTCGTGGTTTTTACTGGGAGATGATGAGAAGCTTGTCATTTACGATTATGTGCCCAATGGTAGCCTTGCAAGCATTGGTTATAGTAAGTTTCCTACGCCTTTTTTTTTTTTTTTTTTTGCCTGTTCTAATCTTGATCTTGATTTGGAGCAAGGGTGTGTAAAATAATAGATTATTTAATATCCTTGGGATGGTTTTGAAAATTTTACCTTGTCACCCGTCAATTTGGTACACCACGAATCCAACCTCCCAATACAAATTGCGAAGTCTAATCAACAGCATAAAAATCAACTTTTAGATATCAAATTATTGAATAGTATTAGGGTTCTGTCATTTTCAGACAAATTATTGCCCAAATCACAAATCCTATAAAACTCCCCAGTTCCCACGACCCACGGTGAAAATGCACCTATTGATTCACATGTTCTTTCAACATGAAAAATAAGAATTTACTTTTGAAAAACTAAAATAAAATTTATAGATTGAGGGGTCGTTCAATGTTTTGCTAACCCCAAGTGATTATTGAAACCCAAAAACTAAAATTTAAAGATTTTATCGGTATTTAATCAATTGATTAAAGCTTGTAATTTTAGAGTGATTTATTATTATTATTATTAAAAGAAGATGCAAATTTGTCAAATTTAACCGGAGAAAACGCATGATAAGCCAAAACTCAAAAAAGCTACTTGTCGCTTTCCATGCAAATAGAAAATGCACTGATTGCAGACTTTGTATCACCTATTCTGTTCTGTTCACTGCTGTTTTTTTGCCAACAAGACAAAGAAAATAACGTGAGTTATCTGTGGATATTCGTACTATACTTTTATTTTCTTAAGACCAAGTTCGAATCTCTAACCTTCAATATATATATTATATATCTATCTATCTCTGACCAGATGAACTGGAATTCTGAGGAATGTCCTTATTTTACTTTTATCCGACATAAATAAATATTTTATACATTGGTTTGCAGCAGATTGTGTGCAAGAAATGATCCGTCTCGTGTCTCCAAGGCATGTAAAATCATCTGGAGTTAGAGATATCATAAGTCGAAAAGGAATGGACGGTATTTATATTGCGTTCAGGCTTAATTTGAAGATTATAAATCATTATATAGAAATTTTTTTTTAACCCAAACTCAATTTATAGTGATATTCAAAAAATTCGAACTTAATATTAAACTCATGTTTATTTTGGAGAAAAGGAAAGAAAAAGAAAAGAAAAAAAGGCTTGTCGTACTTACATTGATGCTCGAATTTGATTTCAACCCAACTTATAGTTAATATCTAAATGTTGTAAAGTTTAATCTCGAATAAAGATCATGTTGCACTCTGAATGATTTTCAAGTAAATTTGGTTCACTTATAAACCTGATCTTTTACCATTGCCTTTTCTGTTTATTAGTGAAAACGGAAGTTCGGTTCCATACTTTCATATTGACTGTTTCTCATAAAGGGTAAAAAAAAAAAAGACAACCTTATACCAAGTTGAGATGAATGTAAAAGTGAAAATCTTAGTGCATGCAGGTTGCTAGGGACCAACAATTTATAGCGGTAGCCACCTGTTTTTGATAATCTGCAAACAAGAAAAATGTTGATCATGAAAACGTGCAGCGTCGGTTTCCCTACCTGTCCGGCTGTCCCCTTATATATAATTGTTTACCTTCTGAACAGGGAAACCATGTATTGGGTATATCATACTATTTGTATATATATACGGTATATAAATATCAATCATGATTGAATATATGATTTAATGAATTAATACATAGTTTTTAAGAAAACTATTACTTGTAATTTGAAAAAACAACTGCATATTACAAGTTGTATTAATATTTACTTTTTATTAAAACATGAAATACCAATCAATCTGTTTTTTTTTTCCCCCTCTTTAGTTGAACTGCCACAAGTTGGTTGAAAACCCAAATTTATGGGGCATTAATAGTTATTTGGTGGAGTTGGGCCTCATTATATATAGCTATTGCTACTTTAAGGTCTGTTTAAATGGTCTGTTTTTTGTTAATATCTGTATTACTATCTGTTTTATATTAATATCGGTCCGTTTGATTGGATTATGAATAAAAATATCTGTTTTTCATTGGATCTGGTTTTGGTAAATGGTCTGTTTGAAAAATTTGAAAAAATTAAAAAGATGATAAAAATGATAAAAAGATAATAACAAATAGACAAGAAGCAAAACCCTGCACTTCCAGTCACCCAAAGGGGACGTTTAGCATGTTTGTTTTTCGTTATTTCCCTTGTGTATTTTCTGAAAAAGGATGTCTGAAAATTGCTATTTCAAAATTTATATAGGAATGTTTTTATCTTTTGTCTTTCTTTTTTTTTTTTTTTGCATTTTTTTTTTTCCATAAAGGGTATTAGAAATGAGATAATAAATCAAAGTCCGAAACAGAAGCTTAACCTGGAAATGGTATAAAAATACTGTATTTCTTCAACTGATCAGTTAATTTTCTATTTGGATCCAGGAAAAGGTGGGTTATCACCATTTCATATATCTTTTGATGTACGATTGAAGATAATAAAAGGAGTCGCGCGAGGATTATCTTATATACATGACAAGAGCATGTCCATGGCAACATTAAACCAAGCAACATTTTATTGGACTCGAAATGGAGCCATAATAAGTGATTTGGGTCTTGACAGGCTAGTCGCTACCAATAACAGCCACAAAGGAAACACTTCAACAAGGCAATTTGGCAGCCAGAGGTTCGCAGTTTCTCAAAATGTCCAACAAGAACTTCCAACCACTAGTAGTCCTTATCATACTCCCACTAGCTCTTCAATCGGAGGCACTAGTGTTTCTCCTTATCAAGCACCAGAGTCTGTCAGGAACTTCAAGCCCACCCCAAAATGGGATGTATATCATTTGGGATGGTTTTGCTTGAGCTTCTTACCGGTAAAGTGTTTCTTGAAGCAGAGTTGAACCAATGGACTGCCGGTTCAATCACAGACGAGAGAAACCGGATCCTAAGGATGGTTGAGGTTGCGATACGAGCTGATGTGGCATCGCGTGAGGATGCTTTATTATCTTGTTTTAAGTTGGGATTTAGTTGTGCCTCATTAGTACCACAAAAAAGACCCTCTATGAAAGAGGCGCTTCAAGTCCTTGAGAAGATCCCATGTTCTTCATGCCGATACTCATGATGTTTTTTTCATTTTTAGGGGCCCTAAAAGTTTGTCCACTAAATTAAAGTGTTGTCTTTTATGCTTTGTTGACTATAAACAAGAAAAGAGTGGGAAAAAGAGAGATTGATGCATGACATAAGGAAAGTATTGTAATGTTTGGCTGAGTAATGAAATTTCTTTGTATAAGAAATTAGCGGTGACGCTTTGCTTTGGAAAGATATCTTTAAAGAAATCGGTGGGCCATTTCCATGTTTTCTGGACATCCATTTCCATCCGTTCATTTATGACCCCGTTTCTTGTTTAGCTTTGTTGAATTTAACTGCAGTAATGACTTGGTTGTCTCTGCTTTTTTAAAGCTTTCGTAGAAACTCCTGTTGGCCAACAAATTGATGTCGAGCTCCAGCATGCAAAGAGGACAAGTGGTCAAGAAGACAACCTTACCTTCAATATTAAGTTTGTAGAGATTTTGACTAAGTTAACGCCAAACTATGTCATTTTTTATTGCAAATCTGTACACAACTTCATATAGGCATGTGAATAGCATACATCAAGACATTCTGTACACAATCTTGGTGTCCTTGAAGCTAAAATCTCAGTGCCAAACTACGAAAAGGGCTGATTGAAAGGTAAAGCGAGTTTAAAAGGAGACTTCCTTGACATCTAATTCACTGTATTTCTTAAATATCAATCCTAAGAAAGAAACGTCACTACATACATTACATGTATTATGTATAGCCTATGGAAGAACCAGAAATAAACATGGAACAAAAGTGGCTTCTTTTATCTACGTCCCGAAACATGCTTCTCTAAGAATGCATTAGCCAAATTGCTGAAACTAACATTAACTACTCCTGCTTCAGCATACCTCTCTATGAGGTCAAGCACTTCAGGCTTCAGAATTTCTTCCTCGGTGGATGCGTCGCACAGATAATAAAGAGCTCCAAGGGCATAATTTACCTATTAAAAATCAGGACGCATATATAAAATGTCTGTAGGTATAAATATGAACACAAGGATATAAAAAATTCTGATATATATTGTACAACTTCTTTACATAATTAAATGTTAAAATATGAATAGATGCCACCAACATAGGCTCTAGATATCTTAGTGTATAAGGTTAAAGGAATAAAGCACCTTTAGGATTTGATATTGAGCTATCAAAAATATGTAGAACACGTTTTCCATCATAAAAAAGGCAACTCTTTATTCAAGTCTAAGTAGAAGAACCTTTATATCAAGCGCACCTATTTTTTATCAGTTACCAGAGAGAAAATAACCTACTTGTACAGAATCCATTGACAACAGCTAATGAAAAACAAAAAAGAGAAAAGGCCAAAATGGTCCCGATTTGCTACTTGAGTTGTCTGTGCTTTCTTTCAGAACTTAAGCATGTAATTTTATCATGCTCCCATTCATCCATATCATCTTAAATTTAATCTCTAACTACAGCACAGTAACAGCTGAAAAGAAGAAGCATAAATAAAGATAAACATGTCTTATCCTTACAGTGTTGCGCACAGGGCTCGACAAACATTGAATGACAAGAGGAATTCCACCAGACTTGGTGATTATTGCAGCATTTGCTGGATCTGTAGAAAAATCTAATTAGCTAAACTGAGGCAGTGTGTGCAAATTTTGAAAGGACAGATTGATTGATTAATTTATTTAATTATATATTTATTTACATTCATTCTTTTTGGCTAACAGAAGGGCACAACTATAATATGACTGGCTAACTCCAGGCACATGAAATGACAGATAGGATTCACCTATTTTACTGACCTGCACATGCATTGCATATACCTCCAATGCCAAATTCCACTAGCTTCTCATTTGGTTCTGTAATGCAGTCGAGAAAGAGTTCCAGAACATTGAGCTGCTCATAAAGAGAAATTGAAGAATTCATGCCCCAAAAAGATACGTAAATTTCAGAAATATACAAAATTTGAAAGTAATGACCTGGCGCAAGAATGTGTAGTTATAAGGGTCATATGCGAAGTTTGCCAAATTGGCTGCAACTTTTTCTTTTGATTCTGGAGAAAAGATATGAAACAATTGAATATGCAAAGAAAAGACAAGAAACAACTTAGTAAAAACTCTCCAGCTGTGGCTGCACAGCATAGGTATTGCTGCCCATTATTCAATGTGTCCGCTAATATCATTGTCCAAAAAGATGCCAACTAATACTAACAGCTTGACAATACAAATCTCAAGGTTTCAAAATCATGTTAATTATACTTGAAGATATAATAATGCATGAAAACAAGTACAGGATGATGCAAAGTGATAGAGATGTCATTCCTTAATGGTAACTGAGAACATTTATCCAATTCCTCCACCAAATCACTTCATACTTCGGGAAAAAAAAAAAAAAAACCATAGACCAGCCATCATTAAAGCTTCAGCATCACTTATGCATGTCACATATTGCCATTTCTTCCACATGCGAGGACAGGTTGCACGTTTTTTAGATTACAATTCCAACTTAACCATTGGTATTTAATCTAAAACTTAAAAAAGAAAACAAAATATCAGAAAACCTGATAGCAGATTCACCTTCCTTTGTAGCATTTTGGAATTGGTTTACCAAATCCTGATAAAAAAGAGAATAGGACAAAGTCATTGAATATCCATATTTTAATCAAAATCAATTAAGGGAAAAATGCAAAATAACCCCCTAAACTTTGACCTTAGTGCAAGAGCAAATGCCCCCCCTTCTCAAATTTATCAAACACTCCCTAGACTTTGATTTATTGTTTTGAGGGAAAAAAAGAATGAAAAGGCAGATGTTCTTTATGTTGCTAATTTAACAAAATTCATGAGGGTTTACATCGATATTTTCATACCTGGTAAAAGATTAAAAGGGTTATACACAGTTTTCCTCATAAATTAGTCTAGACTAAAACAACTGAAGAATCAACCTAGCATAATATAACTCAAGATTAAAAGTTCTTTTCCTCCAAAGCATCAAGCCATCAAGCAAACACACCTGCAGGTACTGCAATCTGGGAGTCCCATATCTTCCAGTGCGTTCTTCTTGCCTTTGGTCATTGGTGAACATTTGAAAGTTCTATAACCCTCTCAATCTATCCTTTTATCCCAACTATTTAGAAGATACAAAGTAAAGCTCAAATTACAACAATGAAGTACCTAAAAGAAGGGATAACAAAACTAGTTGCGCTGGAAAAGAAATATCACAATAAATAAATATATACTAAAAATTGAAATAAAGAGGGAAAAGAAAAAGAAAACAAACCCATTATTATCCTCTCATCTACTAAAAGAAACAACCAAATCAATGGCCCCAATCCCTTCCCCTGTTTTCTAGAGTTTAAATCATCACCCCTCACCTCTAATCCAAACAAAGCACTGTATTCAAAGCTTCATCAACATGTGACTGAGTAATCAACTTTCATTAAGCATACACGGTATGCTTCCTCCCATTTACTATTATTAAAGTTTAATGGCCTGGCCAGGTCATGCTTTGATTCCACCATTGCACTAGAACAACCACTGGTTCCTTGGGGTTTTCAGTCTCTAAATGCCATGTAGGCATTTATCTTCCTATAGCTGTCTTTCAAACCAGGATGTACATATTTTAATATGACATAGGCAAGAAACTTATGAATACTTTCATAAATGTACAGAATCTACAAATACGAAGCGTTTCTGTCCAAATGACTGCTGCAGCTCACGACAACAAAGAGCTACTCAACTAAATATATAATACTAGTTCCTCATTAAGCAACACTTGGAATGACAAGCAAAAACAAAGTACTGCAAATGATTACTTTTACATATAGGTAGTCAAAATATGAAAGAGTAGCCTATGTTGTTATTCATTTTCAAGAAAAAGATTAAAAAAGGATCAGCAAGTATTATATATGAAACTTCAAGAAGAACTGCATTGCAGCTAAATTTTGTGCCAGAATAAAATAATAGCAAACTATGAATTCGTTTTGCTCTATACAGCACCTTTTTTTTTTTCCCCTTTTGGCTATTGTTCTGTCACCTAATTTACCTGGTGTGGAAAAAGGAACAAGCTTCGAGGTAGGAATTGTAATGTCCAAAGTTGAGCTATAATATGTTGGTTGAACTGCTATTATACGGTTCAGTTACAACATACTGATTTACGGATTTAATTACAAATGGAAGTCTTCATAGGTTAAAATGCAAAATCTCCATTACGAAAGATATGAAGAGGGCCATGAAATGCAAGATCGCATCCATAAGGAACAGTCCATAGTACATTCTAGCCACATATATCCAACAATAAACAGAGTCGCTTATGAAAAAATCTAAAGAAAGCTTTGCAATATCAAATTATATATATAATTTTTTAAAGAGGTCAAGGAACTATTAATCTTTTTCAGCAATAAGTGATGATGAAAGACAATGGACAAGGACAAGGACAAAAATGATTTTGAAAATGATTTCTCCTCTATAAAAATGAAAATCATTTTCCATATAATCTTCTATAATGGGTTAAACCAAGCCATTGGCTCTATGCCCTTCGGTTGTCAACATCACTTATCGCTAAAAGTTACTGGTATCACATCTTGAAATCACTATGGCAGAAATTTGACAATTATAAGATTTAGATTGTCACAAATGTTTAAAAATTCCAAAAAATTTTCAAACAAATCAAACGCCATAAGATAAATTAATAACACTTATCACTGCTAGCTCCATTGAAACAAATTTCAATGTGTTAATGTTGCTTTGGGATGTTAGCAAAAAAACCGAAAAAATTAAAAATAATAATAATAGCAATGCTACTTTGAGATTCCAACACTCAAAACTTGATGTGTGCATGAAACAGGACACCAAAAACCACACAGTAAGAAACAACCACACCTTTCATTTCAGCACCAATGTGCTTAAATATGAAAAGAGACAAATATAAAACCAGTCATCCACTTATGCTTTTTCTCCCCCCATTTAGATCATTTGTCTTCTAAACTTTCTTATTCGAATCCACCACGCTTTTCTACTTTTGCAATCAATATCTTTTTACTTCTGTATTCAAACCATCCAACTTTTCAATTCAACCTAAATTCCTAATTTTTAAAAATTAAATTCAATAATATATGAATCTAACCTAGAGCATATGTAAACAAATCGATTAATCTATTGAGTATAGGTAGCACTTTTACTGGAAAGAATAATAATAAGACCAGTTATTATGTGTCAAATGGAACTCATAATAAACCAATTCACCTCATATGATAAATTTTCAGCCGAAGAGACCTTTTCTAGTGTTTTGAATTGTGATAAGATGGAGGAAGGATGAAGGATAATTTTAACCTTTTTTTTTTTTTTTCGCCGGTTGGTTAGAAAGTATGGGGAATAAAGGTGTGCATTGAATCATCCTTACACGGAGTTAAAAAAAGGAAAAAGTACAGACGCAGTAGTTTGGGGAACAAATAAGCCAGACCAACTAAGTTAACAAATAGCCAAAAAATAACTATTTCTTATACAAGCATTTCGTCGAACAGTTGCTGTCCTTCTTTGTATAAGAAAAAGAAATACAATCTAACCTGGTTGGATCCAAGTTATTATTCTGAACCCTCTTTTGTCCTGCTTTAATATTTTGTAGACAGCAGCAAAATCAAATTCACTCCGTATAAATCCCTCTGTTTGGAACTAGAAATCACATCTCCTCAAAACATCGTCTTTCCTTCCTGCACTCTTTTTCAGGCGACATACAGTTAGAGGTGGGCAAAGAACGGGAAAAGGGAATTAATATTACCTTTTTAAAAAAAAAATTACAAAAATGCCACTAAGATAACAATAATCCTAAAAGTAGGCAAGTTGAACTCGTCTCTTGGAGAGACGAGGTCATTAGTGGCCGACCTCGTCTCTTCAAGAGACGAGGTTAGTGTATTTGTACTAACCTCGTCTCTTGATGAGACGAGGTTAAATCAAGTCATCTTCTAACCTCGTCTCTTCAAGAGACGAGGTCGGCCACTAATGACCTCGTCTCTTCAAGAGACGAGTTCAACTTGCCTATTCTTAGGATTATGTTTTCATCTCATGGATTTATATAATTTTTTTTGAAAAGATAGTTATTTTTTTCCTTAATCCGGCAAAGAACTATGCCAACCCCTAGGCTCCGACGCAGGGTAAGTATTATTGTACCGTAGGCATTATTAACGTTAAATTAATTATAGAAGGGTTATCGTGAAAAAATTTAAAAGCTTAATCAATTCATGGAAAATATTTGAATTGTTTATTAATACGGGGGGTGGATTAAGTGTTTAGCACTGTTTCAGAAAAAATATATAAATATAAATTATGAAAAAAATCAAATTAGTGTTTCTATGTCATATCTTGAAGTAGAGATGCAAATATTTATATTTGTATCGCATGTTCAAAGCGAGAAATAATAACCTAGGTGATAAAATTTTTAGGAGTGTGTGTATCGCACAATGATGTAGGATACAAGTTTCGGTATTGTATGGTATGTTGGATAAGCAAAACATGTATATTTACATATGTATGACTCGTTAGACGTGCGATATAGATATAAGGTGAATTGCTGATATAATGCATGATACATATATAATTTATAAAAAAAAAAAAAATATTTATATCGCACTTTTAAGATACAATAAAGAGATACTATTCTTATAACTTTTTTTCCACTATTTGGTTTTATTAAAAAAATTATAGTGCATTATACATATAATATCCTCTGATACGACGAAATCGATCATATTGTAACTGACATGGGTCGATCACATTATAACTTACATTGGGCTGTAAAAAAAAAAAAAAAAGAAAAGGTTAGAGCTGCTTTTTTCACTCTGTTTTTTTGAACGATCAATCATACCAATCCATTAAAATTTCAAGTTAAAATAGGTTAGCCGAGTTGAGTCGATCCACTAAGCCCATATAAATTTAAGAACTTGCTAAACTTTCAAGCGAAAAATGTATAACGACAAATTTGGGATCATGATAGTCGATAGGTGTGCTACACCAAATTGATTTAAAGTTATAATATTAGCTATCTAAATATTATTAATTATTGGACAATTGTTTTCCTTCGTGACTGGATCTCCTTTCCAATCAAGTGTCAGGAAATTAATTTTAAGCTAATTGAATGACTTAAATTAAAATGTCAAAATTGACAAGAATGGAGGAAAAGCTTAGTTGATTGAACACAGTCGCGAAATTGAATTTCATTCACACTAGGTGTTCGTAGACACCATAATGTGGTTAAATCTGTTGTTGATAAATGATGGGGACAATTTTAGTATGTTAATTTGATGTCAGTGTGGACTCAGAATTTTGAACCGCGGGCAGGTCATGTGATGCAAGGAAACCTCAAGAATGCAAGGAAATTCAATAGCTAATCACTGTCCTTCGAATACAAATAACAGAGATTGAGGTACAAGCCTAGGAGCAATTGTATTGTATTAATTTCTGAATAATGCTTGTCATACCCATTACATGATATTAATATTTTGCTCCTAATAGTACATAGTACACAGTACAGGTGATGGTTATAAATTTCCAACTCCAATACCATTACAAATCATTCTAAAAGATTATTAACTAATACTGCTATTTTTACTAACTATTACTGAGCTCTTGAAAATATTAAGAGAATAAATATGGGTTGAACTTGGGCTAAAAAGCCTTATTCACTCAAACATTAGCCCACCTATAAACAACACTTCTTTCATAACATCCTAGCTTTCAAAACTCCATAAGACTATACTTGCATTGACTAACTTAGTACTTTGTTCTTATCGATCTTAATCCTCTGCCACAATTAAACACGAAACCTTACATCGTCTTCCTCCCCTTCAAGGTCCCTTGTCCACAAGGGATATCTGAGCTTCAAATATGTGTAGAACTCCCATGTAGCATCCGCTGGGGATCGATACGCCAAGAGATAAGAACCATAGTCTCCACCTTGTTTCCTCTTTTGATCATCTTCTTGTCAATGATGGAATGAGGTTTTAATTCATGTTCTTCATTTCTTGCAGGTGGTGGAATCGAAGGAGCAACTGGATGTCCGTGATACTTCTTCAATTGGGAGACGTGGAAAGTGGGATGCAGCTTTGCCTCAACTGGAAGCTCTAATCGGTATGCTACTATTCCGATATTTTCCAAAATTTTGTACGGACCGTAGTATTTAGGAGCTATCTTGGTTGCCTTAGTAGTCTTAAGAGAGATCTGTCAATAGGGTTGCAATTTAAGAAGTACCCAATCCTTAACCTTGAAAACCCTAGCTATACTCTTCTTGTCTGCTAATTGCTTCATCTTATTTTGGGTGCGCTTAAGATGAAACTTGAGTAAGCACATGGTTTCTTCTCTTCTTGTGAGGAGCTAGTCAATAGCTTCATTCCTAGAGTCCTTAGGTGTGTAAGGAAGATGAACAGGTAAGGGGTAGCCATACAAAGCTTCAAAGGGGGTTAAGTGAATGCTTGTATGGTAATTGGTGTTATACCACCATTCAGCCAAGCTCAAAATTTGACTCCATTTCTTAGGAGAATCCCCTGTCATATACCTCAAGTAGGTCTCTAGACACCTATTAACCACTATGTCTATCTATCGGTTTGGGGGTGGTATGCGGTGGACATGTTGAATGCTATCCCCTGTAAACAGAGGAACTCCTAGCAAAATAAGCTAATGAAAAGAGGGCCTCGATCACATGTGATGGTTTCTGGAGTCCCATGTAACCTATAAATGTTATCAAGATAAATTTGAGCCACCTGAGGTGCTATACAGGGGTGAGATATGGCCACAAAATGGCTATACTTGCTCAAGCGGTCCATAACTACCAATACCACATCCTTGCCATTAGACTTATATAAGCCCTCTATGAAATCCATACTCACTTCTTGTCAACATCCATTAGGCACATTAAGTGGTTGTAGTAACCCTGAGGAAGCTACGTTTTCTTGTTTGAACCTCTGCCAAACATCACACTCCCTCATCCATTGTCGCACTTCTTTTTCCAACCTAAGCCAATAAAAGGTACTAGCAATCCTCTTATAAGTGGCATGTGCTCTAGAGTGACCACCCAGCGGACCACCATGACACTGGAGTAGTAATTTGGTCCCAAGATCCTTAGATGGACCAACCACCACCTTTCCCTTCCTCCTAAGGATGCTATCATCCTAAGAGAATTTTCCTACCACCTGTCCTTTATGCGGATCCGACTACGATCTTTAATAGAAATATGATCTTGATCAATTTAGGGTTTTATGGTTGATATGAAATTGCAAATATAAAAAGGATATGGATGAAATTGTCGCTCGATAGGATCCGCGAATAACAAAATCAAACTAGTTTGTAATCGAATTATAAATCGATAGAAACCACGATCTATAAAATAATCACGATGTCAATGAATCACGAGATTCAAAAATGGTGCTCGCCACAAATCTATATAACACAAGATTTGATAAGAACAAATGATTAAAGAGTACAAATAATCTCAATAATCAAACAAACCACAAGAAGGTTCTTATACACAAATGTGCTCTCAATATCAAAAATGTAAAAAAAAACTCCCCAAAAACAAATAACAAAAGACTATATATAATAAGCTAAGAAACCCTAAAGACATAAAAAAAAAACATTAAAAGTTGTCCAAAGTAAGCTGGCAGCCTAAAAACACACTTGGGCGGCCTAAACACGAAATAAGAAAAATATAATAAAAATCGTCAAAAGAAAGCTGACAAGTAGGCCTACGGCTTAGAAACTTAGGCCAGCGGCTTAGACACTTAAGCCGACGGCTTAGGAGTCGACCTATCTCCCCTGTGTTGCCCATTTCACTTCTTGACTTGCTCCTTGCTGCTTTTCCCTTTTGTGTTCCTTTTTTCACAACTTAGGGCAACTAGATTCCTATCATTACCTCCTAGTTGAAGAAAACCCGTCCTCAAATCTCGATTCTTCTTTTTTCTGAACATTCGAGGTGATCTTCTTGCTAGTTCAAGCAAACAAACTTTTCAAACTCTTGGTCTTCTTAACATGGATCAACTTGGCCTGCTGCAACTCTTCAGAATTCATGGTCATCAGCTTGAATGTCTTCCCCTGGTGCTAAACTATGTACTCATTTTTGTACCCATCATATAAAGCTCAAACGTCATATTGCCATGGTCTTCCAAGAATCAAATGTATAGTATCCATGGGTACTACATCACATACAAGTTCATCAGAATAATCACCAATTGAGATAGGAACACGAACTTGTTTATGAACATGAATAACTCCTTGGCGATTTAGCCAATGAAGAGCATAAGGATTCGAATGTTGGTCCAACTGTAAGCCTAGTTTAAAGACTATTCCAGCATAAATAAGATTGGCATAGCTGCTTATATCAACCATAGTCAGACAAGTTTTCCCCTTTACTAAGCTCTGAATATAAAATAGATTTGTCCTTTGTTCTAGACTAGCCTTCTCCTGCTCAAGCAATAATGTTAATGGACCATTAGGCGCTTCTAACTCAATCACACCTTCCTCATTACTCTCCTGCTTCTCTTCCTCACTTTCAATCTTATCATCTTTCAGAATCATCACCCACTTGTTAAGATATTGAGAAGCAATATGTCCATGCCCCAAACACTTAAAACACTTTATCTCTCTGCTCTTTTTCTGTGGAGCCTGATCTGGAGTCCTTTCTTCAACCTCCTTCCCCTTATTCTTTTCTTTCTTGTCCTCTTTCCTTTCCTCCTCATCAAATTTGTTGTGATAATAGGACTTGTGAGACCTCCTGTGTTGTTGTCTTGTAACCCTGCTAGCCAATTTGATGACATCCTTAAGAGTTTGATATTGTTGAAATTCAACAACATTAGCTATATCCATCTTCAACCCATTGATAAACCTAGCAATAGATTCAAAAGTGGATTCTTAAATATCACATCTAGTCATCAGGGTTTCGAATTCCTTAACATATTCCTCAGCACTCCTCTTCCCTTGTCTCAAAGACTGCAAATCCATCAACAATTCCTATTTATAATACTCAGGAACAAATCTGTGCTCCATCAGTCTCTTCATTAATGCCCAAGAATGTACCTTTTCTTCATCTGCCCTTTTTCTCTTGGTTTGTAACTTGTCCCACCACAAGCTAGCATAATCTAGAAAGGCCAGTGATGCCATTTTAACCTTCATGCATTCATCCCATTCATAACATTCAAACACTTTTTCGACCCTAGGCACCCAATCCAAGAATTCTCCAGGCTTGTTGTTTCCTATAAATGGAGGAATCTTCAATTTTATATTCTCTATTCCCTGTCACCTATCATCTCTTCTCTCATGCCTCCTTTCTCTACCACTATTGCCATCGGAGTCATCACTGGAGTGTCTCTTTTGGCTAGATCCGCTCTGACTTTGTCTTTCTCTAACCTCTAATCTCTCCAAAATCATCCTAACATCCTATTGCATCCGATTCACTCCAGTTTGTAATTGAGTGAATTCTTGTCTTGTCATAACATCTCCTTCACTACCACCACCCCTTCTAGCCCTAAGGTTATTCCCATTAATACTATTACTCCTATCTGATGACATTTTCACAAACACCAACAACAACACAAAATACAGCAACAACCCCAATAACAGAAATTCACAAAATAAGAGAAATCAAAAAGAATTTTTTTTAACCAACCTGTATGTAATCCGCATTGAATAATAATCTCTATGCAACCTTTACTCTGATACCAAACTTATGCGGATCCTACTACGATCTTTAATAGAAATCTCATCTTGATCAATTTAGGGTTTTCTGGTTGATATGAAATTGCAAATATAAAAAGCATATGGATGAAATTGTCGCTCGATAGGATCCACGAACAACAAAATCAAACTAATTTGTAATCAAATTATAAATCAATAGGAACCACGATCTATAAAACAATCACAGTGTCAATGAATCACAAGATTCAAAAACAGTGTTTGACACAAATTTATATAACACAAGATTTGATAAGAACAAACGATTAAAGAGTACTAATAATCTCAATAATCAAACAAACCACAAGAAGGTTCTCACACACAAATGTGCTCTCAATATCAAAAATGTAAAAAAAAGACTCCTTAAAAACAAATAACAAAAGACTGTATATAATAAGCCTAGGAAACCCTAAAGACATAAAAAAAAAAAAACATTAAAAGTCGTCCAAAGTAAGCTGGCGGCCTAAAAACACACTTGGGCGACCTAAACACGAAATAAGAAAAATAGAATAAAACTCGTCAAAAGAAAGCCGACATGTAGGCCTGCGGCTTAGAAACTTAGGTCGGCGGCTTACGAGTCGGCCTATCTCCCCTACGCTACCCATTTCGCTTCTTGACTTGCTCCTTACTGCTTTTCCCCTTTGTGTTCCTTTTGTCACAACTTAAGGCAACTAGATTCCTATCAGTCCTTGTTGTAGTTTGGAAATTATTTCTCCATACCCTCCTTGCAAATACCAACTACTCCTAATTTCTTCCATAACATCAATTATAGTTGTTGATGTAGTTAGTTGCTGTAACTATAGGAATTCGACTCTAGACGGTGCATTCGTAGCCTTATTAGATTGTCTACTGTTGTACTCAATATCATAGTCCTGCTCTGCTAACTTGGTAAGCCATTTCTGTTGGACTGGTGTCTCCAACCTCTGACTCAACAAATGTTTCAAACTCTTATGATCTATTTTGATTGTTAAATGCCTCCCGAGGGGATAATGCCTCCATTTTTCGATGGCATATACCAATGCCATTAATTCTTTTTCATAAACCAACAACCATTGATGTCTAAGAGCTAGTGATTTGCTAATATAAGTAATAAGGTGGTTTTCTTGCATGAGTACTGCCCCAATTCCATCTCTACTGGCATCTGTCTCAATTACAAAACTTCTTAAAGTAATCAGGCATGCGCAAAACCGGGGGTTTTATAAGCTCTGCTTTAAGTCTTTCAAAAGCTAGCTAAGCTTTAGGAGTCTGCTTGAACTTATCCTTCTTGAGGAGTTGATTTAAAGGTCTTGCAATAATCCCAAAACCAATAATAAATTTCCTGTAATACCCTGCTAGCCCTAAGAATCCCCTCAACTGCCTGGGTATGGGCCATTTAGTAATAGCTTCCAACTTCCTTGGATCTGTTGCCACCTTCATTAGATATGATATGGCCCAAATATTCAATTCTTTGGACCCCAAAGATACACTTACTTCTTTTAAGAAATAGTCTCTCCTCTCTTAGAACTTTAAACACACATTTGAGATGTTCACTATGTTCTTCTATATTGGCATTGTATACCAATATGTCGTCAAAAAAGACCAAGACAAACTTCCTTAAACAAAGGCTTGAACACATGGTTCATTAAAGACTGAAAGGTGGAAGGTGCATTCGTGAACCTAAAGGGCATCACTAAGAATTCATAATGACCTTCGTGTGTTTTAAAAGTAGTTTTGTAAACATCTTCAGGTTACATCAAAATTTGGTGGTAACCTGATCGTAGATCTAACTTGCTGAAATAGTGGGAACCATAGAGTTCGTCAAACAAGTCGTTAATGATAGGAACAGGGAAACGATCCTTAATAGTCAGCTTGCTCAATTCGCTATAATTTTACACACATGCGCCAAGAGTTGTCCTTCATTTGACTAGGACAACCGGCGAAGCAAAAGGGTTGTGACTAGGTTATATTATCCCACTCTCAAGCATCTCATGTACCATATCTTCCAATATGAATATATGTATGGTCGTAGATTAACCGTAGTTGCCTTGTCTTGTAAATGGATATGATGATTACAAGTTCTAGTTAGTGGTAGTAACTTAGGTTCTTTAAACAAATCTTGGTACTCTTCGAGTAACTCTAACAAGCCATGGTGGGGCTCAGGATTGGGACCCTTCGATTCCTTAACTGCCTGCCCTTGGCTAACCCAACATTGTACCTCCATAGTGGGTTGATCAGTGGTAGATAGAAGTTGTGTTAGCTTCTTTTCTTGAATCAAGTTGAGCCTCTCCACCTCGCTCTTAAGCCGGCAAGGTCTACCTTGCCATTAGAAATCCATGACTAATGTTCAAAAGTCCCGATCACCCTTCCAAGATTTGATAGCCATGGTAATTGGTATTCCTAGAATTAAATCACTTGAAGACAAGGGTAATACATATAAAGTTTCAGCAAAGCATATGCCTTGCATTTCCTAATTGAACCCCTTCACTACAAGAAAACAGTTACTCAGTACCATCAACTAAAATGACCTTGATAGGATTAATTTTATTAACCTGACAGCCAACACCCCTGATTAACCCCTCACCAATGAAATTAGTAGAATTGCTCGTGTCAATTAAAACAGTGAGTTTCCTTTTTTTATGAATACCATAAGCCCTCATAATCCCTTCATTCTCATTTAACTCACTACTCATTGAGCACAATGTAAGATGTGTTAATTCCTCACTTAGTTCAGCCACCTCAGTCTCTTCCATACCCTTCCCATCTTCCTCACCACGTTCAACCATTAACACATCGAGTCTTTTATTTTTGCACCTATGCCCAAGCCCAAAGGGCTCATCACACCAGAAACATTGCCTTTTCCTTCCTTTTTCTTCTAGATCCTTAGGGGTTGGCTTCCTAGTGTTTCTAAGGTTAGAGTATGAACTCTATTTGGAACTAGAAGAAAGGTGATTTTTGTTTTGGCTTGGGTGTTGAGTTTTGGAATTTGGAATTGAATAAGAGATAGAATAGGCTGGGGGTCATCGGTGGGTTGTTGGATTAATGGAAGAAGTAGGTTTGTTGGTTTTCAAGTTACTGTTAGAAGATAAGATTATAGCTTCTTGTAGCTTAGCTAAGGCGTAAGCTTGGCTGAGGGTGTTTGGTTGAAACATTCTGATGGGGAACTGAATTTCAGGTTTAAGACCACTAAGGAAATAACTAACTAGGTGAGCTTCAGGTAGATGTACTTGTGTGGCTAAATGCATGAAATTATCAATGTATTCTTGCAATGTTTCAGTCCGATGTAGCTCTTTGAGCTCAGCCATAGGATCTTCAAAAATTCGTTCATTGAACCTAGCTTGTAGGGCTTTAGTTAACTCTTCCCACGTCATAGGTGTGTTATCACTCCTTGATTTAGAATATGATATATACCATTCATAGGGTTTATCTTCCAATTACATAGTAGCAATACTCACCTTGAGGTGTTCAGGAGTACCATCAAGAGCAAAAAATTGCTCAGCCCTTGCTTGCCAATTCCCGATGCCCTCACCATTGAAAATTGGAAACTCTACCTTAGTGTTACGAATGGGTAGCTGGTAATTTGACACCACCCTCATGTTGCTTCCTTGGTCATGCTGGTTCGATTCCAATGGTGCAATGGCAGGGGGTCTGCCTCGGTATGCGACACTAGATGGAAACTCAATAGCTGCATGGTGACCATGTAATTGCTGTCTCAAATCATCCATTGTTTGATTCTATTTGTCTAATGCTTCTTGCTGTTTTTTTAGGGTATCGGTAAGCAATTGAATCCAGGCTTCATTTTTCTGCAAATGATCTTGCATCACTACCTTCACCGCTTCTTCTATTCTTTTAGCTTCCCGAGCTTCACCAGCCATCACCACGGCAGCTCTGATACTAGTCGATGCAAGGAAACCTCAATAATTCAAGGAAATTTAATAGCTAATCACTATTATTCGAACATAAATAACAGAGGCTTAGATACAAGCCTAGGAGCAATTGTATTATATTAATTTCTGAATAATGCTTGTCATACCCATTACATGATATTAATATTCTACTCCTAATAGTACATAGCACACAATACAGGTGATGGCTACAAATTGCCAGCTCCAATATCGTTACAAAACATTATAGAAGATTATTAACTAATACTGCTATTTATACTAACTATTACTAGTGTAAATCCCGGTTTTCCTAGTAATCAAGTAAACTTTGGAAACCGAAAACCAAAACTTAAACCGGTTTGGTATAAGCCTTGTGAGACAAACCTAAGAACCCTGGATCCGGCTTTCCTTCGGTTTCAAACTAAAAGAACTTTTATAAAATAATTTAATGTGGAATATTGTTTTAAAGTATATTTCAAACCATAAAAAGTTCTGATCTCAAAAAATTTTCTATTCCGGGCCTTTCCGAGATCCATTACGAAAAAGTGAGCCCTGGAACTAGAAATTCGAAAAAATATTCTGGAATAATCTTTAGAATCGAAATTTAATAAGGATTTCAAAAATATAAATTTTATAATTTTTCGGTTTATAAAAATTACATATCTAGCCTTTTCTCATATTTTTTTTTACTACCGGTAAAGTAATTATCTTGTTTACTATTCATTACTATTCACAAGTACAACCTACTACACTCACAAGCCATTCCCTACTCTTATATCTTTACAAACACTCAATTACATTTTCTTTTCCAATGTAAATTTGTCTCTTAAAAATTATTACAAATTAAGACTTTTATTATATAAATTACAAAACAAAATAATTCAAACTCTCTCTCTCTCCTTTCCACTCCCCAAACAGGCGCACACACCGACCCAACCTCCCCCCTCCCCCCCCAATCTTGCCTCAATTTGTTTTATTTTATTTCCTTTTTATCATTAAAAAAAACCCTAATTTACTTACTATAAATAATCTTTTACATTCTCTCTCCTTCATTTACTACTTTTGTTTCAAAAAAATTACACAAACCCTCTCTATCCTCCCTCTCCTTGCCGTGAGACCCTCCTACACACCACACTCACTCACTTGAGTTCTTTTTTTCTTCATTTCCCTTCTATTTCAAGCTTTAGGTGACAAATCCTAAACTTTTCTATCATTAGATATTGTAATGGCAAGATTATTCATGGGTATTTTCACATTTAAGTCCCCATGAGCACTTGCTGGGGACAAGAAAATACCACTACATGAATATCAAGCCATCACAAGAGTAGATTTTGTGTTTAAATGAGTTTTTGTTGGAATATATTCATGTTCATGCATATAATAGTAGAGTAAAGTAGAGATCTTCCATAAAAATCCATATTCATGCTTTCAAACTTCATTTCATGCCATAAGTAGTAGATCTAGCATTTAGATACTCGTTTTGTACTTGACATTCATGATCTCATGAATATTTTGTGTCTTAATGCATTAATACTCATAAAAGGCTTGTCTTGTGTATATAAATGTTGTAGTTAGTAAATCTTTAAGTAGATAAGACAAGGAACTTAAAAAGGAAAAGTTTTTGGTTGAATGTTCAAATGAAAAATTCGTATGACTTCAAAACCATGCTCTAAAAACTCTTTTATCAACTCTAAAACTTGTGTTTTCTATGAAAAATGAAGGGTATAAGTAATAGACATCATTAAGTGATGATTTTTATAAGTTGGAATGAGATTTGATAAGAGGAATATGCAAAACAAAGAGTAGAAACAATATAGGAAATTTTGAGTTACTACTCAATTTAGGAAATTCGTAATTTTAAATTATTACCTTAAAAACACCTATTTTCCAAACTCAAAATGAAAGTTTTATTTAATAAATAAAGTCCTTAAGGGATAGGTATAATAGAGCCTTAAATTTTAATGTATTAAACAAGTTTTTCTTAAAGAAAACATTCAAAAATTCGGATTTTGTAATAAATCCTATTTGAAAACATGTTTACAAAGTATAAAATGAGAATTTTTATATAGAAATGAAGGTCTTAAGTAATAAACATCATGAAGACTCAATCCTAGCAAAGATAACTAGAAATTTCTAAGAAATAATTCCAAAACAAAAGAGATTTATCAAAGTTAGGAAACTAGTTTTCTTAAAAGTAAATATTCTTGGAGTCTTGCAAAATGAAAAGTTTCTAAAATTTCCTTTTAGTAAATATTGCCAAGAGTATGCATACGTTAAGCTCATAACATGCCATTCATGATAGGAAATCATTAATATTGCATGTATAATTGATTTATAAAGTAGAAACATTTCAAACATTTACAAAACTATTTTCGGAATTGGAAAATTGTTACTGATCAAAACTGATCCTACTGTTTTGTGACCCAAATATTTTAAAAACTTGAAAATAATATTAGAAATAGATAGATCTTTTGAAGTAGATAGAAATCGATATATAATTTGCAAAATTCCGAGTTAAAATGACCAAGTTATGGCCGTTTTAAGTCGGGACTTCCGCAAATGACGAGAATTACGAATTTACTAAATTTTGATATATAGTTTGGATTAGTTAAGTGATGAAATACTTATTAGGGTATTTCTTCCTTTTTAGGTGATTCCGTAACCTACGAATCTTTACCACTAGATTATTATTACTAAAAGACTGGTGATCCATGGTCAAGTGAGTATTACTTTCGATTCATTTATTGTATGTGATTATAATGGTAGTTGCACTAGATACTTGGCAAAGATAAAATGGATATGCATGATGAGGATGAATGGGAATTATATATGGTTGTTGTTGATATGAGAAATTGAATATAAGAATATCGAAGCCGAGTGATTAACCATTGCTTGTATAGATGAATTAGGATTGACTGTCTATGATTATTGATTGATCACTTAAAGAATTGGTATAATTGACTATTCGACATTGAAAATAAATATGGACTCATTCGTATCATAATAGGGATGGAGCATTAGCATTGGTTGGTTGTCCGTGATCCTAAATGGTGTAAAAGTTGGTTAATCGTGATCCATAAACGAATTAATGAGTTGGTTAATCGTGATCCATAAACGAATTAATGAGTTGGTTAATCGTGATCCATAAACGAATTAATGAGTTGGTTACTCGTGATCCACAAATGAATTTATAAGTTGGTTGACCGTGATCCTAAACGGCATATTGAGTAGTACTACAATATTAGTTAATTTGCTAACTCGGGATGGAGGGCGCAAGTCCATCCACATATGATTTCCGGCTGGTCATATGTTTGTTGATTCCATATGTTTGATGCATATCACTTGTCTGGCTAATCACTTGCTTGTATGATGCGTTATAATTGTGATCTGGAAGTTCTCACTCACGAAGCTAGTATAGCTTACGTCCCTACAGTTTTTATTTGTTGCAACACGAATTCATATGGCTTAGACGGAGACAACCTACAGCTCAGGTACAAGAGCTAAGCGTTTCCTCTAGAAGTTGTATTCATATTTGTTTAGACTTCCGTAGGAAACCAAGAGACTCTGGATGACTGTAATGGATCTCTAATTAATATTCTTTTGTAGGGGAATACCCCTTAGACTTTGTGACTAATTACTTATGTGTTTTTATTTATGTTCTAATGCCATTGAATGCCAAATTAAACTCTTTAACTCCATCAGTTCGAGTATTCTATTGTCGTAAAGGGACGCCTTACATGTACACAAGACTCCTGAAGGACTTGGGTAGTGATTCGTGAGTCTTATATGGTATGTGGCGGACTGTTACGTTTATGGTACCCCTTGAGGCGTGACAACTAGGCTCTTGAAAAATTGATAGAATAAATATGGGCCCAACTTGGGCTAAAAAGCCTTATTCACTCAAACATAAGCCTACCCGTAACCAACACTTCTTTCATAACATCCTAGCTTTCAAAACTCCATAAGACTGTACTTGCATTGACTGACTTAGTACTTTGTTCTTATCGATCTTAATCCTCTACCATAATTAAACACGAAACCCTACATCATCATGACCATAGGGAAAGGGGAGAATTACTTAGATGCCTACTATGGAAGATCTTTTCATATGCTAAGATTGTGTTAAAGCTTACAGCTCTACGAGAAAAGATAATTAACTCGGTAAACTAAGGGTTAATTTTATGGGCCAAAAAGGAAATTAGTATTATTATTTTTTAAAAAATTACAAAAATGCTATTGAGATGGAAATAATCCCACATTTAGATAAGTTGAACTCATCTCTTGAGTAGATGAGATCATAAGTGATTGACCTTGTCTGTTGAAGAGATGTGTACATGAAGCCATGAGAAATGGAATGTACTGTTAAAGTCGTAGAAGCACACATAAAGAAGAAGAAGGAGGAGGAGGTAGTCATTGTCGTTTTTATTTCTTTTGTTTTTGGCCAACCTTATCTGTTGAAAATAATACTAACCTCGTCTCTTCAATAGATGGGGTCAATTACTTATTACCTCATATGTTCAAGAGACAAGTTCAACGTGCCTAACTATGGGATTATTTTCATCATAATGATTTTTTGTATTTTTTTTAAATAAAAATATTAATTTCTTTTTCCCATTTTATTAGTTACTTGAATTTTTTTAATATAATAATTTATATCTAAAAGAAGTTTTGTTCATAAAAATATCTAAACTTTTTAGATCTTTCATCCACGTTTCTTTTGACGAGAATTCAACCAAAAATCCAATGACATGCTGACGTGGCAATAAATCTATATTAAAAAAATATTTTATGTTTCATATATCGCATTTTTTCTTTTTCCTTTTTTACTCTTCACTCTCTCTCTCCTACCATACTTTTAACTCAAATGTAGCCAAAATTCCAGTGACATGCCGACATGGCAAGATCTCTATATTAGAAAATAGTTTATATTTCATATGTGGCATTTCTTTTTCTTTCTTTTTTTACTCTTCACTCTCTCTCTCTCTCTCTTCGATTGTCTTCTTCAATTGTTTATGAAGTTGTATAGCTAAAAGAGGCAGTGTAATCACCTAAATTTACACAACTTAGATATAATAATCAATAAGTTAAATAATGTAAAATTTTTTAAAAGATTTTAAGGAAAGTCTCAAGAGTGCTCTTGATTTTTTTTTTCACGATATAAGAATATTAAAATATGAACAATTTAATTATCATTAAATAATTTGAATTATTACAAACAAAATTTGGAGATAAAACTTTTCCATAACCTCTTGATAATACCCCTCAAATATGAAAATGGTAAAATTCAAAATATATACATAAATGAATGAAAATGAGACCTTAACTAGAAAATAGTATTAATAAAAGTTATAAAATATAACTTTCCTAATAATTAAAGAAATAAAAGATGAATAAATAAGTAATTGCAAAGAAATGATGCTAAAAAAATAATATAATGTAATCATATAATACATGTAATAAACAAATCTGAAACTTAGAGACTATTGTAAAGCAATACCGAGTTTCAAAACACTTTACAATAATGAAAATAGCAAGAAACATCAAGTAAACTTAAAAATAAATATATATCCAATAGAAAAACCTATGCGCATAACAAATTATCAAATAATACGAAATTGCAATGAAAGTGAAATATAATATCAAATTTTAATTTAAAATAATCAAAATAATGTAACAAACGCATAGCTGAAAGAACAAATCTTAAAACGATAAAAAACATTTGAATTATGAAGATTAAAGTTAATATAAAATGTTAACTACCAATAGATGATTAAAACATTTGATTATCTAAGTTAGAACTAGCTTAATTAACTAGTATAATAGATGATTATTTTGAATTTTGTGTAGAATGTAATTTAAAAATTAAGCTTAGATAGTTTAATTAAATTAAGTAAATTAAAATATAGGTTATAAATAGATAGATAAACCTAAATCAAATTAATAAATGGATTTAATCGAAATTAAGATTTTAAATATTCATTTCCAATTATCTATTTGCTTCAACTATCTATTTCATGAAGCGAATTTCTTAATTCTTTTCAACCATCAGAATTGAATTATATTATTTTCCAAATTGTTCATTTGCTTTAACAATCTTTTTCAACAAACCAAATTTTATCATCTCTTGTAATTCTCAAACTAAACTTCTTTTCTTTCAGTTTTAAATTTCTAAATCCTTGAAAAATTCAATTTAAATGTTTAGTAAATTTGTAAACTCTAAGTTTTGGCCTAGTTCATGAACTAAATTATCAATTCTATACAATCATCAATTTAAACCCTTTTTTTCTTTTAATCCGTAAATGATCCAAATTTATTATGTTCAATTACTTAAATTTATAAAATGCTCTAATATAACCATTTTAACCTAAATCTTATTTCCTTAATCCCCATAAATTTTGAAGTAATCTACTTATTTAAATTATCATATCTTATGTTTAAACTCAAACTAAATATCAATTTCTTTTAAATTAAACTTCAAAGCTAGATTTGTAATTTGATATAGTAATTTCTATTATATAAATTCTGAAATTATTTCTAATTAAAAGATAATTAGATAAAACCCCTACCCAAAAATATCTTTAATCTTTATTGTTTAAATTCTCTTTCTTTAACTTTTTTTGTTGCCCTTTTTTCTCCTTCTTTCCTTATCCTCTTCTTCTTGTACATCTGTGTCTTCCTCTCCTCTTCTTCTTTTCTTTTTCTCTCAAATCAACACCAAATTTTCAATTCAACAAGATCTTAAAAAAAAATTGAAGTTAGGAAATCAAGATGAAAGTTGGGAATCAAATAGAAAAAGCTACATCAACTAAGAAGGAGTAGAAGTAGTGAAGCTCAAGTAGTCTATGTTTGCCAAATATGTAAGTTAGTCATTTTCTTTGTTTTGATTGATGTGTATGCATATACGAGATAAATTAAAGCTAGATATAACTAGGGATTATGATGAAATTTGTAAATAAATGATATATGAACTTCTATCTAAAAACTTAGGTTATACTAGCATGTATAGAACTAAAAAGTTTAATGTTATGATTTGAATGAATTATTGTTGAATAGATGTAGAAATTGTGATAACATAAAGAGATTGGTAATATACAAACATATAGGTCAAAACCTAAATATTTTCATAGTAAAGTAGATTAGGTGTTTAATAAAATGTCTTAAAGGCATATGATATAGAGAAATGTATAGAGTGTTGTTGGACCAATATATGACTTTGTAAGATGATATTGAGGTGTTTTTGCTAAAGATGAAATCAAGTAAATGGACTAAAAGAAAACGTGTAGCTTAATCCTTTATGCATCATGAGCGTGAAACGGCCCGTTATCAAAGTGGAAAATGATTTAAAGGGTAATCACAGGCGTGATGTGGATCGTAATCTTCACTAAGGAAAAATTTTCAAAGAATATGACCTAAATCACGTCCGTGATGAGAGGCGTGATCTCCTCGGATCATATATTTCCCCCTATCACCGGCATGATGAGACCAATAATGAAGATCACCAACACCATCACACTTATGATGTTGATCACATCCCGTGTCATGGGCGTGATATGATTTTTGATACTGTTCATATATATATATATATATATAAAGATAAAGATAAAGATAAAATAAAATAGATGAATAATACATAATAAATATGATAGGTTGATATTTGTATAATTAGGAATAAATTAAGTTAAGTTAAGTTAGAATATAATTGAAGCCATAGAGTGAATCGATAGGTTTAGTAGTTAAATAGATTTAACATGAAAATAAGCTAATAAAATAGATTTAATAATATGGGTGAATTGGGTTAAATGATTTACTATACAATAAACTCCTAGATATGAAGTTTATTTAATTAATAAATCTAAGTTCAACCTGACTCACTTAGTGAATTAAAATGAATTAAATTAATAAAAGTCTTATGGATATATAACAATGTTTTAATAGAACAAATGAATATGACTAAGTAGCTAGATTAAATGATTAATCTTACATGACTCGATTTAGTTAAGTTATGTTTATACAAGTGTAAATTAAAATGTGGAGTAAATTAATAGACCCAAGTGAATATGAATTTTAGATATAAAATGAATTAGTTAATAGATTTAAGCTCAACTTAACCTAATGAACTTTAATGGGCTAAAATGAATTATATAGGTTAATTTTAATTAACTTGGCTAATTTAGAATAGTATAAGTTTAATAACCTATAAATGATTTAAAGATAAAATAATTGCAAAATGATAGGTCAAACCATGAATAATGAAGAGAATATATTATCTCAAATACATGTTTTGCTAAAATGAGTTTTTTTATGTAAGTTGGTAAATTATTAAAATACTTATAAAAATGATAAGAAAAAAATAGTGATGTCTTTATAATAAATACTTGTAAACAAAGGAAAATACATAATTTGATAGATAATAAAAAACTGTCTGTATTTTGGTCGGACGGTTTCCGCGGCCATGGTGGGATTCCTACTTAATGTTTGATCAAATAGGTTTTAATATAATTATATATTCTAAATAAATGTAACAAAATGAACTAAAAATGGATTGAAATAGTAAAATTTGATCAAGTATGCATTAAGAAAGGTTTTGAGTGTTTATTATTCTTTTTCATGGAGAACAAAGCAATCTTTGAGTTTCTAGAAAATTACTGTGACTTAGCTATAATGACAAGTTAGTAACTTTGATCTTATCACCTTATCTATGTTTGTAATATAGTTACACTTATATTAAGATAAACATTACTAGCTATGCATGGGGATTGGACACTCATTTGTTGTTTAGTGATTGGTTTGATTACTAAATCATTAAAATAAAAGTGATCACATGATGTTTGTAATGATTGAGTTGCTGATATTGATGAGTGATTGTTAATTGAGTGACCACTAAATAATATGGACTAAATTTTATTAGACCCTTAAGTTAATTGAACATGCATTGCATGACAAGTATAACTTGCATTTATTTGGTGTTCACGTCATGTATTATCTCATTAGCACTAAAGTAATGCTCGAAAAGCCCTGGCTAACTCTGGTAAGATTACCCTTAGGTAATCGAACGACGTCACTTGATGAGAGTTGACTAGAGGTGGCTAATACCTAGTGGAATTTATGAGGTTCTAAGGTGAAGTTAAGGTTATGTTAATAATATGTATATATAAATAACAATTGAGTTTAAAAAGAAATCCCCTTCCATAGTTCTTTTTAGGGTAAAGTTGAGGTTATGTTAATAATATGTATATATAATTAATAACGAGTTTAAAAAGAAATCTTCATTTCCTTAGTTATCGATCTCTCCTAGGTGTGATGCGAACTTCAAGTATGTTAAACTTGAAACCCAACAAGAGTACTCAGAACCACAGCCTTCAAGAAAGTTAAATCAAATAGGGATGAAACCTTGACCTAAAGTTGTATGTCAAACTCGAACCAATGGTATAAAATTGATGAACCTTTACCCTAAGTTATATTGCAAACTAGAACAAGGTATAAATTGAATTGAACGCCGCAATAATTAATATTGATAAGTTCACATGTTCTCAAGAGAACATGAGGAGAATAAACTCTCATAAATAATATTCATCAAATGTTAATTGTCTTTTCATTACAAAGCCAAAGAATATATAAACAGAAAAGAAACTTAAGATTCGTAAAAATCTAGCGGCCAAAGTACGTTGTTGGCCTTCAAAGATAAGCTGGTGGCGTGTATAAATTGAAATAAAAAGCCAAGAGCCATGGAAAGTGTATGTTGACATGTACACTAATGGTATAGGCATATATGCAGGCAGTGTAGAACATAAAAGGTGGCGGCATAGCTTGTGTAGAACAAAGGCCGATTGTAAATGACGATGCAACGTAGGCGGTGTTTGATGTAAGCCAACAGCTTTGAATAGGTAAGCCGGTGGCTTGAAGGTGGTGTTGGACTTCATCCATGAGCATCTCCAAATCCGACAGTGTTGATGATTCTCTAAGGGCTTATACAACATTAGCAAGGTCCCGTTCATTATCTAGTGACAAATCTTTTATGAAGTCTCCGTGTAAAGCTTGTTTCTTCCAAGTATCCTCAATGAATGCTCCTGAAGCTTCTCTCATCCTCTTAGCTTTAGCTCAAGTGACTAGGCCTTCTTAAATATGTAAAGGACCCTTAGATGATGCATTTGTTGTTGCATCAGGAGGTGTATATCTCCATTGGTTTGAATTATGGTCATCTAAACTATGCATGTCATATGGTTGATTGTGGCATTACATATTATTTTTAATAATATCTGTTTTATAATTGTTTGATGTATGTTTTGGTTTTGTTATTTACTGAGCTGTGGATTATCTCGTACCCCCATAGTTTTGTCATTTTGTGTGCAGGAAGAACTCAGGTTGGGAACAGGTTAAGAAGTGTGGGGAAATAGTTCATCTTATGGAGAATTCCTTGAAGATAGGAAGATGGAAAATGCAAGCTTTGGATAAAAAGTGGATAAGTTGTAGAAATCCTTGAGACTTTGTATTATGTAAGATAAACTTAGTATGTGAATTAGAGTAATTGAGTAATAGTTTGAAATTTTGTAAAATGTAGATTATCTATCCTATTTTATTATTTGGTGGATGATACCGATTCTCTGTGGTTCTTGTGAACTGTGGGAAATCGAATTTCCTATATTTATCACAAATGTAGTTATACAATTGAAAATTGTAATGAAAATATTTAGATAGAGCCTTGCAATCTCTAACTTATGAGGCGTTTCTCATATTACAAATGCATATGTGATGTGATAACTTTAGGTTAATCCTACTAAACATTTTTTTCAGGTGTGATAGACAGACCAAACTCCACTTTATATCTAGACTTATTTCTCTATACCTTTCTCTTTTACTTTAATGCAATTTTCTTTATATAGTTTATATTTGCAAAATTGCATCAATTAGGCATTAGTTTTGCAAAAAAATATTAATTTGTTTTAAAACTTAATTTATCTCACCCTTTGAGTTTTAGTTTAGGTGTTTAAATTGTTTTTTTCACTATCAAGTGTTAACACAGTAATACTCTTCCCATCATCCACTTGACTTAAATGATATATAACAATCTCTCCCTAAAACAAGTTGTTTTTTTTTTCCAATTATAACTTACATTAGCATAATATAGGGAATTAAGGAGGCTTGCTAAACAATATTTCTTGTTAATTCTAATATTAGAATTGTAAACGAGCTAAGCTACGCAAGAGATGAGTTAATTGCTAGTTACTGTAGTTTGGCTTGCTGTAAGCTCAACTTAGCTTTAAGCTTGGTTAATATATATGTCAAGCTTGAACTCTGATTTAAACCTATGAGTCGATTGGTATATAAACTCATGAGTAGACTTGTTAACACGCTCACAAGCGAGCTTGCTAATAAGTTTTGAATAGACTTATTGGTGGCTTTATGAGTTTTATATTTGCAATATATTATACATAAATATATGGTAAAAAACTTATTTCAATTTAATAAATATGTATATATATATATATGTTATACAACTTTTATTTATTGTTTTTAGGTTAGAAAAAAAAATCAACATATGATAAATTGACATAAAAAAGAACCAAACTTGTGCTTAAAATAAAGCAACGGGCCAAGCTTGAACTTGAATTTCTAGCTTGATAAAAAGCTTGGTTCGAACTTGACAAAAAACTCTTAGGCTTGAGCTCAATCTATAAACGAGCCGAGCTTAAACTTTAAACAAAGCTCATTTATCTAAACGAGTAAAAAAAGAAAAAGAGTTTTACACTTGATAAAAAATTTGAATTGATGTCGTTAATAAAAAAAATTGAATTGATAATTTTTAAACAACTTGAGTTCGTGTCTTAAAATGCTCTACTTGACTTAGCTCGTATGCAATCCTCTATAATATTATTTGTTTAGACACCTCTGTTTAAAAATAATAAATAACTCACAAATTATGCAATAAACGAGTCTTCCCTATTATTTACCTCCCAAAAAATTGCTTTTTTAAAAATATTTAGCCAAAAATGTTGTCTCTTTACTTTGTATTTTTTCCTAGATTTATTTGCAGGAAAAGAAAAATTTAATATTTTAATAAAAAATTAAAAAATACCGCTACATGAAAAATAATTTCAAGAATATGTATGTTAAACTTATCTTTTCAAGAGATTTGTTTAGGGTCCTTTTAGATGGTTTGTCTGTATCTTTATTGAAACGATATATATAAATATATCTAATTTACATCTATATTTTATCGATATTTGATTTATTTGATTTTTTCGTGAGAACTGCTATTTTTTTTATCTGTTTCTATTTCTTGATAAATAATCAGTAGAAAAAAGTTTGAAAAAAAGTGTTTGTATCTATTGAAAAAAGCTAACCAAACAGACTCTCATTTATTAACACATTTTTTGATGAATGAGTTCAAGATAATTTTAATAAACCTATCTTTTTCAAAAGATGAGTTTAAATTTCAAATAAATTAAAATGAACCATTTTGAGATTATTTATCATTTCTTAGCGTTTTCATAAATATTTTTTTATTGAAGTGTATATGGTTTTTACCCCTATATCCGAATCCGTTGTACCGTGCGCTTCAGATTTGGCTGCGGGTCAGCTTTAGAGAGAGGTATGGTATGGATCCGCTTAAGCCCAATGATGTTGTGCTGGCCCATTTCATGCAATATGCTCGCCCATTAATTGACCCCTCAACAAATAATACACGAAACACTTCTTCACACTTCTGATGCTTCATCATTTTCAATGAACTAAGAAATTTCATCTACTCCAATAAGGTAAGACAATGGCTTCTCTAGTCAACTGTCCCTTTATTCTGAAGTTTCATACTATACTCCATGCTCATGCTCATGCTCGATTAGGGTTATATCAAGTGGAAACTCCAAATTCTCAGGTTTTGACTAACAAATTAATATGGAAAATGCGATCTCTTTGTTTCATGCCTCTTTCATGGATTTCATGATGCCGTATTTGATTGTTCATTTTAGGTTTCTTGATATCTAATCGATCGTGTTGCTTTAACCGTATAGTTTGATTTGAGTGTAGTTTTCGTGTCGATTTGCATTAATTTTCTTCAAGTGAATCGATGTCCACTGCGAATACAGAAGATCAACCACGGAGAACAAAATGTTAATTTTATTTGTAAAAGGCAAATGAAAGCGTTTAGCCATCTTTTGCTTTTTTAACATTCGAGAATGTTGTGATGCAGTCAAATTTGGTAATACTGTTACACTGTGCCACAGCTACAACCACAAGTCGTATCTGATATAAACCACATGAGCTAAAATGGTTTCAGGCACAAATTTTGAAATGTTTAGAACTTATTGAACATTGTAAAAGCTTTGTAATAGAAAATAAACATAGCATGTATGAACCGCAGCACTATTAACTGGCCTTTCGCTAGCCAATGCATGAAATTGCGAGTCTTATTAGTTTTCTCAGGCTTTTTGAGTTTTATGTTGTCGGTGTTATTTATAGAGCTTTTTAACTTTATAGGAGTGAGAGGGGATGGATGCACAAAAGTACGTCTGGAAAGGCGCAATTCCCTTACAACTACATCTCCATGAGTCTGATGTTACGGCCCTCCCTCCTCCTCCCCCTCTTCTTGTAACAACCTTTACTTTGAAGTGCTTTTTTCATTTGTTTGACTCAGCTTCCCAATTTATAATGTCTAGTTCAAGCCACTTTTTGTTTCCATTGAAGATTGTTCATTGTTACTACCCAATCTCACTGATTTAGGTTACTGAATCCAGATTTTAGCTCCACGAATAGGGTACTTGCCACTGTTGACTCCTCTCATAAAGCCTCATTTCAGTAGTGCCCTTCCTCCCGGTGCTGACACCATCTGGTTTGAGTACAAAGGCCTCCCTTTGAAATGGTATGGCCACACTGTAGTTTCACGGACAGTTGTGGACTTCATCAATTTGAATCCTCACTGGAAAAACATTTTTCTTTGATGAAAGGAAACATGCTGGTTAAGTTCAGTCCTTTGAGTTGCATTGCAGGTATATTCCAACTGGAGTTCTTTTTGATCTGTTATGCCCAGAGCCAGAAAGACCTTGGAATCTGACGGTATAAAGCTGTATCTTATTATTTCTTGTCTCAGTGTTTCAAAACTAGAAAACTTGTTGAGTATATCCTAGATTGTTAGGAAACTAAAATAGTGTCCAGGAATTTGAAGTCCACTTACTGAAGTTGGACATAACTATTTCTGGTCATCTCGTGAATAGGTGCAAATAAATTAGAGTATGAACAGGCAAGAGGTTAATTTAATGCAAATAAATAAATTGAAAGATGCTTTTCTAATGATGTTTTTATTTATTTATTTTAATTATTTAAAAAAAAATAAATCATTATCAGTAGCTGGGCAAAATGATCCTAACTGGTCAGTTGAAGAGTAGCCAGTGCCACAAACATTACAAGCTGCTGGCCACCTCGGGACCACCTAGATAGTGCAAATAGTATTTAACTGGTCTGTGTATCTTGTAGGTGGTTTATGTGTCTATCAGTGTTGTGATCAGTTAGGTCCTTCCCAAGATGTTACTCTTTCACATTTTATTACTTGATGACTAGACAAAAGGAACAAAAGAGGTGAAGTGATTATTTATTTATTTTGCTTGGATGGATACAATGATTACAAAATAAAGAGAAAATCTGTGTTCTGTAGTTTATGAAAAAGGGGAGAGAAGGAATAAACTACAGTGAATAACTAAATAGTATCCCCACAAATTCTTTCCATTCCCTGATGTCCAAACTTAAGAATAATAAATAAAAATTTCAAATAAAATAAAATCTGCTTCCAGATCCTTACTTAGTAGTGATACTTGTTAAAGCTATCTACTATTGGTGCACTGGTGTTGTAGGGTGGTTCATGCATCCGGGGGTGGCTAGTCTGAGTATGGTTATGGCCCTCCCTTAACAGGAAGGAGAATACAACTGTAACCATTTAATCTCCAACATATCTATTATGAACCGTGAAACTCCAGTGCGGTATTGATTTTTATAGAAATATTTGTTAAGGTAATATAAAATTAGACAAAAAAAGAGAAAAAACATCCATTAGCATAGTAGTCTTTGCCCTGTAAAGGTAATAAAGGATCTTGCAATATCTTCATATTCACTAGTTGGTTGTAGCGGTGTCTTGGACATGCTTTTGCTTTCTTTATGTAAGGCACATTTGTCATGTTCAACTGAAGTCCCAGTAGTAGACTGTGTTTCTGACATTGGTGCATGAGGACATTTTTATTCACCTTATACTGTAATTTTCTGGTCATTGCACCTATATAGATGCTTTGTTGACTTGTCACAAATTTGTTTTAAAACTGTGCAGGTACATTTTAGAGGGTATCCTGGAAACATATTGATCCCTTGTGAAGGTGAAGATAGTGTAAAATGGAGTTTTATCAATTCTTTAAAAGAGGTTAGGGTTTTGCTTGCATTACAAGCACATATTGATTTGCGAGAATTTGTTGATTAAAGAAGAAAGAAGAAAGTTCCCATGCTATATATTTGCTGAACTGCATCGTACTTGATAGTAGAACATCTTTCTGGCAAAATTTATTCCCATGTCTGGAGGTATCTTTTTTCACTTAAAAGCCAAGAAAGCCTGTTGGATCATGATCATAATTTGTTATTCACGATATAGTGGTTTGCCAGGACTAAGATGGAAAGGGGCGTCCTGACAAATATCATATTCTTAATTACCCCAAAAAAATGAATAAGATGTTGTTATTCAATGCTGCTGAATGAGGATGTGTGTAACATTAAGTTGTGCAACAATTGCTTTTGCTAACAAATGCATTTTAAATGACCTGTTCTTGTCCAAATGAAATGTTACATACTTCGTAATTGAAAGATTTTACATATTGGTTTTTCTCCTTTCAAAGTAATGGTACATTACGTAGGCTGCTTTGTCTTTATGCTATCAACAGAGTTGCTGGTTTGATTAAAGTTCAACTAGAACAAATCCATACTTATCGATCCTTTTGAAATGTAAAGTTGAACTGCCTGTTGCAGGCTGCTTATATTATTAATGGGAACTGCAAGAATGTCATGAACATGTCCCAGTCTGATCAATTTGATCTTTGGCGCAGTGTGCTGAATGGTATGACTTCTTGCTGTAGATTTAACAGAAGACATGTTAGTTCTGCATATGAAAATGCACTTTATAAAGCATATGGTTTTAACATTTCTTATTTATTAGCTGATGATGATAGTGTTTTTGCTTGTGCTATGACAACAAATTGCTCTCCATGTAGAACTTACTACATGGGGGTTGCTTTATGTGTTGAAGAATGTGCCAAAATGCTAATATGAGGCTTTCAACATTCTTATTACCTTAGTGGCATAAGAGGTACCAAGTTTGAATTCTCCTCTCATTGAAATCACCAAAAAAAATTCTTATTACCTTTTGCTTTTCCCCATTCTGTTTATATTGGGAGATTGAGGGGGGTTATTATGGGTGTCTGTGTTAGTTAGGTCAACGGGTGTGAGGAAGAAAGAATGGGAAAAATGGAATAAAAATTAGTTATGTGACACACATCTAATTGATGTGAAACAGAATGTATTGGAATGGAGCACAATTTGCATGACAGAATTCAATTAAGTGTTACAAAATAAAACACAAGCATGCAAAATACAAAAAGGGGCAAAAGTGGACAATAATTTGATTTGTCCCAACCACCCCATCCTCACCCCCACAACCAAAAAATTGTACTTAGCAAAGGAAATGTAATTAGCAAGATGTTTGTCAAAGAATGAGCAGTGTGGGGTTGCAGTAGAAACATAGTGGACTTAGAGAGATGTTTCTTGAACTAGCTAAGTGGAGTTGTGTAAAACTAAGGTGATTCAAAATACTAAAAGGTATAAGTTACCAACAAAGAGAGAAACTTCTCTTTTATGTTATAATATTAACTAAATGATGAATCTATTTGTGGATATTGAGAAAATATCATTTCCAAAGAATACTATTGAGAGAAGTGTGCATTTAAATGGTTGGATGTGTTTATAATATGATGAAGTTTGAAGATGTTACCATGTAAGTAAATGGGAGGGAGCATGTAAATCAACACGACATCTTAGCTAACTCCAAAGAAGAATTTCTTTACCCTACATGCCATCACTGATGCAAAAATTTGAATCATTCTGACTCCATCTTTTGGTAGTAGCTGTTGTTAACATTAACATGAATTTGATAAGATCAAGAATGAAATGCTGACATAAATCTTTGGGCCTACCTAAGATAGCAACTCCAAAACTTGAATCAGAAGTTTGTTTTGATTCACTATTTCATGTGTAGGTTCAATTCTGTGTTCCAATTAAAACGATCACTTACACAGATTCAATTAAAAATCTTTCTATAGGAAAGATAGCTTCCCCATGCCTGCTCTTTGATTCCAATTGGTTATGTCTGACATTGGTTATAGTTTCCTTATTTAATGTGAATTCCTCTAGGAACGTGGTCTTTTGGCCATGTTCCTTGGCAGAGAGCATCCCTTGGTACAGTTGATGGTGATTTTATATATTTCAATATAGTCGGAATGCATCCCAAAAAATAAAAAAGTTCTTAATTTAGCTTGTGGAATAATGTGGTGACCATCTTTTGTTGTGCCTGAAACGTTACGAAAATTCATTTCCCCTCTGTGAGAAGCACATTAAAGAATAGGTAAATTGGAATGGCTGTTGCTTGTCAGCACTAATGCAAGTGGTATGGGTCATTTGTGTCCTTGGAGGAGATCAGGGATCGATTTGCACTGGTGGTGATGATCTCCCTTCTGTCCCATTTAAACATCACAGATAGACTGGACTCCTATTGGGCACTCTACCTGGTTGATTGAGGATAGGTTGTGGGTGGGTCCTAAGAGGCCAGTCTGACCCCAGGTTCCCTTAATCATCCAATATATACATATACATATATATATTTAAAAAAAAAAGAAAAAGAAAGAAAGAAATGGCTGTTTTAAGGCCTCTCCAATTTAGGGTCTCGTCCTTTTTATTTATTTATTTATTTAATTTTTATTTGAGCAATGTGCAATTTGTTGTGAAAGATAAAGAACTTGGATTTCTTGTGACTCCTTCTGACCTTGTCGCGGTATTCAGGAAATTTGCAGCACTTGGATATTTTTTTAACAAGTATTTTAATCTTTTGGACATTGTACTCGTGCAGGTGATCTGGATACCTATCAAAAGGTATCAGCAAAGCTTAAACTTGGAATTGTTGATGATGAATTTATGGTAAGAATGAACATGACGCTAGAAAAATTTCAAGAGAGCACTGTTGAGACAGATAATGCTGGGCAAGGAAGTACAGGTTAGTAATCTCTAATATATTAACAATTGAAGATAAAAGTCAGGTTTTTATAATTTAAATTGAGACTTTCAAGTTCTTTTTTGGCATTTTGAGTTTAGCTTCATATATATTATGGAGGGAAATAACTATTCAGTTATAGCCAAGGGTGTCGCTTAGCCAGAGAAAATATGGTATTAGTTGTAGACATTGTTTGTGCTGAGAAAAAGCTGAAATGGTTTATGGTTTGTTGTGCTGGAAGCCAACCAGTAGCTCTGAAAATTTTGTATTACCTTCCAGTCTACTGGTTTCTGCGCTATGTGTGTGTTTGAGCTTTGAAGACATGCTTGACATCAATTTCTGCTGGTTAGTGTAATTATGGCAGTGGGGAGGCTATGCTGGCTAGTGGTGCCAATATATTGTGTTGAAGATGATATTTTCAGTTCCATGCTGGGCATTTTTGGATGTCGTTACGTTTGTTTGAATAGGAACTAAAAATTGGATCATAATTATAGTTCTGTGCTTTCTTTCACAAATTATTATTATTTTTTTCTCTGGATCTTTCCATTTGAATTGGATGAAGTTTAGTTGCATCTTTATATGGACATATTATTGGATATTTCTTTTGGGTACTTTTTTCCAGTCAAAATCCCTGTCCGGCTGTATGTATGGAGTGTAACTGAAGACCTTGATGATTTAGATAATGTACCACAGCTTGACAGTTGGGATAAAATCACATACATAAATCGTCCTATTGAGGTTCGCAAAGAAGGTAAAATCTATGTTCCACTATCTTTTCTGTTTGTACATGTGGAATTTTTGGCAGGTTATTTGAATCATTTGCTCTGTGTTCCCTTATTAGAACTTTTCAACTCATTTCCAACATACCAACCAAGTCAAATTTTTGTCAAAATATTCAAAATGGTTGCTTTGTTTTTTTTCTTGTCAAAATTTCTACTCAAAAAGAATTTACTATCTGCCATATGCAAAGTGTTGCTTAATTTATTTGCCAGCATTATGAACTCGGTGCTTGGTTCTGGTAATCTTGCTTAATTTTGGAAAGATAGTCCAAGTGAAAAGATGGTCAACTTAGTTCCCTTCCCTAAAGGCTGTTTGATAGGAATTCTCCCCTTGGATTGGTTCTGGTAGTGCAAACTAAAGAATTTCAAGGACATCTTCTGAAATTCACACTCATTCCTACTGTAGATGAAGTTCCTTGAGCGGAATTATCTTTTATTTGCAATAATATATTTTTTTTTTTTTTTATTATATACGGTTGTTTGTTGGGGGGGGGGGGGGGTTCGGGGTGGGGGGTTGGGTGGGTGGGGTTGGTGGTGGAAGGGTAATCATTTTCTAGGGCTAAGATTGGAGTAGACACCAGATTAAACTGTGTTGTGAAAGACAAGAAACAGTGTATTTGAGAGGTAATTGCCTAATAACACGCATGTATTCCTTGCCTGTGTACATTGTCGTGTTCAAGAAGTTGTCACTAAGTCAATTTGCATGTTAGGTAGGTATTGATCCCAGTATTCACCCCTATACCTGATTATGAAGCCATATGCATGCTATATTATATTATTTTTATGCTATTTCAATGTTCTTTTCTTTCTAGTTTTTTATTTTTATTTATTTATTTATAAATATAATGACTAATTTACTCTTATCATGAGTATATAAAGGTTTTCTTTATATTCTTTCATAAGTTAAATGAAATTGCATGTTTTCTTGATTGAGAATTTCTTATCAAACTCTTTTTTATCAAATCTTAGGATGTATTCAACAAACCACTAGTTTGATTTGTTTGTAATATCAAATTGAACAAGTGTAGTTCGGATTCTAGGTGGTGCGTGATATCCATTTAGGAGGCCATTCATATCCCTTTCCTATTCGAACCTTGAAATTACTAAAAACAATCAAATCGTTAATTTATCATCAATGGATTGTAGTGAACCAGTGGTTATTGACTTGTGACACATCATCCTTTGGTATCAAAGCCCAAAACAACAAGAGAAAAAAAAAAAAATTCTTTTATTTGCTGAATGATAAAGGAGTGATCGATTCCTGTTATGGGGTTTGGCTCATATCATGTTTTGGTATCAAAGCAAGGGTTGTGGTGATGGGAGTGTATTGTTGTGAGTGGTGCAATTGAGATCGGTGTAAGAATTGCATGAGTGGTAGATAGTGTTGTATGTTGGTGTGTGCCGCAAGTTGCGTGGTTGCTGTTGTACCATTGTGACATGATAGGCCTGGAAGTGTAACTTTAAGAGGAGATTGTGAGGTTGTAGTTGTGCATGGAAGGTCTTCAATAAAATTCCTGTGGGGAGTCGTTTGTTTAAGTTATATTGCTAGGAGGTATTGTTGTAGGTTTTCTTGAGACCGTTGTGCTGTCACAAATTCGCATTGAGGAAGATAATTAGTATGCATGTCCAGGGGATTAATTCTAGAGTGGTGATAATGGATGAATCAGAAATGCATTACTGGAATTTGATGATTGTGGTTGTCTAGGAGAGTATTTGGATTGGAATTCTGGGTAACTTAAGTTGTTGCAGAATTTTCGCACCCTAGCCATAGAATAGGGCATGTGATTGCTTAAAGACATAACAATCTTGCTGGGTTGTAGTGGCAAACTTTCGTGCTATTGATGAGACAGAGCATTCCAAGAATATAGTTGAGGAAGACCCAATAGAGATGCCCTTAGAGGGAGTTCATAGAGTTGTGGAGGGAGATGATGACACTGCTGATGAGAGTACAGTGGATGATTATGTAGAGGAGATGGACCTTCCAAAAGATATGATCTGTAGCATTGGGGATGGGCCACCTCTTTTTGTGGTAAGAGGAGGCGGAGCTAAGATGCAGATCGAGCTCTAGATATCTGATCTAGTGCGACTTCCACTTGCAATTAGAGATGCAGTGTCTTAGATTTTATTATGTTCCAAGAGATATGATCTGTAGCATTGGGGATATCCCTTTTGTGGTAAGAGGAAGCAAAGCTAAGTTGTAGATTGAGTTATAGATGTCCGATCTAGTGCCAGTGCCACTTCCACTTCCACTTCCACTTACACTAGGGGATGCAGTGTCTTAGATTTTATCTTGTCCACATTCCACCCTTCCATGTACTACATGTTAATTCATTGATGGGGTTGCCTTGTATAAGAGACTACTGTGATTGTAATTTCCTTGTGAAGTTTATGAGATGCTTGTTGGTGTTTGCTCGAGTCTCAGTGATGGATAGTTTGTGCTGGAGGAGTGTTCAGTTCTTGTGTAGTACTGTTGTGACAAAGGTAGTGGTGCATGAGTGGCCTACTGTTGAGTTGTTTACTACCAGAGGACATGCTGAAACACCACAGTGGAGTTGTATTTTCTCCTATACAACCTCCAAGATAGCAGTTTGGATTGTTTTATTGTTATTACCAATATTGTTCAGGTTGTGAATGACTATTGGCCTGGTATTGTGGTAGGTGAGTATTGCTTGATTGGTAGTTGTTTATATTGAACTAAATGGTTTTGTTCTCCAAGAAATTTACCAAAGGGGTTGCTTGTGAGTATTGGACATATTGCTTATTATTTGCACTTGCATGGATATTTTTGGGAGGCTAATCTTCTACAATTTATTCTATGCATTATATGGAGCAACTATAGTGGAGAGTGTGTGTGTGTGTGGAAGATTGGTTTATGGGATGAAGTATGGTGTGATGTGCTGCGAACAAGTGATTTAATTGTATCTCTGTCCTTTTACATTGAGAAACACGTGTGTGGTTATAGTCCATAGAAGAGACAGTGATAGGATTGAGATTCAGGGGAATGTGGGCTTTGAAAGAGAGCTGGTGGATTTTAACATGTACTCATTATTTTGTCCTGGAGGTATATTGGTGTATTATTGAGTCTTGTAATGTTATATTGACATTGGCACAGGGTTATCAAAATCGCAAGTTAATTATACAATTCTATAAGTTTATGATTTTATTAGTTTTAGTCTAAGTAAAATGAATTCAAAATCATTTAGATGTAGACTGTAGATAAATTTATGAACTTCAGTATACAATTATGTGTTTACGATTTTACTGATATTGTATGATTTTGTATGATATTACTAGTTCTGTGGTTTCTAGTGAATAGTAAAATTGTAAGCGACAACCATTATCGGTGTATCTTTATTTTCTACTGCTGGGTGAACCAATTGGCCCTGTGCATGATGAATGGAACAATTATAGGTGATTGTCTGTTGAGAAGGTGTTGTGATTTAGAGAACATTCAGGAGGCTTTTACATCCAACAAGAAGTTACAGTGTTGATGTCAACATAAGAACATAATGGATTAGACCAAGCACTTTCTAGCTATTTATACCTATAGTGGCTAGGTAATTTGATGAACCTACCATTCTGCTGAATCTTATGCGATTGATGGGTAGACATGTGGTGTCTTATTTTTATTGGATTCACCTGCTTTGAAGATGTGTTGCGATACTATTAATGATTGAGAAAATCCTGAATTGATTGTTTATGGTTATTTTGCTGGTGGTTGTGTTGTGGGATGGTGTTATCTGTGTTAGTAGGAATATTGATTAGGACACATATCCATCCCATGAGGGGTATGGTGTATATATGTGGGCATGAGGAGAAACTATGTGATTAAGGATAATAAAAAGGTTGCTGGTTGGAGAAGAGTTGTAGTAATTGAAGCATGATGCGGTGCTGTGTAGTGGAGACATGGTGTTTTTTATGTCATCTCCAATATCGAATCAATTGGAGCCGGGTTAGGGAATCAAGGTAAAGGATCCTGGATGACTCTTGGTTGGGCACAAACCGGGATCGAGGAGAATCTGACATAGGTGCTGAACTTCTTTGATACAGAGAGAGTGAGAGAGTCAAGTGTGGGTGAACAAAAAGAACTTGGAGCATTGATAGAGAAACACGTGTGAGATAAACACCAGAACAAACAGAGATCATGAAGAGATTTCTGAGGAGAACACTTCTCTTTACATCGCTAATTCCTTTGTGCATGTACTCTTAAATTGCTTGAAGATTTTGGAACTAATTTGGACCGCAGGCCGTGATGTGGAGACTTTCAACCCATTAAATTTCAGGGCGAATTTTCTGTGATTATGGAAAAAAAATGGAACTTTTTTCAAAAAAATTATACAAATCCTGCTATATGAGAAAAAATCCTAGAAATAAGTAACTTAAATTCATCTTTTGAAGAAATGAGGTTGCTGCAAAATACAACAATCTCGTCTCTTGAAAGACGAGATTGACGAGGTTGCTACAAAATACAATAATCTCGTCTCTTGAAGACACGAGGCAACAAGTGACCGATCTTGTCGCTTGTCTAATTATAGGATTATTTTCATCCCAATAGTATTTTTGTAATTTAAATATATATATTAATTTCCTTTTCTCCGAATTTTCTACACCCTCAAGAAAATTAGTCCGGAAGAGAGGATATCCACCAATAAATTATTGTCTTATATTTTTGGGCAATTCTTCAACACCTTCCTGGATCAAAATTATTGTCTTATATCCTTGGGATTCTTAGCCCTCTAGCTCTTCTTTTTGCAGGTAAGTACCTCACGTTACTTGACGCAGTGAAATCCCTTCTACCAAATATTTTTGCCGACCGGATACCTGAGGAAACTTCTAGACCAGATGTTGAGGATGAAAGTCCTGTTGCGGTTTCTTGGGAAGATGCCAACACTGGGTCTGAAGATAAGACGGAGGGAGCTAATTTAGTGAGAGAGCACTTTGGTTCCTCACATCTTGCTGAAATTAAACTCCTAAGAATTCAAGGAATTGAACCAAAACTAGAGATACCCTTCTCTTGGGTGGCTAATAACTTGATGTTCCCTGAGCAGTTTCTTCATATTTGTATATATCTTAAGCTTGCACCAAAAAATACTTTGTGATTGATCGTTAACCATTCTTTTATTAACCCTTAGTTTGAATTACGGGATGCTTCAACAATGGAGGATTTAAGAAATCACTTTTTTTTTGTCCGTGTACATAATTGGTCTTAAAGCTGAAGAATAATAGAGAAACTTCTTTTTTTTTTTTTCTTAAAACCTTGATTTGGTTGATTATCCATGGGAAGTCTGGTACGATGAAATGAATTGGTACAAAATGGAGAATATCCATATTATTAATTATTATTTGTTCCGTTGTGCAAGTTATGGAAGGGAATGAAATAAAACAAAGGGTAATATTTTCGAGATAATATAAAATTAGAATTATAAAATATGCTACAAAGATGAAAATAATGCTAGGGGAGCGCCTAAAATTGAATGAAATGAACATGTTTAATTATTATCCTAAGCACACGATATGTTATATGTGTAAATATTTTTGGGTCCTTCATCAAAATCACACCTCTTCAATCAACTGCTCTTTTGTACTCGAGTGAAAAACATGTTTATGAGTATTCGGGAAAAAATTACAAAAATACGAATTAAAGAACAAAATTTACTAGATTATCATTGTTGATTGTATTACATGTTGAAGATGCGATATAATATATTTATATATATATTACACATATATTACACATTAGGCATGCGATAGAGTAATGTGGTCTAGTAAATTTATACAAAAAGCTATATTGCATGTCTAAGAGCATCTTTAACCTTCGATACTTGATAGAAATTTTAAAAGATATGAGTAATATGGTAGTTACTTGTGTAATAAAGTAGATTATTTAGCAATCAAAGTTGTTTGGGTAAACAACTCTTTCACTTCTCTTTTTATTAGTTGTTTCAGACTTATTTAATTTTTATAAAAAAGCAATCCTTTTGCTTCTCTTCTCATTGGCTTATTTTAACTTATTTAATTGTTATAAAAGATGTAAACATTATTTAAGGTAATAGAATAAAATAGAACCATAAGAATTTAAAAAAAGTAGATAAGTATCTCTCTTAAAGTAATAAGAGATAAAGTACAAAGTTGTTTAACAGAGAGAACTGATTGACATAACACTTTAAAGAACTTCTTAAGTAACCTAATATAAAGATACTTTAATATGCGATATACAACAATCACACATGTAAGTGTGATACATATAAGAAAAAATATATATATATATATATAACATTTAACATGTATTACACAACAATTAAAAGTGTGTTGCACTTTCAAAATATGATATACATAAAAGCTTACATCGCATTAATCATGTAATATTTTTTATTAAATTATATTTATGTAATTTTATTTTTCCAAAATAATAGCAAAACAAGAAATAATCCCCCTTTTACTTACATTCTAAAGTTCTCTCTCTTTCCTATCGAAAAAAAAGTTCTCCCTCTCTCTTCAAAGGTCTTCCTCCCATCGAGAAGGGCAACTCATATCCAATTTTATGATTCAAAAGGAAAATATTAATGGTCGACAAAATTTGATATAGGAAAATCCCCACATTCGTACTTGTTGGAAGATCTTGCACGTTATCCGATGAGATTTCGTCCGTTTCGGAGAAAAGGAATAAAATATTAATATTTTTAAAAATAATTACGAAAATACCATCGGGAAAAAATTATTTCCGATTTTAGGCAACATGGCCTCGTCTCTTCAAGAGAGAGATCATTAGTGACTGACCTCGTCTCTTGAAGAGACGAGGCCTCAATTCTTAGTGACCTCGTCTCTTGAAGAGACGAGGTCATCGGCTTAAATTTCCCGCGTGCGTCTTCTTCCCCATTTCTTCCATTGCAGACCTCGTGCAAACCCTAAATCCCCAAATTCCCCAATTATGAAATCGCGAATTGCCGTCTATTTTTGGTGCACCAAATCCACAAATCGACCATAATCGCTCATCCCCGATTTATCCAAAGTTGATTGTGTAGCGATTGGTTGGGTAGGAGGATCGAAAAGAGGAGATTTGAAGCGAGACCACCGGCGGCGAACGGCGAACTTTGAGGTTGGATTTCCGCGTGTTTTCGTATTTTTTTTTAATCATTCATGCTGCATTGTTGAATTAAGATTGTATGTGTTGTTAGAATAATTTTATAGCATGATTCGTACGCCGACGGTATATTGCTACTTTACTATTATGGCGCGTTTGCTTAAAAATAATAAAGGAGATATGAAGTAGACATAATGGCATTTTCAATTACAATCTTAGTTTAATACCATAATTAATAAACCGAAGTATACATCAGAATACATATTCTATATAATAAGATTTAAATTAAATAAATACTAAAATGCGTCATTCATACTTAGATATATGAATATGTGATGATGGTGACATGTTATTTAATAAGTTATCAACTTGCATCAATGGTAATTAGATTAATAATAATCGAAACTTAATAGTTGTTTAAGAACTACAACTCGTCTTCTACTACAAAGACTGGTATATATTAAAACTTACACATATATACCCATCGCTAAGTCATATATCAAACATGCGAGTATAATAAAACTTATCTTCACATGATGTTGGCATAGGGAAGTGTTATTGATTATGACACAGTCGTTCGACAGTTCTAGGGGGAGATGGTAAGAGTTGACTTCAAGAGATAAAACTTCAGTTTTTTTTTTTTTTTTTTTGCTTGTCGTATGTTGTATAGAGATATATATGTATAATATTTGCTTTGGAAAAAATTAAGTCCTAAATAGTTATTGTTGGATAATTATTGTAGGAAATTGAGTGTGCGAAAAAAAAAAATTGAAAATAATTTCAATTGTCACTTAGGACCTTAGCATTGGTATGGCGATTTAATATGGCATGGAAAAATGCGATGAAAAAAGCAAATATTTGTAAGAAGCAGAAGAGATTATAAAATTAAATTTCAACTTTGAAAGTGGAGGTGCAGGTTTAGGAGTTATGTTAAATGTTATGAGGAATGCAATTCATAAATGTGATTTTTTGAATTTGATACGTGGAAGCTAATTTTGATGAGATGGCAGGATTTGTGAGGAAATGGATAAAGCGAAGCTCATATTGTACGCTCATGGGAATATTGTGCAAGGGGATGATGGTTTTGGTTATGATAAGCGGCCTGTTGCTATGGTCAGTGTTAGTAGGAATTCAACATATGAGCAGATAGTAGAGATTATTTACAATAGACTAAAAGTAAATAGGTGTACACATCGGGTGGAGCTATATCATAGGATAGATATTGGAGATAGGACGCTATGCTATGATATTATTCCAGTGACCGATGATGATGCGGTACAAGAGATGTTGCTATACACAGAAGGCTCAGTGGCTGTTTATGTGCAGATTTTGGAAATTGAATTGTCACAGACACCTGCAGGAGAAATGGGAAATGATAGAAATATTGGAAGCCAGGGGTTTGTAGACTCCAACTCTACTCCAGTTCAGACAATGGGCAGTGCACAAGTAGAAATAGGTCATTTTGAATTTTGTGTACCTACATCAATAGGTGGTGATGATATAGATGCTGGGCAAGACTCATCGGCAAGTGAATCCAGTGACGACTATGATGATAATAAAAATGTTAATGATGAAGTAATTCGACAACAATATGCATTTCCCGAGGTACAACGAAGGGGAAATAACTGGGACCGTTTTATTGCTCCTACTGACGTTGATGCAGTAGGGACCTCAGCGGCAGTTTCGTTTTTCAATGCTAAAGTTGGCAGTACTTACGCAGCATATGATGATGAGCAGGAAATGAGTGCTGGGAATTGGAGCTTCAGTGATGAATTTAAGGTCGGGATGCGTTTTGAAACCAAAGATCATCTTATACGAGCAGTTAAAATGTGGCACATAACGAACCATTACAACTTCAAGGTAGTGGATTCGGACCCAAGAGCATGGTCAGTTAAGTGTACTGATATCCACAACAGAGGTTGTAAGTGGAGACTCAGAGGCAGCTATAAGAAACATGGTGGGTGGTTTCACATCACTAAATATGAAGGACCTCACACTTGCTTGGATGAAATCACTGGACAGGATCACTCTCAGTTGGACTCCACCAGCTTGTCCAGGGCCATAATATTGGAGATCCGCAATTCTCCAGATGTGAGGGCGAAGGATCTCCAAACGAATATATTAAAGCAGTTCGGGTATAATGTTCATATCAAGAGAATTCGTGAGGCAAAAAGAAAGGCCATTGAGCAGGTGTATGGAAGTTGGGAGTCATCTTATGTGGAGCTTCCGCATCTACTTAATGCAATCACTGAGGCAAATCCAGGAACAAAGGTTGAGTGGCAAACTCAAGATTCAAATACCGCCGGCCACGTATTCCTAGATAAGCTTTTTTGGGCATTTGGTCCTTGCATTGAGGCGTTCAACTACTGCAGGTATGTATTGTAATCATTGTTAAATTTTGTTGTAGGTTATTGATATTCACTGACTAAGTTACATATGTTAAATCATTGCAGACCTGTGATCACAGTTGATGGTACCTTCCTGTATGGCAAGTACAAGCACAAATTGCTTATTGCAGTGGCAATAGATGGGGCCAATCATATAGTACCGTTGGCCTATGCCCTTGTGGATGAGGAGAAGGCGGATACATGGAGTTGGTTCCTTGCAAAAGTGCTGGAACACGTCGTCAAAGACCGATCCAATATTTGCTTGATATCGGACCGGCATGCCGGTATCAGGAGTGCGGTCGAAGGTGAGAATGCGGTGTGGCCTAGGGGGTGGCCTTGGCGTTGGTGTATCCGTCATGTTGCAAGCAACTTTAATTCGAAGGCCAAAAGTAAGGAATGTAAGGAAATAGTAAAAAGAGCTGCCTATCAAACCAGAGTCGCAAGTTCCACGGATATTTCAATGCTGCACTTCAAAGCAATCCTTGGACAGCACGATATTTTCGTGAGTTGCCCCCATGCATGTGGACTTTATCTTACGATGAAGGTGTCAGATTTGGCCTAGGCACAACAAACATGGCAGAGAGTTACAATTCAGTTATAAAAGATGCCAGGTGCTTACCTGTGGCAGCATTGGTAAAGAAAACCTTCTACAACTGCAACTCCATATTTAATAAGCAAAGGCGTGAAGCCAGCGATGCCATGAGTATGGGTAAGTTGCTCACAGAATACGCTGCGAATAAGTTTGAGCGATGGAACAACATATCCAGTTCCCATAGAGTTACTTGTTTCGATTACCAAGAACGGATATACGAGGTTATAACTGCACCACGTCCAACAATGTATGGTCAGAAGGGGGACCATATACAAAAAGTGGAGTTAAGATCATGTAGATGTACGTGTAACAAGTGGCAGACATATAGAATTCCATGCTCGCATGCGATGGCAGTGATGGGGACAATGCACATGGATTGTGTTGCCTACGTAGGACAGTGGTACAGGTGGGACCACCAACTAAGAGTGTATGGTCGTTCCTTCATTCCCGCAGCCGATAAGGCAAATTGGACTCGGTTGGACTTACCAAAGTGGCACCCTAATCCAGGACTTATTAGAAAAAGGGGCCGGCCTAGGGAGAAACGATTCCAAAATGAGATGGACATTCGAGGGCCCCCGAGGTTATTCATGCGATTGTTGTGGGCAGCAGGGCCACAACATAAGAAGTTGTCCAAATGCGGGATCGGCGGGTAGACTAGTTACGGGGCAGTCGAGTCGTGGTGGTAATGGAATTTCTTTATTCTCATATGTTTTTGTTACTGCACTAATGAGTCATGATTTAACGTATTTTTGTTATGCTTGTGTTTAATCAACATGTGTGGACTTTGACAACATCTCTTTCTTTTTCCTTCGCAGATGGATCCAGGACCGATCGATAGCTCATTACTGACACAGCAGCCTGTACACAGGTCCATTCTAGCCTGGGATGGACAGGTTAGTTCATTCTTTCAAATTCAGTGATTGCAGATTTGATGGCTAAGGTGAGAGTGGTCTTTAATTAATGCGATAACTTTATTGTAGGAGCATGAGGTTTTGCATTGCCGGCGGCGAGAGGCGAGGCTCAGGCGACCAGCAGGAGTACCTACAGAGGTTGACGAGCGGCTGTTGCCATTCCTGTCTCAGGCAGGGTTCATAGGGGCAGCCCAGATGCCTTTCATTCAGCTAGATTGGCATCTGCTTACAGCTTTGGTCGAGAGGTGGCGACCAGAGACACATACGTTCCACATGACCACGGGCGAGTGGTCTGTGACCTTGGAGGATGTTTCTGTCCTTACGGGCCTCCCTGTAGATGGATTGGCAGTGACGGGCACCGCTAGGCTTGATTATCCTGATTTATGCGAGGAGTTGCTAGGACTCCGGCCACAGCCTGGCGTTGATATGGATGGTGGTCGCCTGAAGATGTCGTGGTTGGATAGCCACTTCGGCGACCTACCTGACTTTGCCGATGATCTGATGATCAGACGACACGCTCGGGCATACATTTTACTGCTGCTTGGGGGATTCATTGTCGCAGACAAGTCCTCTAACTACGTTCATCTCATGTACCTACAGCTGCTCCGAGACTTCGAGACGGCCGGCGCACGCGTGGGGAGCTGCCTGTTTGGCATGGCTATACAGGCAGCTATGCTTGGCTTCCCACATTGACCGGGGGACATGGCAGGACCGTTAGTTGTCCTGCAGATATGGGCATGGGAGCACTTCCCCCACATTGCCCCAGTTCGTCGCCTGCACACATCAGTTACCGCGGGCCGCCGCTCATCAGCCATTGGGGTGCGACTTTTGACGTGACTGAGTATCGACACATCTGCTGATTGAGTACCGCGCATCTTTCGATCGACAGACGGCGCATCAGGTATGACATCGGTTCCCTCCTATACCTCAATTGTTTTGCAATGACTTCTGTTGTTACATTGCTATAGTACGATGGTTTGTTAACGCAATATTTTACTTTTCCTACTGCATCAGGTGGTGTGGGACCCATATAGTTCGATCTTGCCCTCCCTGCCGCCATACTGCCTAGGGGGAGCGATGTGTGGCGTGCACGGGTCCCCCTGGTATGCTTCTACCTTGTCGAGCACTACTACCCTGACAGAGTGCTCAGACAGTTTGGTGGCTTCCAGGGGATTCCAGCTCCCCTGCCGACATGAGACCCCTCCATGAGATTGACATGAGAGGACGTTCCGAGTGGAACTGGCAGGTGGAGCATGCCAGGTGGATAGCTGAGTGGGATGCTCGGCGTGATTGCATAGTTGAGCTGCCCGATTTGCCTGCTGGGACATCTGACGATTACTTCCAGTGGTATCATGCGATCACCCGACGCTGGATCGGACGCACGGGAGCTATCATACGATACATGGTAAGATAACTGTCTCTTCAAGCTTTTATATGGAGTTGTACTGGCTTGGCAGCTACTTACCGATATAATTTTTTGCTATTATTCGCAGGCTGATTTCATTTATAGCATCCCAGACATGACCCCAGAGCTCACTCCATCCACTGCACGAGATGTCTGTCGTGTGGTGGAAGAGTTTATGGGGTTGAATTTCAATGATCCAGTGCCACCAGCTTCATCATCACCTGCAGCACAGGGTGACCCACAGTCTCATACCTTATAGAGACGACAGACTCCTAGAGAGAGGCGTGAGCGGGGACGAGGCAGGGGTCGAGGACGAGCTCGAGCACCGGGTATACAGATCAGAGATGAGCCTGAGCCGTCCGATCTACCTTCACATGATGAGCCTGGTCCTTCCCAGGTCATTCAGGACGAGGCTGGCCCGTCATCGACATCTTACTATATGGGGGACACCCCCATGCCAGACCCGTCATACTCAGAGTTCCATACCCCCTTGGCTCCACAGAAGAGACGACCATCGCCATCACATGATATGGGGGAGGGGCTCACACAGGTCGAGCCAGACCCTGTCCCGTTCCACCAGTACAGTGCTGCTACTGGACATGAGGATACTGCAGTTACAGATATTGTTCGACCTACACAGCATCCACATCTGCGTACCCCGTTACCAGGACGTACGTGAGGGGGTAGAGGCCGAGGACAACATAGGAGGGACACACATCAGCAGCAGTAGTAGATGATAGATTTTTTATTTTTTGATTGTTGCATATAGCTTCTTATTTTATTGTATTTTTTGTATGTATATTGTACTCCTTTTCTCTTGTACATTTTAAAAGAACAATGAATCAGCATTTCGTTTCATATTATCTGTTACGAGCCAACAAATTCCCATATTTTCATTGCACTGTGCTGACAAACAATCACAATACCGCTGTGATTGAATGATTCAAATTGGGATTCAGCATGTATTTTTAGGCTGAATGGTATTATAGCCGTGTTGAATTTGTTTAATGGCTCATATAGCCATTTATATTTCTACTTGACAGGTTTTATATATAATTTTTTAGGTTTCTCGAGTAATAGGTTGAGTTGGGAGGGGGAATAATTGACCTCGTCTCTTGAAGAGACGAGGCCATGTTGCCTAAAATAGGGAATAATTTTTTCCCGATGGCATTTCCGTAATTATTTTTAAAAATATTAATATTTTATTCCTTTTCCCTCCGTTTCGATCATCCGTCAAAGCTCAAATATGATGATGATTTGCTAAAATTAGTGCCGTGGTATTATTCGGCTTTCTTGGATCAGCGAAGTTCGTCTAGGACTAAAAAGCTTTGATTGCATTATCGGATAAAAAGAAGGAAAACACAGATTTTTGGGTGTTATTAGGTTCGTTTTGGAAAATAAATACGAAGAAAGGACGATCTAGAAACATAGACCAGATCTAGGCGAGTGAAGATGCTATTAGTAGGAGCGTCTCTAAATTTGGTCTATAAGCGCTCTTATTGATAGCGCTTTGTGTGTAATCATGTGCATATACAAAGCGTTGTCCGTGATAGCGCCTTGGGAACACCAAGAAGGCGCCATCTCGTAGAAGCCCTGCTCTATACCCTGCCAACCTGTAAACAATACCCAAATACAATAAGTTGAATGCCTAAACCAGCAACACAACAAAAAATCATCCAGAATAATTAGGAAAGTACACCACCACCACTAACTCCCTTACTCCACAAACCATTCCACTACTCACTTGTGGCATGCTCGACCAATCCAACATAGCGAACCTGCAAAAATAACATCACAGGAAAAACTCCTGAAACCAATCCATTACTCAATAGTGACATGCCTGGCCAATCCAACATCTCAAACTTGTAAAAATAATATTTAATAACACGATAAACTCCTGAAAGCAATCCACTACTCACTAGTGGCATGACAAACCAATCAAAACCATCCAGGTGAAAAAAACATTCACCACCAAGATAAATAAAAGGTCATTACATAAAGTGAATCGAAAAAATACAAATGTGTTTAGATGAAAAGCAAATACAACAAGGAAAGCTATAATCTTATCATCTCCTAGTACTCCGCTGTATGCCTCTAGCAATCCTCGACACTATAGATCGTCGACCAAGCCGTGCAGGTGGAGGTACAGGTGCAGCTTCTGGCTCATCTTCCTGAACCAGAGATGTACTAAAATCCGGCAAAGCGACTAGTGTAGCCCAGGTGCGTATCCTAAACTATCATAACTATGTCAATCCTTCACTCATGTTCGGATATGGAGCTACTGGACACCTCTTCTGTGATGTTGGCGAAGGATGACGTGATGATGAGCTAAACTCGTTGTATGGAGTATGGTAGGATGGCAATGAGGAGATGCTATGTCGTCCCCTCACAACTCCAGATGTGGCAGGAAATGATGATAGAGCATGGTGGAAAGTCTCATATTGCTCTTGCTCGTGCTCAATTCGATCTTCTATAACTTGACCCTCTTACATAGTGTATTAGAACTCAGGGTACAGATGGTCAATAACCCCATGCTCATTGACTGTCTGTATGGCATCATCTGCAATGGAGTAAATTTCTAATATGTCAGAAAATAGCTAGATCCATCTGAACCGATTCGCCTGCAAAGGAATTGCAAACATTAGAAGGTAAACACACGTTGGTTCAAGTGATTTGTCCCCCTTCCCCCCTTTTTCTATTAGGTGACCATGCGGTGTAACCATGTCAAGTGTAATGATGGTCTTTTTAATGAATATCTTCTTCTGTTTGCACTTTGTTTCCATACTCTAACTCTCCTTGAGTTTTGGTGTGTTCTTTTATTTGTTTGTTGTTTTTGTGCTATGTAATCCTGGGATTTATGTCGCATTCCTATTAATGATTACCTTTGATGGATTGTCAAATCTTTATCATGTAAATCCAATGGTTAGGGTTGTACGTCAGTTGATCTTCTCGAGATATATTAGAACCTTTTCATCATTTTTGCCATCATGAAGTTCTTTTGACTTCCTTTTGCCATAAAAAGTTATTTTAATCTGTAGCAGGCATTTTTTAGTTTTGTAGCTTATTTTCATGGAGTTTAGACTTCAAGCATGGCTAGAAAGATAGAGCCCTTAGTGCTACTACTTCGTCTTCTTCTTGGTTAGCTTTGAACTTTACTAAAGAACTTTTGTCCAAAGTAAGCCTTATTTTCCTATGGTGGTGAGATCTTTTTTCTTGTGTTGTGATGTGTAATAAGGGTCGTTGGTCTCGTTATTTCTAGTTATATGGAACCCTGACGACGGGGGAAGAGCGCTCATACTCAAACCAGGTAGGTAGCCCATTATTTCTGCCGCAGTCTTAAATCTTGCTCTCTTGTCTCTCTTTTGGCTCTTTAGTTTAAATCTCTAAGGAAGGTTAAGATAGGTTCCTTTTTAGGCTCCAGTGATGAGATCATTCGATGAACCAGGATGGAATCAGCAAAGAGGAAACGTACGAGTTGCTCCTTGTTTTCTCAAAGGTCCAATCGCCGAATGTGTCCAAGTTATCCTTGTGTGCCCAACCTTGTCCTGCTAAGAATTCTTAGTGCAACTTGACAAGGTAAAGCAGTTTGCAATTAACTATTCCCTGATCATTGTGCTTTGCTCAAACTTCCTCTAATTCAGACATTTAATGTCATTTTGAGACCGTATTGGCGTAATAGTCTCTATTGTAACTTATGTCAATTTGTAGTATTTGACTGGAATGCCATTTTTAACTACTTTGGCCTCAAAGCCAATCAAAAGTATTATAATATTTCACATCAATAAAGGAATATTTGGGATTTATTTGTAGTTTTATTTCCTTTTGTTTAGATGCTGCTCATGCTTTTTGTGACCCGAGGGTACCAGCCTTACAGTGGTCTTGGCATGGCTAGGGTTTTGAGCTTTTATGATGCAGGTGCTGAACGTGAGCAGGCCGCTTGGTCCCACGAGCTTAAACCTTGCTGAGAAGTTTTCAGGATGTAGGTGTTGACAATGAGTAGCCCGGTTGATCGTTCCTTAGGGCCTGCACCTTGCTTGGGAGTAAATTTTCAAAATGCGGGTGCGGTGAGCAGCTCGGTCAATCGTTCCTGAGGGCTTAAGCCTTGCTTGGGTGTAAATTTTCAGGATGTGGGTGCTGAGAATGAGCAACTTGATTAATCATTCCTTGGGGCCTAAGCCTCGCTTGGGAGAAAATTTTCAGGATGTGGGTGCTAAGAATGAGCAACTCAGTTGATCATTCCCTAGGGTCTGAGCCTCGCTTGGAGTAAATTTTTAGGACTTGGGTGTTAAAGATGGGCTATTGACTATGTTGCATGATGTATCGTAAGTGTGTCGATCCATGCAATCATTGTAGTTTTGTTGCTGGTTGTTCCTACTTCATTGGTTGAGTCATTGCATGGTGTTATTTGGGTCGGCCAAATATTGTCATAGGAGTCCCTTTTTAAGGGCCTCCTGTAGGGCAGTCTTAAGTTGGTAGTAGTCATTAGTGTTGTGCCCTACGTCTTGATGGTAATCATAGGACTTATGTCTCTTCTTCTTAGGTCGCTACGCATCTTAGCAGGCTTTGGGAAGATGCTGGAGGTTCTGATTTCCAATAAGATATCTTCTGGTGGTTTGCTTAGGGGGAGGAAACTAGATTTGAAATATCTCCGCTTTTCCTGTGTCTTGTTAGCTTGGGAACCTTGTCCTTCCTTTTCTCTAGAAAGGCATAACAAGATCATTGGTTGACGCTTTTGTTTTTTGATCTTGCAGTGTTTCTTTTAGGATTTTTCCATTTCGTTTTAGCAGGTAGGAAGTCTTCTAGTCGCATGTACTTGCTAGCCTACTCTTAGAATCCCTCTAAGGTTTTAGGTTTGTTTTTGGTGAAGGAGTGAAAAAGGATCTCATTTCTCCTGGCTCCATGAATGGCTACTTGCATGGCGAGGCTGCGATCGATGCCGTCTACTTTTGTCACTACCTAATTGAATCGGGTGATATAATCTCTCAGGGTCTCATCCTTCTTTTAATTTACTAGGAACAGGGAGGACATATCCTTCTTCGGGGCCTACTCATTGTGAAGGGTATCTTCAATGCAGTGGAGAAGCTTCAAAATATGTGATAGAGTCTCAGCCAATTGATGAAACCAGCTGTTCCTTGCTTTCTCTAACATCCCTGGAAATACTTTACAGAAGATGGCATCATCTAATGCAAATACCAACATCTAATCTTTATGTCTTCTAAGGTTTCCATTTGGGTCATTCATTTCATCATAAAGTTTGAACATAGGTAACTTCATCCCTGGTGGCCATGATTCATTAATGACTAATTGGGTCAAGGGTGTTCTGATGGTCATCTAAGTAGTTTTGGAAGCGGGAGTGCTCTTTTTGCTTTTCTTGATCTCCAATATTTTCTTAGTTCTTTCTCCAATTCTTCAAGGGTCATGTCCTCGAGTCGTTTTTCATGATAAATCGGAAGTTCTAATGGGATGGTGTTCTTACTCACTTTTTTTATGCTGCAGGTGTGATCAAGGTAGACGTAGGCATGGTTCGGTTCTGAACTGGGAACTAAATTGGAACTATCATCGCATTTCTAGAACTTGAATCGGATCGATTGGCCAATTCTAGAATTGGATATAAAACTGTCGGCTTCACTGTTCCTAGGTGGTGGAACCAACGGTTCTATTGAAAAAAAATTAGAAATAATATTAAATATATAATTATTAATATTTAAATTAATTCATATAAAAATTAAAATTTATTACTTATTTATAATATTTAATATGTTATTATCAATAACATAAACAAATTTAGCTTAAAATCATATATAAATAGTTTAAATAAACTTCTCCTAAAAGTATAATTCGTTTCCTTAATAATGTGAGGCTATTTTTTCATTGTAATTGTTTTTTATTCTCTAGAGTATTTTGCAATATCATACTACTAACTATAATTGATATTGGGTATAATTATATACAAATAAATGTGCATTCTAAACAAAATTTTTAAAAAAATTGGTTAAATACTTTAACACTTTTAGATCCAATAGTTATTTTGAGTTTAAAATTTATTTTGTTAAAAACTAAAATTCAATTATTTTTATTTGAAAAAAAAAAGCGGTTTCGTAGTTCCAAAATTGGAACCAAACTAAAACTATGGAAGATGGTTTTGGTTCCTCAATTTCAAGACCTAGAATTGGTGGTTCCAATTCGACTCGATTCTGGAATCATACCCATGTCTAGAACTAAGGGTCCTTAGGATTACGTGAGATTTGCAGTGGCGATCTTGTTGCGTTGGCAGGGGCATTTCCAACATCATAAGTGTGGTCAGTGCCTATTTGAGGCAATGGGGTTTCATCATTATATTACAATGGTTAGGAATCCACCCCTCTATCAAGATCCTTCAGGCCTTTTTTGGCCTACATGTTTTGTTTGATAATTTCAATATTTTATTCTACAACCTGATGGAGCATGGCTTCTAGGCTATTTAAGGCGATCTTGTTCAAGAGGGTCACTGGAGACAAGCTGGATGCTAGGTCCCACCTAAGAGTCGTTGTGTCTTGTTGATGGTGATTCCATGGTGGAATTTAGGTCACTATCAAGGGCGTTGCCTTGCAATTGTTTCCTATTCTTGGCCCGTGGCGATATGCCAAGCTTTTCTATAGGTTGTGTGCTTTTTTTTAAGAAATATGATAACTCTTCCACTAAGGGTCGAGCTTCCTGTAGATGGCACCAAACATCGCTAGCTTGAATTTGGTAGGGACTAAATTCATTGTAAATGGGCTCAGTATATGGTGCTATAGGACTTGCAAAATGAATAACTCGTTAGTGGCTCATTGGACGTGGGCCAGGCGTAGCCACTCCGATGTTTAAGTTAACATTTTTCATGAAAGGCCTATAAATTGACTACAGAAGATCTTTTTTGTGACATTACCTTGAAAGATGGTGATTAAACTATATTTTTAGACCACTGACCTAGCGGTTATGTTAGTTGTGGGTGGAGTGGGGATCATGGAGCCATGACCCTATGGAACGGGTCAATTCTAATTCGAGACGTAGCATACCCGAGCGGGGGCATACTGTTCAAATCGTCTAGGTTACATCTAGGTTGCATTTGGCTTACGTCTAGGATGGTAAAGAGGAATGTCGACAAGGTCGTTATGGATTTATTTTGGTCTGACCCAATGAGAAAGTGGGCTCATCTCGGCTAGGCATAAGTTAAGGCTGGATCATCGACAATATGTATATATATGTGTAATTTTTTTTAATTGAAAGGATAAATTACATATATTATCCTGAAAAAGTAAATGTGGATGCTTGTGGAAATTTTAGTTAACATGGACGCACGTGGATATTAATATGGTATTTAATTAAATAAATTTGATTTATCAATGTAAAAAATTAATAAAAAGAAAATTGTGAAAGAAATTAAAAAGAAAAAAATCCGAATATAAAAAGAAAAAAAATTAATTGGTTATATCTTGTCCATTGTCAACCCTGCTAAAAAGTATCATTTATTAACTGGCTATATGAAATAATACACTTACTAACTTCTATGAAATAATGCTATAACAAATATTAAAAAAATATCTTAAGACTATTATCCACAAAAAGGTTAGTTTTCATGTTATGAAAAAAAAATCCATTATTTTCTTTTTCTTCAATCATCACCTGCATTAATGTTCTAAGCATTTTTTTGCTACTATAAATGGCAAGGATATTAGAAATCCATTTAGGAGATCAATGTTACTGTATAATATCACTGGACTCTAAGAGATTAATAATTTCCCAAGCATTGAGAACTCCAAACAATAGAAAGAAAGAAAGAACAAAAGGAGAGAGAGAGAGAGAGAGAGAGAGAGAGGAAGTAGGTTGACAAATTGGTAATCAAGTTATTGAGCTATATCCTTCAAACATTGGCAAAGTATTGGAACCATGATGTCAAGAATGAAGTTTGCTTTGCTCACTTTACTAGGCCAAATAGTGTTACCGTTAGTTGATGTGACAACTTGGAATAATGTGTCACGTGTCAGTTAACGTGGTATCTTATTTAATTGATTATATAATCATTTTAAATTGTCTTATTTATAATAATTATAATAATTTACCCATATAATATAACAAAATCATTGGGCCTCATTACCAATCAAGCGAACCCACCTATTACATATCCTAGTAAGCCTATATTTTTATAGTCTTCCTATTTTTTCCATTTCAATAATAAGATGTCAAATTGACCCTTATAAAGATGACTAGTTGTTGAAAGCTAAGCAATGTGAAATAATGTGAAGAACATGTGTAGTTTATGAAATTACTGAGTACTGTTGAAATGGTCAAGTCAATCTTCATAATTTCAATAGTCCTTAGGTTTATTTTACTGTTCTAGTAAAGAAATTGCAATGAAGTGGTAGGTAAGATATCAATCCAATTACGCGTTCTATTTTGACATTTCCATTAACCTGCCAAAGATCGTACTACTAAATGTGCATGATGAAACTTTGAAAGCAAGTCCAGGTGAACTTTGAGGCTCTAAACGTGAAATTTTTTCAATAAGGCTAAAGATTGTACTGCAACATAGGTCTAATTGTCCAAATCATGGTGGTAGGGGGAATCAGGTTGTATGTATGGGTCACGAGTCTCCTTCTTTAAATTGTGGTGAATGATTAGAGCCAAGTGATGGCGTTTTGACTTATTGTATGGTCGCAAAATCCATTATAGGGTCGATGTGTAGTCATGGTGGTGATAGCTGTGCTTATGTAGTTGGGTTTGCGGTGGAGAGGGTAGTTTGCTTCAGTTGAGGTCTGGAGTGTGAAGATGGATGTTGTTTCTAAGCTTTGGTCAGAGATGGATGTCGGACGCCTGTTGAAGGTCATCAGTGGTGGCCATCCAACTTTTCATAGAGAGAGAAAATGGGGAATGGATTAATGAAGAAGAAGTTGGAATTTAGAGTGAAGATTTCGTGATATGGTCGTGGGTAAGATTGACTTGGTGGTTGTTGCGATTCTTGGCTGCACAGGTTTGGCTAAGGGCGGGACATGATTCTTAAGGGGGGGAGGGGGGAGGGGGGCTTTTGTCCGAGGAAGAAGATCATTGGCAAGAAAGAAGATGGAATACATCTAGAAGAGGATCCCATTTTCTTTAGTGATAGTGCATACTCATGATTTGTGTAGATCTATTTTGTCCCACATTGAAAACAAAATGTCAAAAAACCTTATATATAAAGTGAAATTGGATAAGTCATAATTGAAGAAGCAATGCCTATAAGGGTTGGTATGGACTTAAGAGTGTGGTCTTTGATGGGCTATTAGATTAGCAAGTTCAACTTTCCTTTTGTAAATAAAATATTATATATGAAATATAAACTATGTAATTAATTAAAAATAATGGTATTAACTCCGTTAGCTCGGGTAATTAATTAAAAATAATGGTATTAACTCCGTTAGCTCGGGTAGTAAAATGTATGTGAAAAGTTAAGTTGAATACAAAATTGAACTCAATTTCAAAGTTGAGATACTTAGTTGCGCATACCCATGAATATTCACAATTCGTATTTAGATCCTTTTTTTTAATTATTTTTTTTAAATTTTATATTTATTTATGCAATTTTATTATTTTTTTTTTACCACCAAGTCACCAAGTCATTGTCTAGTGTATTGATTGAATATATATAATAAAATGTCATGATAGAGTTCAAGCTAAAATTTCCACATTAGTGACGAGATCAAGTTTCTAGAGGATAAATATTGATTTTTGAAAAAGTCCAATGTATAATTTGTTTAAAATTTTTAATATTTGTGTAATTTACTATAATATGTATAATATAAAACTCATAATTTACTCACGAGTTTAAATAGGTGGTCATAAAACTAGACAAGAGCTCAAATTTGACTTATATAAATAGACAACCTTTATTTTAAATTGTTAAATTTTAACTCGGCCTGTTTTCTAATAAATCTTGAATCAAGTTACTCATGCCAAGCTAAGCTTGGGTAGCTAAGTCGAAGTAGCCATGCAAGCTCAATAGCTCATGAAGATTTTCACCTTAATAAAATCTTAATTTGAGATAAATTTGCTAAAATATTAAATTACATGACAGCTTTTATTTTTCTTTTTCTTTTATTTTTCTTCACATCTTCCCAAATTTAAATTCCTTATAAATCCAAGTTAATGGGAATAATCAAATGAGACCATATCAGTTTCTTTTATCATTTATTATAATATATATATCTATATAATACAAGTATTTTATTATCAATACATTTTTCAATTTATATTCAATTCTCCTTAAGAATCCTTTTTCTATTTTTAAGGGTGACATGTAAAAGATAAAAATTGTTTATAAAATCTATATAAAATTATATTCTTATGTGTCTGTGATTTAATGATATCTTTTTTGATTACTCATACCAGTGGTGCTAGATTCAAATATTCCATCCGGATGTAGTTTGCCAAAAAAAAGAAAAAAGAAAAAATTACTTTCTTATGTATTACAAAAATAAATAAAGATATTATTGAAAACCGGAGAACTAAACCTGATATATCTATCTTAAAAACCTGAAATGATTGAACGTGTTACGTGGATGGGGTCACTTTTTAAATTTTAACCGATTGAAAAAACGACAGACCTACCAGCTTCCACTAACAAATCAAATCATGTAAGGTGGGTCCATCTCTACCTCCTAAACGCTCTCTCTCTCTCTCTCTCTCTCTCTCTCACGCACACACAGACACAGACACAGACTACCCAATTTCCATCTCGACAACCCAAAAATGGGAATTGCCAATTCGAAATCTTCTTCGAGTTCAAGCCCCAAAACACATCTTCATTCTCTCCGGGCAAAGCAACATGTCCGGTCGGGGCGGGGTCACCAAGCACCACCACTGGGACGGCGTTGTACCACCGGAATGCCGCCCAAACCCTTCGATCCTCCGCTTTACCTCGTCCCTCCACTGGGAACCGGCGCGCGAACCTCTCCACCACGACATAGACACAAAAAAGACATGTGGGGTGGGGCCAGGGATGTCATTCGCCAACGCAATTCTGGAGCGTGTGGAAAAACAGGCGCGGGGGATGTGGTAGTGGGACTGGTTCCGTGCGCTGTGGGTGGGACGGCGATTAGGGAATGGGGGCGTGGGGAGAAGTTGTACGATGATATGATAAGGAGGAGTAAAGAGAGCGTGAAGGAAGGTGGGGAAATAAAGGTGTGTTGTGGTATCAGGGAGAGAGTGACACGTTGACACAGCATGATGCGGATGCCTACCAAGGCAACATGGAGACTTTGATTAAGAATGTCAGACAAGATTTTGGCTTGCCTTCACTTCCTATAATCCAGGTCTCAATTTAATTCTAATTATTATTATTAAGTTCAATACTGAACATAAAAATTTATTTAAAGTGAGGTCAAGCCTGTTTTATCATGAAAGAAAAAAAGAAAAATCAATTTGAGTTGCAGTTTATTTAAAGTGTTCTATACAATGTTGGTGATGTTTTGGCAGTTGCTAAATATCAGCATCTAATGGAACTTAACTGTGTCAAATTTTCTACTTGAGTTTTCATGTTGCTGAATGTCCTAATCCATTAAATTTTTTTTCAGTCAAAAATTACTCACTCCTAATCTTTAGAAAAATGTCTTCCTTGATTGAACGGTAGATTTGTAAAGGATGGGCTAAGGAATTTTTAACAAATAAATATAGATACTAGGTTCTATTTCATCTAGTACCTTGAACCTTTGACACTGGTAATTTTGTATTGTCCAATGTTACTTAGTGCCAAAAAAAAAAAAAAAAAAAATTCCAAGAACACTGAAGGCTAAAATTTTAAATTTATCTTATTCGTACATATGCATTAACAATTTAAACATAATATGCATGAAGGATACATATCTAGATAAAAAAATTTCAAAATAATTAATATTTTAATAAAAATGTTAAAAGAAAAAATAATATATTTGAATTTTTTTTAATATGTAAAATGAGTCGATTTGGCTTAAGGCCAGCAAATCATGAACCATTTGCTCTACAGCAAACCTAATTGCAAACTGATCTATTTTTAAAACGAATCTAAATTTTTAATGTGGTTTGATTCGGTTCAGTTAAGCTCATAATTTGAATTTTTTTTTTTTTTCACAGCCTTACATAAGATCTACGCGGGGATCACTTTTTAATATATTATGCTTGTATCCTTGAACTATTTATACTTTACTAAGTTGCCTTACTAAATGATAATGGTGACCAGATCGCATTATTCAGATTCACTCATTGCTTAACTCCTACCAATTTTTTGCATAAGTAGATGGTGAATATGTGGTAGTGTAATTTCCAGGTGGCAATTGCATCAGGAGATCATAAGTACATGGAGAAAGTGAGGGAAGCTCAGCTAAGGATCAATCTCCCAAATGTTGTATGCATTGATGCCAAGGGATTGCCTCTTAAAGAAGATCACCTCCACCTGACAACCAAGGCCCAAGTTCGATTAGGACACATGCTGGCTGATGCTTATCTCAACAACTTCTCACCATAGTTTATATGCAACCAATATTTATTTGATGAAACCAAACGATCAAGTGTTGCTTCTTCTAGACACGCTCAGATTATCAAAAATATGATTTGTTAAAAAGTGTATTTATGGGTAACTTTTTAAAATATTCTGGGGAGTTCTAGTTGTTTTCTTCCTTCCTACTATGGTGGACTTATTATATTCAGTGCAAATGATAAGAATTCTCCAAAATAACAAAATTGTCTAGAAACTCTTATTTTTCTGGGTAAATTACATTTTAATGATGGAAAAATGACCTTTTACAATGCATTAACTTAAAGACAAAAATTGATATCACCTTGCAAGAATTTTGTGTGAAAGTAGTTTTTTTTTTCTTTTTTTTTTTTTAGTTTTTAATTCCTCTCCATTTGGAATAGAAAAGGTAGGATGCAATGGAAGAAAGACGGGTATATCCCATAATCTACTAAATCAGATTGAAACTTATCAAATACAAACTTTTAATTGTTGTTGCATGATTCATTTCAACTTCATTAAGAGTTCTACTTGTATAATGTATGATATGCAGATTTTTTATTTTTTGTATGTCCAAAATTGGCACCCAAAGCATAGTTACATGCATCTCACACCTAGTTAAAGATTTGTTCCACTGAAGAACTATTATGTAAAGATCTGACATGCTCAATTCTTAAATTAAGCACATCAAGTCCTTAACCACATATAACTCTTACGAATTATACGCAAGATTGTCTTAAAAGAAGGTGTTTATGTTGAACATTGCTATCCGATTTTAGATTATAAAATCGTTTAGCTAGATTTTAGATAACTGGATTTAGCAGCAAAAAAATAAACTTTAATAAAAACATTTCTACATAAAAGCATTTCAGAATTCCATTATTACAAGTGAAAAAACTTTCACTTAAACAAATCTTTACAAAAGCTTATTTATAAAACATGGGCACTAACAAGCCCTTAAATGAAAATACAAATTTATAAATAAATCCAATCTTTATAAAACAAACAAAAGAAGAAACAAAACAACTAAACTACTCAATTCTCCTAACTCACATCACTCATCTACAATCCTTCCCGAGTCAACAAAAGGACCCAAAAACCCAAGACAACATCATCAATAGCGACAACATCATCATATCATCGTCTCATCATCCATCATCTTTATCAATAACAAAACCTGTAAAAAGAATAACAACAACAAGAATGAGCCAAAACCCAGTACACAGCAACACAAGCACATGCAGTGTGACATACAACTTAACTAAATGCAATGCATCAATCCACAAGTTATTATCTTTCCATAAAAATAAACAAATCAACAATGAAGCACTCATACTCTAAAACAAGCCAATGGGAATCTCAGGGTTCTGAGTAACAACAGCTGCTCAGGGGATTGATATAAGCAGTCCGAATACCTATATCCTCTATATCTATTCCATAAAAGTAATTTCATCTAGAGTTTATAGCCGTTACTCAACTTTACTTAACTTAATCAATAACATCATTCAGTTCACACGTCCCTATAAACATTGAACTAAATTATAATTGCTTCATCTTAAGTTTAAGCAAACGTTATACAGACACTACATTCTCCATCGATCACCCGCTTAACCATAAAAGAATCGCTATTACATCATAGTATATCATTGCATCATGGTAAAGTCATTGTATCATGACTAAGGTTAAAGCTTAACTACCGTGTCATTGCATCATGACAAGGTTGCCGCTCCTCGAACCAGATTCAACAGCGTAATAGACAATCAACACTCATCAATTATTAAGCAGAGTTTAAGTTCTTAATCCATTTTAGATGCCTATCCTAACACCCAACACACAAGTTACTTCGTACCTTGAAAATGAGATCTAAACAGAGGCAGAAGCTATCTCAGAAGATAGATGAGAAACTATCTCAGAAGATATGTCAGATATTCATCACTATTAAGGAAATAACTCATATAAGTAATTAAACTAACATCCACTTATATCAAATTCATATAAGAAATTATATCAAAATTTTATTAAACTCTATTTGGCTAGAAACTAATGTGGAACCCTACTATGGCTACGAATATCGCCCCGTCAAAATATGGACAGTTCTCTTTTGTCTGTCAAAGTAATTCTTCTTACTTTAATTATAGTTTCTTGTCACAAAACATAACATAAACAACGCATTCATGCATAAAAGCATTCATATTCAAAGCAAATAAACATTTGAAACAACATATTGCTCATGTTATCTAAGCCAATTATTAGCTATTAAACTCATTTTAACTTAATCTAAGCCAAATTGATTAAAATTAATCATTTAATCTAAAACTAGTTTAAGTTGATTAAACTTAAGTAATCTAATTCCTTTTAGCTAATTCAAGGTCATTTATTCAAGTTAAACTTAGATTTATTAACTAAGTTCGTTTTATATCTAACTTCTATATTTAATTTAACGATTTCTTAAATCTATAATTCTACTTATCTCATGTTTAATTATATCAATCAACTTACATAAGATATAAATCATCATATAAGGTCAACTCATATATACAAGATCATATTTCAAGTTTTGGAAAAGATTTAAAGATGATTTAGAAATTAATTCGAAATAGGGATATGCTAGCAAAAGGCCGGCATTCAATGCACCAACGCCAGCAGTGTTGAAGTCTACCCCAGCGTTAGATGCCGGTGTTAAAAATTTGAACTCTGTGAAGTTTGGGCTTTAAACCTACACCAGTGACATTGATACTCAAAATGCTAGTGTTCAGTTTTTAAAGGCAACACTGATAATAATTATTGCAAACGCCGGTGTCGTTAAAATATTTGTTTCTAATCAATTTGGTTCAACATTCAACGCCGTTAAAATTTAGGTAAATGCTGGTGGAGTTAAGAAATTGGCATTCTGATCACTTCAACACCGGGCTCAACACCAATGGCGTTGAAGTATTAGATGCCGGCGTACGTGACAGAGCACGTTTTTGATAGAAGCTTGTTTTCGAAAACTTAAGTTTTGCAAAACATTTTAACACTTTCCAACTTCTCCAAATCACTTTCTAAGCTTCCTAAACTTGATATATGAACTCCTCAACATCAATCATCCATATTCAACACATCAAACAACATACAATCCACTTCAAACACTAACAACTCTAAATCACTATTCATCATCTTCAACCTCAAACCTAACTTCCGACAACTATAACTTCAACAAACATATATATAAACAACACTCTCATCCCAAATCAACATGAATTTATCAATTATTCATTTAAACAACAAATAAAATAAAGATAACTTAAAATAGAAAACTTAGCTTTTGGAGAAACATGTAATTTCTTCTTCTATCTTCATTCCTAACTTTGATTTCTCCTTTAGCTTTGTTGAATTTGAGATGTAGTGAGATGAATTGAAGAAAGTGAAAAGAGAAGAAGAAGAAGAAGAAGAAGAAGAAAAAGAAAGAAAAAAAAAAAACGTAAGAAGAAGAAGAAGAAGAAATGGGATGGCAGGGAAAAAAGAAATAAAAAGGAAGGATAATGATAGATTTTAGGATATTTTAGAATAGATGTACAGATTTAGAACTATCAGATCAATATCTATAGATCTAGAAGTATTTAAAAGATAGTTTCTGAACTAATATGTTAGAAATTAAGAACTTAATTTAAAAATTTATTTTGGATAAAAGATATTTAATTTGAGTTCGGGTTTAAGAATTGATATTTTTAGACAAGCAAATGAACTCAAATTTTACTGAGATTTAGGAATTAGTATTTAAACTAAAAATCAAGAGCTTTGAAATCCTCTAAACAATTTAGAAACATGTTTAGGAGATTGAGAATCAAAATCTCAAATTTCATTTAATTAATTACTAATCTAACTTTGTCAACCTGTCTATTTATATCCTATGATTAATATAATTCATTCAAATCTATCTAAACCGAATTTTTAATATATGTGAAGGTTTGGGGTATTTCATATTATATATATAAAATTAAAAGCTCACATGTGCTCCTCATTAAAGTCAAAGCTTGCATCTTTAGCTAACTGATACAAGGGTTTGCAATTTTTGGAAAATTGGGGGTAATATTCTATACAACCTAAGAAGTTTCTAACCCCTCTCACATTCATAGTTGCTAGCGATTTTTCATCAATTCAACTTTTGCATTATTCACGTCTATGTCTTTAGCATAAATTTTATGTCTGGAACCCATCTTTAACCATTAAATTTGGAGCACTAGATGTACTTACAAATCATCACTAAATAAATTTGTCAAAATTTTTCAAACAAATGCTAAAAGACTCTAAAATTGACAAATTACCCATGCTCTACCATTGTTTACTTTATCATGTTTGCGAAGATCACCATCATGCATTATTAGAAAGCAGTGACTACATTGCACAATCCAAAAGATATTTTCTTGAATACACACATAATATAAGGACAAGTGAACATGGTTATTTTTAAGTCTAGGGGCTACGACAATTTGGTTATGCTTTGAATATCTATCTAGAAACCAATAATAGCTATGAACAACAAGTCACTCAAGTATTTGACCAATACAAGAATGGAAAGTGTTATTTGCTTGTAAGACTATTTGAAATGAATTAGCCCGCATTGAAAGTTAAAAGGTTCTTCAAAAGTTACGAATAATAGCAAATAATTTAACAAAACTATAATATACACAATATCACCAAATAATAATAATAATAATAATAAATAATAATAATAAGGGATAATGTTACGAATGGTACCTGAACTTTAGTAAAATATGTAATTTAAGTACCTAAACCTTGAGAATGATTAATTTAGTGCTCGGACTTTAAAATTGATTAATTTAGTATCCAACAAACTTTGAAATTGATTAATTTAGCACCTAAATGAATTTGAAGGAGATACTATTGACATGTATGGAAAGTTCTTCTAAGTACTAAATTGATCAATTTCAAAATTCAGATATTAAATTGAATGATTTCAAAGTTAAGGTACCTAATTGCACATTTTGTTAAAGTTGAAGTACTATTTATGATATTAACCCTAATAATAATATATAGGGATTAATGTCATAAATGGTACTCGAACTTTTGTAAAATATACAATTAGGTATCTAAACTTTAAAATTGATCAATTTAATACTTGAACTTTTAAGTTAATCAATTTAATATCTGAACTTTGAAATTGATCAATTTGATATTTGAAAAACTTTGAAATTGATAATTTATTACCTAAAAGAACTTGATAGAAGTATCGTTGGTATACACGAAAAGTTTTTGCAAATAATAAATTTTAAAATTTTGAAATTTAGATACTAAATTAATCAATTTTAAAGTTGAAGTACCTAATTTTATTTTTTTTACTAAAATTCAGGTGCAATTTGAGATATTAACCCTATTATACAACCAAAACCTTTGCACCTTAGTGGCTGAAATGAAACATTGATCCCATGGGAATATATCAAGTTCAATTTCTCTTTCCCCGTAAAAGTTGTAGTTCGTATTAACCAAAATAAAACGGCAATATATACAAGCACCAGCGATCTCCTTCTGGTTTATCCGCATGATCCAAATATTATTAGTACTCATGCTTTGCTTTACGTTATGTTGAAAATATAGGAAGTCATAAAACCTTTGGAGGCTCTGCAGCCGAGTCCTAAAACTCCAAAAATCCAACAATCAAGTCCTAAGTTTTTCTTTAAACCGTGCAATTGTGTCCTATATGCTATTTGGCAAAATTTTTTTGGTGCCAGTAGCTTGGCATACTACATCAATAACATTTGTTTATTTATTTGTTTATTTATTTTTAAAAATGCTTCCATCCTTTAAGCTTATTTATTTATTTATTTTCTCAAAATTCCCCTTCTATTCAGTTTTCTAGAATTAATAACTTTTTTCTAATAATTACTGAATTTTTTTATCAATATGCCAATTAGCACCACTTTTGCAAAAGGAATAATATAACAAATAGTATCTAAACTTTAACAAAATATATAATTAAGTAGCTGAACTTTGAATTTGATCAATTTAGTATCTAAACTTTAAAATTGACCAATTTAATATTTGAAAAACTTTAAAATTGATCAATTTAGTACCTATAGAGGTATTGTTGGCATGCATTAAATATTCTTTAATGTACTAAATTGATCAATTTCAAAATTTAAGTATTAAATTGATTAATCTTAAAGTTTAGGTACCTCATTGCATATTTTACTAAAATTCAGGTACCATTTGTGACAATAAACCATTACAAAAAAAAAAAAAAAAACTTATTCAAATGTAGACACTGACACTATGTTTGGCTAGCTTTTTGAAATAAGAAATCAAGAGAAATCAAAGGAAAGAAATTATAGGAAAAGGAAATCAAGAGAAATGAAAATAAGTAGAATGTTTATTTCATGCTCGGTAAGTGATGAAGGAAATGAAAGGAAAAAAATAGAATTAGAGGTAGTGATTAATAGAATTACCCTTATATTATTTTTATAAAATATTAGTTAATGAAGACAAATAAGGCTATTTGAGTCATTTTTATAATTTTTCCTTGAGTTCTCTTGCTTTCATCCCACTCTTGGGAGGAAAATATACGCATTTTATTATTTTTTTTATTTCTCTTCAAATCACTTTATTTTCTACCCATTAAACATACTCAAACACAAACATTTCATCCTGTTTCTCTCCATTTCTTTCCTTTTCCCCTGATTTCGGACATTCCAAACACAGCATAAAACTATTATTCCATGTGAGACCTGTCTGCTATAACCATTTATATTCATGCTACTAGTTGAAAAAATTAAAAGAACGCATACCCAGAAGGGTCAAGTGGATGCAGATACTGAAATAGTATTCCATATATAAACCTATGTACTACGACGGCCAATAATGGACCTATCTCTTATTCACTTGATTTTAACAAAAGCTTGACAACCAGGTCTTAGATGAATTAAGTCAATTCACAACTAACTTGAATTTGATTCGGCAATATTCAAATCGAGTTTGAAGTTTTATTATTCAAATAATTTATTGATTTGAGTTTGCATTTTGTAATATTTAACCAAGTTAATTCATAAGCCTAATCAAGATTAAATCCATCTTAAACGTTAGTTGATTTTGAAAAAAATTTGAATATATTACACTTATTATAATAGAAAGAAATTTCTTTTGTGATTAAAAAAAGAAGAAAAAGGAGAAAATCCAACATGGATGTGACTGCCCAACATAATCTTTTTGGAAATTTAAAAATATTCATTGCAAAATTAGATACACAGCTTTTGTTAGATTTTCTCACCCTCCTTGTGTTAATAGTACACTTTTTTTAGCCTTCTAACTTCAATCTAATCCTTTCTTTCACAAAACCTAAAACTTTTGTCTTGGATCTTTCCTAATGTGTTTGTAACCCTAGATATTTTCCTGCCTTATTTTCCAGGTTAATATCCAGGAAGTTGAAATAACTTCTGCTGATGTTATCAAGAGTATGGATACTAAAGGACATTGATGACTTTTGAAAGCTTATCTACTACCCCATTGCTTTACAATGCCTAGTGTTTTGGGCCTGAAAAGATTTGATTCATTGGCTTCCATGAAAATCAACCAATCATTTGTAAAAGGAAAAAAATGAGTTAATTATGGAATGCCTTCTATCAACCTGTGGCTTTTTATCCATGGATCAATAAGGATAATGTATTAACCACTAAAAGGAATAAACACGGAGATAGAGTGAATAGGTACAAAGATAGATGTTCTTCTTGTTTTATTCCTTCAATAAGACCTATTTTTTCTACTTGCTTACCAATCAACATAAGATTATGAGACATGGAAGAAACACATGCGATGACCTTATCAACCATAAATCACAACTTCCTAGTTTACCCTTTAGTTTTCCTTTGTCGTTTTTTTTTCTTAAAGAAACCATTCAACTCAATCATATGCTTTTATCATGCTTAACTTAATAGCACAATCATATTGATTCCCCTTTTCCATAATTCTAAGGGCATGAAAATTTTCATGAGGTATAATGATGTTGTCTTGAATGAACTAGCTACAAATAAATTTATTTTGATTTTGTGATATTATAATTTTATGATAGGAATCATGATTTATTTGGGCCGATAACTTGATTTAGAGTTAGGAGATTGATGAACTTAACTCAACGGATCATTCTTCTTGAGCTGAAAGAAGGATAGATGGAGTATTTCAAGACTATTTAATGCATTTTGTTATTGGGTATGGGCTAGTGTGTTTCGGTATGAAGAAAAAACAAGATTTGAAGGAAAACTTGCAAGTGTTAAAGCTTACGCTCATGTTAAGGACCGTAAGTGAATCTAGGTAAGAAAAAGCCATTTCGAAAGTATGCAATGACCATGGCATGCACAATGGCTTGCCCACGGTAAATGGAGAAATGAAGTAACTTAGGAGATCACGACCTAGGGCACAACTATGCCTAAGATTGTGACTAGTGCTACATAATCGTGACAACGCCTAAAGCAGCACCTGACTGAGCATCTAGTGGGTTTCACTTCTCATGCACCATGCTTTGCCAGTGTCTAAGTGCATTTTTTTCCTTTGTTTATTTTTGAGTTTCCTTTTATATTTGTTTAGGCTTTTATGTTCCTTTATTTCTCTTATCTGATTTGTCGGAGTATATCAAGGTTTATGTTAGCAAGATCTTTTGACATTGATGTGATCAATTGCCTCTTGGTTTTCTTAAAATTGTTTCCAAATCTTATTGAATAATATTGAGTCTTTTTTTCTCAAGATTATTTTTTATTGTTTCTTTTGATCGTGCGCCATATCGATTGAGTAAAACACTAGTTCGATTCTTTTCTTGGTGCATCATCTTCAATAATAAATCATTCATATCTTTAATTTGTAGTTTTACATATATCATAAAACTCAAAAATATATTGCAAATCCCTAGATTGAGTTATACCGCTAGATCGATAAACATACCATTTCCCAATATGTCACTTTAGAATAGACCAAAGTCTATTGGCTAGGATTTTTAAAATAATTTTATTTGCAAAATTACATAAGCATAGAGAAAAATTGGGAAACTAATTTGGGACATTTCACCTTTGAAATTAAACTAAGATCAATTTCATTTTGATTTTGGTAGAAGTATTACTAATTTAATATATATATATATATATGTGTGTGTGTGTTTGATGTCTCAGCAACATATTTCGATGAAATTTTCTATTAAATACATTTGGCTCTTTCAAAGTTATACATATTATTATAAATAAGCCTTCAAGGAGCCCAATTGAAACACGGCTTGTTTATTTTCACATTATAAATAGGGTTGTTAACATTATATTCATCTCCTTTAGTGATAACGGCATCCACATTTGTAGCACATCATCAGCACACATGACTCTTTCAAAGTTATACATATTGTTGAAAAAAAAAAAATTCTCTTATAACCCTCTCCCTCTTCCATTTATTTATTATTAGATCTTTTAATGTCTATGATCTTATTTCTTGCTTTTTTCCTTATAATCATTTGGAGGAACAAATTTATACTTTAACTCCAAAATTTATCAAGTTAGTACGTTAATGTTGATGCCAATGCATTTTCTCATGTAGTAAAGTGTTATATAATTCAGCTCGAACAACATTCTCCTTCTCCACACCCGATGCCTCAGCATTCTTATTTTGCTCTAGTACAACTGTTCTAAGCTGAGCATTGTTTCAAACTAGTCTACCATTCTATATCAACAATGCTTTTCTAAACAATTCCAACTTTCCCTTAATATTCCTAGTTATTTCCCTTAACTTATTCCAAAACGAAAATCTACTACAATAACTATGAATAGGCACAGTACGGTTTGGTTATTTCTATAAAATCAAACCTATCAATACGGCTTGGCTCGCTAATTTTTTGAACCTAAAAAAAACAGTTCGATACGGTTCGGTATATAATTCGAACCATATATCGAAAAGAGAATTTTCTTTTTTTTTCATTTAAATAAAAAAATTCCATGAACTTTCTTTCCATTTTTTCCCTATATTTAGAAGTTTTTTTAAAAGCCGAAATCGCAATTGATTGAGATCAATAATTTTGATGTTTAGTAGGAATTTGATTCTACCATTAGATCTCAAAATCATGATTTTATTCCAACTTTATTAATGACTATTATATTAATTATTTTTTATCCTACATATCTATATTTATTGTATATATGATTCCATTTTAGGGAAAAGGAAAATAATATTATAGTTTTTTAAAAAAATTACGAAATTACCACTGAAATGAAAATAATCCTAATTTTAGGTAAGTTGACCTCATCTATTGAAGAGATGAGGTACATGCGAATTATATAGATCTTATCTCTTTAAGAGATGAGGTCATAAGTGTCTGATCTTGTCTCTTCAAAGACAAGTCTACATAATTCGCATGTACCTTATCTCTTCAACAGATGGGATCTTACCTAGTATTGATCCGTCTTGAAAGAGACAGGTACATGCGCAGGGTACTTCATCTCTTGAAGAGAAAATATCAATAAGCTTTATCACCCCTCCCAAACAAACATTATAACCTAAACACAATAGTATTTCCAAACTCAATCATCCAAACACAGTCACAAACCCAATCCATTCGATCACAACAGTATTGTGAAACTTTCACGCAAACATAATAAAAAACACATAATATGAAATGATTGCATGAATGTTCCATTAATCACATGAATGTTCTGTTAATTACAGATAATAATCATAAAAGATAAGAGTCTATATACAACAATCATAAAAGATAAAAATCTATGTAATATCTACTACTGGGTGCCCCGCTCAACAAAAGTTCTAGAGCATAGTGTACGCTAATGGACATCCTGATGGGGATGCTCCATAGATGGATCAACCTATGTGAGGGAGGCATCCCCATCTCCACCACCAGCACTATAAGAATGGACTGGGTCTGGATCCGCCTGGGTAAGTCCCTCCCCCATATCATGTGGCAGTAACGGTCACCTCTGTTGTGGAGCTAAGGGGTATGGAACTCTACGTATGAGATGTTTGGCATCGAGGTTTCGATCAGATGAGCATATGATGATGATGGGTCAGGTTCGTCATGATGAAACTATGAAAGGTCAGGCTTAGCAGGTACATGTGAGTGCCAGGGTGAAGGCTCGTCTCTGATATCTATAGCTCGGACTTGCCTTGCTTCTGATCCATCCTCGCCCATGCCTCTCTCTTTGTGTCGCGTCTTTGTATAGGCTAAGGTTGTGGGTCATCAGGGAATCTATAAAATTAAGTCTCATGAACTCATTCACTACATGAATGATATCTCATGCAGGCAAGAGTGTTCTCTGCTGGTATGTCCGGGACTTTGTAAATGAAATCTACTACAATCAATAGCAAACATGTAGATCATGAATAACGAACAGTATATATCCATATATAGCTTATATAGTCGTTGAACTTACAATATATCATATAATGCCCTATACGACTGATCCAATGCCTGGTGATCGCATAATACATCAAAATAATATGCAGCTGTACCAATAGGGATATCTAGCATCTTGACAATATGATCGTGCCTAATATCCTACTCTGCTACCCACCTAGCATGTTCTCTGCTCAGTTTCACTTGGAGCGCCATTGTAAGTCCATCTCATGTAGGGTTCTCATATTAGCGGGAGGATCTGGGATCCCCTAAAAACCACCGAACTATCTAAGCACCCTATCTGGATAGTAGTGCTTGATGATATGATAGTAAACCAGCGGAACCCGTACACACCATATATCACTCCCAGCAGGGCAGTATTCAGGTAGAGAATCCATAATAACATATCAGGGATCCCAAACAACTTGTTCAAGAAGAAAATATAATGTACATGAGTAAACATAATGAAATTAAGCACTTTTAATACATAGGACATACAAAACCATACTTGGCTAAGGATCTATCGATCGAAACACCCCCATATACTAAATAGCAGATGTATAGGGGGTCGAGTGACATCAAAAGTGGTACCCCAATAATTGATGAGTGGGCGCCCCTACGGTAACTACTGTGTTCTGTTGACGTAGCAAGGTGATGTATGGGAAGTGCTCCTAGGCCCAAATCTGCAGGACTACAAAGGGTCCTGCTATGTCACTCGTCTCTATGTGGGAAGCCATGCATAGATGCCTGTGTAGCCATAGTAAGAAAATTGCTCCTCATGTGTACTGGTTTGCTCTCTCTAAGTCATCGAGTAGTTGGAGGTATGTCACATGAACCAAATTGGATGATTTTTCCACAACAATAAACCCCTTTAGTAGCAGGAGAATGTACACTTTAGCATGGTGTCGAATCATCATATCATCTGCGCACTCTAAAATGTCCATTTAAACATGACATATTTAGGTGGCTACCATCAATATTAATGCCGAGCATGGGTATAACTCCTAATAGCTACTCACACAACCCTGGCTAATCCATCCAAGCCGTGTTCATAACTGCCTGGCCATCGACAGGGAGGCCGGTGAGTACTGTAACATCCCATAACGTCATAATCCACTATCCCATCAACGTGTGAAAGGTATGTGCCTCGGGACGCCACTTCTCAACCAAAACAGTAAATAGGTGCCAATCTAGCTGTACAAATGGTATAGGTGCAACACCTATGAAACTGACATGTGATAGGAATGGAACAAGCTGATCATCTACAATTGTAGGCATGCCGTCCTGTTGCCTTAGCCTGGCCTCTCTCCGATGATAATGTAATACCATGTGCTCCTGCACTTGAAAACAAATCCATGAGAAACATTCTCTAAATAATCTAAGTAATGGGATGAGGAAATAATCTTACTTGTCCCTGCCATGGCAGCCTCGATCTATGAACATGCTGCCTTATAAGAATGGACTCATCAAGTGGTCCTAGATCCATCTGTAAGGAAGAAAGTAATGAACGCTATTAACAGAGGCATAGGTACTAAACGGAGCAAACAACATATAAAGTATGCCACGTTAGTGCAATAAAACAAATCACATGAAAAAAAAATACCAGTACGACTCGACTGGCATGTAACTGTCCTACTAGCTGCTCGCCTATTTGGATAACTTCTAATGTTGTGCCCTATATGCCTACTCGAATCACATGAGTAACCTCATGGGGCCTCTCGAATGTCCATCCCATTCTAGAAGTATTTTTCCCTAGTCCTACCTCTTTTCCTAATAAGCCATGGGATGGGAAGCCATTTTACAACGTCTATGGAATACTTTGATTTGTTGCATTAAAGTTACCATGGAACTTTCTCAACTGGGTTTGGTATGCTGCTCTTTTTGACTAATTTCTTACATTCTTTACTTTTCGCCTTTGAGTTGCAGTTGCCAGAAACATGCTGGATACACCAGTGCCAAGGCAACCTGTAAGTCATACGGTATTCTTAGCTCCAATTGCACTGTTAACATCGGTATGTCAGTCGGATATCAATCAAATGTTGGAGTGATCCTTAGTAATGTGTTCTGAAAATCTTGTAAGGAACCAACTCCATGTGACTTCTTTCTCTTCATCAACAAGAGCATACACTAGTAAAACGATATGATTTGCCTCATCTACGACTACTGTGATGAGCAGTTTGTGCTTGTACTTCCATACAAGAAGGTGCCATCAATTGTGATTTGGGTCTATAAAGAATTAATAGATATAACTTAATTCACTGATATCAAGCTTTTATAAGTAAATTCAATCATGTATCCAAAACATACCTACAGTATTGAAATGCTTCAATGCAAGGAGCAAATGCCCAAAAGAGTTTATCAAGAAAGATGTGTCCTACAATATCTAAATCAACTATTCTTCACTCAACCTTTGTTCTTGGATTTGCCTCTGTTATCACATTAAGTATATGCGGGAGCTCCATATATGAACCTTCCTAACTTTCATGCACTTGCTCAATAGCTTTTCACTTTGCCTCACGGATTCTTTTTATATGAACGTTATACCGAAACTCTTTTAAGATAGTCAATTGGAAGTACTTCACCCTCACATCTAGAGAATTACGAATCTCCAATATAATGTACTTAGACATGCTGATGGAGTCTAACTGAAAGTGATTCTGTCCAGTGATTTCATACAAGTAGGTGTGGGGTCCTTCATATTCAGTGATGTGAAACCACCCACCATGTTTCTTATAAATTCCCCTAAGTCTCTACTTACAATCTCTGTTATGGATATCAGTACAATTAACTGCCCATGACCTTGGGTCCGAGTCCACCACCTTGAAATTGTAATGGTTGGATATGTGCCACATTTTCACTGCCCATATGAGATGATCTTTAGTTTAAAACCACATCCCAACCTTGAATTCATCACTGAAGCTCTAATTTCCAACACTCATTTCCTGCTCATCATCAAACGCAGCATAACCACTACTAACATCAGCAATGAAAAAATGTATTGGTATTGAGCTTCCAATTGAATCAACATCCGTAGGAGCCATGAAATGGTGCCAATCATGGCCTGTGTTGTATATCTGTGTTGTATATCATTAGCAACAATGTGCTGGGACAAACCTAGCACAAAATCATTTTTATCATCCTCAAAGTCTTCATTGGATTCACTTAACGATGAGTTTTGCATTGCATCTATATCATGACCACAACTCCAATTAGGTAAACCCATTTCAAAGTTACTTATTTGAACTTGTGAGGCCACTATTGTCTAATTTGGAGTGGATTTGGAATCTCCTAACCCTTGCATGCCAATTCCCATGGTGCCCTCAGGCTTCTATTGCAATTCTTTTCAAATATCTGAACATATATAGCCATTGATCCTTCTATGTACACTAACATCTCTTATGTAGTATCATTATCGGTCACTGGAATAATATCATAACATAGTATCCTATCTCCAATAGCCACCCAATGATATAGCTCAACCCAATGTATAGACCTATTCATCTTAATTCTACTGTAAATGGTATGTAGTATTTGCTCATAAATTGAGTTCCTACAAACACCGACCACAACAACTGGCTGTCTATCATAATCAAAACTATTGTTCCCTTCCATACTGTTGCCATGAGCATATAATATGAACTTGTCTTTGTCCATTTTCCTCACTTATCTTGCCGGCTCATAAAACATACGTTGAATGCATGAAAAGTACTCATGACTTATGAATTGTACTCCCATTATATCGACCATGTTTACTAATGCAAGTTTATCCATCTCATTCTTATCAAAATATTCCATCGATGAGATGATTAGAATCTTTAATACCAAAAGCAAGGCTTAATCGCTACAAGGATATCTTCGGAATAGTGTAAATCAATACTAAGTACAGTATTGGCATGCTAATTCATTCTACAAATTGCAGTGATAATGCCTAATCATCTACAATTTAACTGGATTTTTCATAATTACTTACTCTAGAAAGCATTGCTTTAATTTTTATCATGCCTAAGTATTAATAAACTACTTATCATGCATACTTAGTAAATTATTCAAGTCCTACATTTGATTTAGACATCTACTATGGCAAGCACAACTAGTAATTTATAGCATTCAAATGAGTACAGACAATATCCTTAAAGAGAAACTATCATGATTGTCAATACTATATCTTTTCTTCATTATCAACTGTATAATCAATTTAGAGTGAGAAATAGCACATACCTACAAGATCACGTGCCAATCGGTTGATTTTTTTGCTAGTTATTGACTCTACGACACCTACTGATCACGTGCCAATTTAAAGCTTCAAATGTGCTGCAATGGAAGAATTTGAGTTAGGTTTGATAGAGGTTTAAAGTTCTTTCTCCTTCGTCAATGGCAGCCGTTAGGGTTTATGTTAGGGTTTTTTCTTTTTTTAGCTTCAACAAAATGGCAAGAGGAAGAAGATGATGGAATATGTATTCCCATCGACCTCGTCTTTGAGATGAGATCAGCAATGGGTGAGACCTCATCTTTTGAAGAGACAAGATACATGTGAATTATGTAGACCCCGTCGACGTATCAACTTGCCTAAAACTGGGAGGATTATTTTCATCCTAGTAGCAATTTCATAATTTAAAAAAAAATATATATAATGATATTTTCCATTTCCCTTCCGTTTTAAAAGGAATTCAATTTTATTCCATTCCAACTCTATTAATGGTTATTGTTGTAATTACCTTTTTTTTATCTCACATATATTTATTATCTATATTTAATGCAAAGGGAATTTTTCATAAATCTTATTATACACTCATTTTAGTGCATTCTATTTTTTTTCAGCGACTGCTTCATATGACACAAGTCATTTGGAATTATAAAAAAAAAACAAATAGTCATATCAATACAAAAATATCATACACACAACTATCACTTATTTCTTCATTTGATTAAATTCTCATAAAATATAAAGCCCACATAATATATCTAAAAATTTATCTCCACAACCAATATTTTTTATTAAAATTTAACTATCAAAATGTAAAGGAAAAATTTATGAAATAGTTCGATGTATACTCATATCACAATAGGAATGTATTAAGGCTTTAAAAAGAACTAATACCTACAAATTTGATATAATATGTAAAATCTATCATAAAAAAAATCTTTAAACAAAACTAAGGAAGTTTATATGGTCCTGTCGACGAGATTATTGAGTCAACCATTTAATTATTAAAATAAATATAGTAATTAAAATATTGACTATTTTAGTGATTCGATCACAATTGGGTATGATGTGAGCTATTGGATATTGACATGACCGGTCCCGTCAAAATTAATGATAGAACTATAGAATTTCCCTAAAACAAATATTTATTTAGTTCATCAATCTAATTGTTTTAATATACAATATATATTACAAGTAGTATCGTATAAATGCACATTACTAAGAGTTCTTTTCTTTTAAGGTGAAACGCTTTGGCTCATGACTCTGAAAAGAATCACGAACCAAATTCCCATTATTGAATCGAAAATTTGATTCGGTTTAAATTAGATTAGTTTGTGGTTTGGATGTATGTTTTTCCCTCGGCCTTGATAATGACCTAGAGGGCCTTAACACCATGAAATAGCTAGCTCCACATTTCATGTGACAACAATCAACCCAACAATCTATAATATTTAGACCTTGGTAGCTTAAACATTGATCCTTAAAAGGAATGCAAGTTCGATTTATCTCTCTTCGAAAAACTTGTAATAGGTACTGGCCAAAATAAAACAAAAATATATACAAACCATGCATATGCCACATGAATTGATGTAATTATATAAAACCGCATTATGAGGTACATTTCATTTCCTCTCCATCATTCACACTTTAACAAGTATTAGTGATTTCCTTCTGGTTTCTCCACGAAATCCTAATACTAGTACTCATGCTTTGCTCTATGTTATGTAGAAAATATAGAAATTCAAAAACTTTTGGAGGGTTCCACAGTCAGTCCTAAAACTTAAAAAATGCAACAACTTAGTCCTACGTTTTTATTTAAACCCTATGCAATTGTATTCTAATATGCTATTTAGCAAAATTTTTCTTGTGCCAGTAGCTTGGAGTACCGCATCAATGATATTTGTTTATTTATTTATTTTAAAGATGCTGCCATTCTAGAGGCCGACATCCACCATTCCTCAAATTGTTGGCTATTAGATGGCAAGGCCACCACGATCCTTTAAGGGTTTTTTTAGAGATAATGTCACAAATAATATTAGAATTTTATCAAAACTTATAATTAGATATCTAAACTTTGATATTGATTATTTTGATACTTGAAAAAGATTTAAAATTGATCAATTTGTTGTCTATAGAGATACTGTTGGTATGCACAAAAAGTTCTTTTAAGTACTAAATTGATTAATTCCAATGTTTAGATATTAAATCGATCAATTTCAAAGCTTAAATACCTAGTTGCATATTTTGTCAAAGTTATGGCATTAACCCTTTCTTCTATTCATTTTTTTCAAATTCCCCATTTATTTTTTATTTTTACAATTTTTAGCTATTTCTAATAATTACCGAAATTTTATGTTAACCATCATGCCACCTTAGCACCACTTTTGCAAATATATTACAAACTCTAATCTCCTCTCAATGGCATACCAGCTGTATTGTTGTAAGCTATAACTTAATTAGATGATATAAGAAAGGTATAGTGTCCAATTAGAAAACCCCTAAAAAAATCTGAGGACTTCGTAAGTATTTTTCTCATATATTTACCATACACTTTGTATCATTAAGCTGTTTTTTTTCCCCTCTTTTTATTGATAGTACCCAAAAAAAAAAAAAAAAAAGGAGACCCATTTGTGCCTTGTTAATCAAGAAAGATTAGCCAACTCGGGAAAATGAAGTCCGACAGTATGTAGATGATGGGGATGAAGAGTAAGATTCAATTTTAAGCTATCTAAGGGGACTCTACAATGCTCATCAATATGATATTTTGTTTGTCGTGGTTTTATATCCAAAAGGTCGAGATGAAAGAGACAAAAAGCCACTCTCTTTGTTGTATATTCTAATTATAATATGAACCAATCCAAATTGAATTTGATATGTCATAAATTAAAAAAAGGGGGTTAATCAAAGAGTTGAGTAGATGGAGATACTGAAACTATTATTCCATGTGAGATCTGTGTGCTATAACCACCACATAATTATGGTCCTAATTAGAAAAAGAAAAGAATGCACACTCAAGCAGATGCAGATACCGGAACCGTATTTCATGTCTAAACCTATGTGCTGCGACCACCAATAAGTCGCCCATATCCTACCCACCGGGCGACTTTATTTTGGATTAATGATAAAAATGATACTTAAATTTTGATAAAAAAATAATTAGGTACTTAAAATTTAGTTTTGAATAATTTGGTACCTGGATAAAGTTTTTGTTGATTTTTTTCATATCCAAAGTTTGGTTTTGATAATTTTAGTACTTGAATAAAGTTTTCGTTGACTTTTTTTTATATCTAAAATAAGTGAAATTAGGTATGAAAAAAATTTATGAAAACTTTGTTCAAGTACCAAAGTTATCCAAACTAAACTTCAAATATGAAAAAAAATCAACGAAGACTTAGTTCAAGTACTAAATTATTTAAAATTAAACTTCAGGTACTTAATTATTCTTTTGTGAAAATTTAGGTATCATTTTTATCATTATTTCTTGATTTTAACATAAGGTTAACAAGCAGGGTCTTGGATGAATTAAATCATGCATGAACTAATGTGAATTCGATTTGGTAATATTCAAATCGAATTTAAACGTGTATTATTAAAGTGATTAATTGGTTTGAGTTTGAATTTTATAATATTAAGTAAATTAATTTCTAAGCCTAATTGAGATTAAATCAAGCTTAAACATTAGTTAAGCTTGAAAAAACGTTTGAATATATTACACATATTGATAATTAGAAGAAATTTCTTTTTATGATAAATAGTGAGTAAAGGGTTTAATTGGATTGGGCTCAAGTCCGTTAAATATTTTCGCAAATTGAGTTAAAATTCTAAAATTTTGAGTTCATCATTTTGAATCAACTCCTTTACTGGCCAGCTGCAATGCTAATTTAATTTATTACTTGAGAAAGCTGTCTCCATATATCGACCGCTGACAATAGTTTGGAATGCTGATGCTTTTAGGTCAGTTCGAGAATACGACATGAATTATAGTAGAAGTAGAATAGATTGACAGCATTAAAAATTCTATTAATTCATTGTGCCCAACAAAATTAGAAATTTCGGTTAAGTTGGTAATGAATGGTGGCCTTTTTCTTTTTCCTAGGGCTGTGGAAAAAAAGCAAGAAAAAAAAAGGACCGAACCGTAGTGCACCAAAATTTGGATTCATTTTTTAAATGGTTCACTACAGTGAAGAATAAATTATTTATGGTTTAGCTGAGATCCTAAATTGAAACGTATGACTTGATCATAACTAAATTATTTTACTTTAGAAGAAAAAAAAGGAAATTCAAACATTTTTATTAATTATTTAATTTTTTTATTTATATATGTATAATTTATGATAATGAAATTAGAATGGTAATATTATGTTTTAATTGTTGTTATATGTTTATAAATAAGATAATTTTTAGATTTTAGCTTCTAGTGTTCTAAATATTCTTTTTTTTTTTTTCATTTTGTCTTACTAATTAATTAACTTCTATTACTTAGCTACCTATTGATATATATAATAGGAAAATTGTAAAAATACCCTTAAACTTTAATGGTGTGCGGATTAACCTTTCCTAAAACTTAGAAAGCGTGATTTTTAACTTCTTAAACTTTCATCTGCGTGTGTGGTTAAGAACACACCACATTTTCCATTATATATATTCGGATTTACCCCTAAACTTCTCATCTATGTTCAAATTTATTCTCCTAAATTTTTATTTATGTGTAGATTCACCCATTATCCTTTCTCCTCCCAAAATAGTTAATTGTCCTTATGCTATTAATTTTTGAAAGTTTAAGAAGTAAAAAACATCACTTTCAAAATCCGGAGGGTAAACCCACACTACCCTTAAAGTTTAGGGGGTGAATTTGCAATTATCCTTTATGTAATTAATAATGTATTAATTAGAAGTATACAATAAATTAAATTTTGTACTCTTATTGGGATAGCATATTATTATTTTATGAGTTAATTATAAAAATATGACGTGTATTTTAACTTATTTGCAAACACATGACTTATGTTTTTTTTTTTTTAACAAATAAGTGACCCTGTTTCATACAAAAGTATCAATATTATTTAATAATTTTAAATGACACATGTGAATATTTTATTGATCATAAAAATTAATTTTACAATTTTTCAATTCTTTTTTTTTTTAATTTTTTAATATTTTATTTATTTAATTTTATTTAATAATATTTTTGTTGAAGTATTTTTTTAGACTAATAAGACTCCACCACATATCACTGTAATAGTAATTATTTATAATGACACTTTTATATGAAACTCGAGTTGCTTATTTGTTAAAAAATTAACACGGGTTATGTGTTTGTTAATTACCCAAAACTCAAGTAATGTTTGTATAATTAACCCTTATTTTATCAAGTCTAGTATATTGTTATAGTTGAGTATGTTTATAATTTTATAATGAATTATATTTTTCCTCCACTATAAGTTTTACATATTTATTTAGGTAGGTAATTAGTTTCAAATACTATTGTTTGTATTTGCAGTGGTGATATGAAATATATAATTGAAGTTTGTCAATAGAATCTAATTTAATTTTAAGAATTATAATTTGTGCCTCTTATTGGGATAGGATATTCTTATTTTATCTAGTGTAGCATATCATTATAGTTTGAATGATTATAATTTTATAATGAATGAAATCTCTCCTGCACTATAGTCTTATATATTTATTTAGTTAGATAATTAATTTAAAATATTATTGTTTATATTTGCATTAGTGATATGAAATATGTAATTGAAGTTTCTCGATAGAATATATTTTAATTTAATAATAAAAAATGGTTCGAACCATAAACAAAACCATACTAAACTTTTTTTAAAAATAATTTTAAAAAAATGAGCTGTAATATATGGTTTGAGTAGGATTAATGGATGAACCGTACCATGCACCTTCTAGTAACTATGGCAAAATTAATATATACTATTATTCACAACTATTGCAATTTTGAGGGATCCATTAAAGTATCAAGGCGTGCTTAAAGAAATTTGATTGTCAAACTCATCCAGCACCTACAGCATCTTCACTTATTTCTGCTGATAAATACAAATAACATTATCTGAATGTTGCATTCATCATCTGCAGAGAAAACGTTGCAACAGCTTGTGGAGAGTTCAAGTTTGGCGCATTGTTTGGCTAAGAGGGCACAGCATTTACATTTACAAAATGAAGAATTCTTTTGTTTAATTCGTCATACGATATTTTGCATTTGTTTAATACCCCATATGATATTTTGCATTTAATTACTACGACCATCATTATTCCTATTAACCTTTATTATATTTTTGTGTTGCCATATAAACAATTTAAAAATTTTCACTTTTAAACGCCTTTTAACTTTATTCATATGGTTATTATAAAGAGTTTCTTTGGTATAAACATTTTTATGGGATATAAACTTTATACTACGAATATTTTTATTGTTGGCAAACGTGGTAATTGTCAAATATCGTAAAACATTTATAGTTTGAAAGCGAAGCACTGTTGCAGACTTTATTAATGATTAAAAACCTTCATGTCGAGGTTTTTATAAAAGCCCGGACTAAAAATTGATGGATTAAAGGTAGCCTATAGGGTTCTATATGAATGTATATTTAAGGGAGAAAATAACTTCTTTATATGACGATATAATAAGAGTTCATAGGGTGATTGGGTAACCCTATTGATAAGTCTTTTAAACTTTATTCAATTTATATGAATTCATGCTTTAATTGATCCATTATTAGATAAATTCTTGTGATTTTGTGCTATTATTGTGAAAATGCCATTTTTCAATCATAAAAAGAAGAATTAAAGTGATCTGAATCAAGATTGAAGCAAAATAACAAAAATGTTTAAAGACAAATTCTAACCGCGACCCAAAAACCCCAATCGAGGGCAAGAAAAGAAGACAAAAGTCTAAATCGCACTCTTGATCTACGCCGCATGAGAAAACCACGCCTTATAATTCAAGAGCACAGCCTAAACCACTCTTAGAGTCACACTTGCGGTACAAAATGAACACAAATCACACATTTGATGAAAAAGATATAGCTTCTACCTCGGTTAATCTTAGAGCTCACAATCTAAGCTACAAAAGGAGACCCTGTCATTGCTATCATGAACACGCTGTCCTGCATATGCACGTGAGGATAAGCATGAATTCGGTTAAAAAGGATCTGTCACTTCAACGAATAAAATCTTTATGTTTTCTATGCCCTAACACCTATCAATAAGCATGCAAAGGCATTGTGAAAAATGTTGTATGATATATAACAAATCCTAACCTAGAATAGAGTGGTGTGAGAAATTCTAGTGAGAGAAATTCTTCTTTCGCAAGAAATTTAAGTTTTCTAGGTAAATTCATGTCAAACGTGACATTTATTCTTACAAGATTTTTGTGCTTGATTTGTAATTTTCATCTTTAATTTCACATTATTTCTCTTGAATTTGTGTTTAGTACTTACATTTATGGAGGAATAATTATCTTAACTTAGAGTTTGTGAATCCATGACCTGATTCTTGTGATTCCAAACAAATTTCAATTGAATATTGACTAGATACTTATAATCAGTTGCTTGAATCTTAATTGATGAGTTTATGTGAGTGTACCATATAAATTCATGTTTGATTTTAACTGAATAGATTGAGAGATCATTCTTTTGAATATATCTAGGCTGCTAATGAAGTTGCTTATAATCATCTAGAGATAGGGATGGTAAAAATTTCTGTCACTTGGTTTTAAATTCATTAAAAATGGGTTTTAATAAACTGATTTTTAATCTTTATGTGGATCTAGTTACAGATAGTTTGGATGAGACTCCGGTAGTCTAGCTTAGATCTAAAGTCCTCAACCTTGAGAGAGACTTTAACTTATCTTAGTGAAATCGATAGTATAAGTATACCCAACAAATAACTTTTTGAGTTTGTTAAGAAATCACGTGATGAGGATTTGATGAAGCAAATACGAAGCTCTGTCTTGCATTAACAAACTTATATCCTTAATTTGCCTTGAAAGCGTGTATATAATTAATTCTAACGTTAGCTTACCTTTCTGTTGTCTACTTCTATTATATTCTTCTAAATCTTTCTTTGTCTAGATAATGTTTGAAAATAGTACAGTAGATGCTAACGATCCCCAAGGAATACGATCTAATACTTTCTATGCTAATTCAGTAGGTTCGCCTACCTATGTTGGTGATTGAAACTGAAGTTGAACAAAACTTGTTAACATTATTATAAAATTTTGAAAACTTTAGCTTCGTTTTTGTTTTTAAAATGCAAAAATCCACACACTAACCAAGTCTTTTTGATAGCATTGCTGGGGATTTGGCATTGGGTTCAACCTTTTGAAGTTCAATGAAGCACTACTTGAAAGTTATAAATCTATTAGACTAGCCACTAACCCTGTATATAGTGTGAATAGCTTTAGCTTTTGTTCCTATTTTTATTTTTGTGTAAATATCAGTAAATATTGCTTTAATACATAGTTTCTTTTTCTTTTCTAAATATTTTGTTTTTGTTTTTGCACATATTTTCTTCTGTTTATAGTACTAACCTTTTATTTTTTATCGTTTGTACGTATGTAGACATCTGTACATAATCCCTTTTTTGTTTCTAAATATGCCTAAATAGTTTTTGTAATTCTTTTGTACAGTTTAGAATGTTTGTTTAGCTTTTGCTTTGTTTTTTTTTTTTGGTCTTTTGTTTAATTCTTTTGTTAGTGATTCTTTCCATGTATATAGTTGTTGTTGTATAACCATTTTGTTGTTGTTTCATAGTTTCTGTTGTAGTTTTTGTTTGTAGTTTGTTTGTTATAATTTAGATTTGTGTAGACTAGTTTTTTATCGTAATAAAACTGTAGGATTATGATTAGGAGTCAATCTCACCCTTTATTTCCCTTTGCTCTTGCTCTAGAACCTCAATGCATAGGTAGAATATCACAAAAAGTAGCTAACAAAGAACACATATCTTTCTTAAAGAGATGGCTAATAGGATGTAACCTGAAAATGAAGGGGAGGTGCAAGACGAAAACAAACATATTAGGATAAACCAACCTAGAACCATAGTTGATTTCTGCACACCCACCTTAGATGGTGATAATACCAGCATAGTTAGACCTAGGGTGGTAACCAATTTTTGAGATTAAACCTAATGTTATCCAAATGGCCCAGCAATACATGCAGTTTGATGGATTGCAAGATGAAGATACCAACATCCACCTCCAATAGTTTCTAGAAATTTATGATACCTGTAACGTCCTAAAAATAAGGCATTACAACCCCCCACGTGTCCTCTCTTGAAATAGAATGCGCTAAGGCTCTAATATCCACAAATATACAAATATCACCTGTAAACACACACACATAGGGTATCTCATAGAATACTCAACACAACCTGTATAATCTGGAAACATAAGAAAACTTCATAACATTCTTTTTTAACGAACAAACATCCTAGTTGGCATATCCATCAGCCAACTATCCAACATAACAATTGAAATTGCCTACAAGAGAAAACCTTCATTTACAACTAAGTCTTCCAACAACAAACGATCCAATAATTGTTCATAAAATATAATAATAAGCGAAACGCAGCAAAATCAAGTCTTTAGCATATCTAGGCACTTCTTTTCTTCCATGAACCTATAATCAAAAAGTCTAACTCTCAACTGGATAGTCAAGTCCACTATCGTCATCCCCGCTAATCAAAGATCAAATTATAACCTGAAAGATCATATATAATGTCTTCGTCACCTGTAAGTGAAATTTTAAAAAGTGAGTTATGAAGCCCAGTACAATAACTCTAATCCTTAAAAGCAAATGAAAATGCACACGCAACAATATATATATATATATATGTATATCAAATGCACTTAGTCTAATGCAAGCAATTAGTTTGTTATCTTTTTATAGTCAGAAAATCAACACAGCTCAGAACTATGTATACTCTAATCCGGAACCCGAAGTAAGATTCCTCTTTAAAAACAACCAACTCAAGGTAATTATATACATATATGGATGAGTGGGTACCCCCCAAACATCCCCGGTTCCCCTTAATTCTACTATAATCATATCAAAGCATGAGTTTACTAGGGACAACTTCACACTAAGATCATCAGGGCACCTTACCAGTATCACTGCCTGCTAGGTCTTTACTGGTTAAAGCCACACACAACCAAGCAGACAATTATTAAGTCGAATGGAATTAGGTTTATTATGAAGTTCTGTTCCTACAACCAATCAAGCAATACTAAACTTACAAACAAAAACAACAAGCAAGGATTGGTCATACCTTTCTCAAATCCAGGAATACAATTCAAATTCTCAAATCCGATATCAACAACAACAAAGATAACCTGAACTCCACAAACTCCAAATATCCTATTACAACATACATACATACATCAATAGATATACACACGTTATCGGTATATCATAATAGACATGAATTTTCCAAAAACCCTAACCTGACAAGAAATCCCCGATATCTGCACCGTCTACTTCGATTAAACTCCACAAAATCCTCAAGAACAACAATGAATTGCATAAAACTCCACAGTTATCGAATATTTCACCAAAACCCTAATTTGCATAACATAAAGAACATATAAGGATCATTTAATCATACATTGATTAAAACCATCATAGAGGATATACAACACATCGATTCAGATCATCGATAACCCAATCTACATCTACCAAATTCAGATCTCACTCAAAGCTAGGGTTTCCTTCATGCAAACAACCACAAAGTCCTAAGAACTTGTATGAAATTCGCATAAAACTTGTATGAGAACATTATACTTACTTGTTTAAACCACAAAACTCACTCCTTATCCAACCGAAACAGATTAAACCCGAGATCCTAATCCTTCCCACATTTTTCTTCAAGAACACAACAAAACCCTAAAGATCTTACATAAATCCGAGAAAAACATGTTGTAGATGGATTAGGATCACTTACCTTTGATCAAACTCGCCTTAAGATGGAGCCTTAACACTTGGATATCAAGAACAAACCCTCCACACTCAAAGGAAGAAATAAAGCGAAGGAGGAACATCTGCCAAAACTGTTGTTCGTGATGTATTTATAGAATTTCATTCCTACACCGCCAGTTCTGATATCTACGCCAGCGGCGTAGATAAATTCATTAAAAATGGGTTTTAATAACTTAGAGATAGGGATTGTGAAACTGGCTATCACTTGGTTCTAAATTCATTAAAAATGGGTTTTAATCAAAGGATTCTTAATCTTTATGTAGATTTAGGTTGCTAATAGCTTGGAAGAGATTCTGTTGGTTTGGCTTAAATCTAGAGTTCTTGACCTTGAGAGAGGCTTTAACTTACCTTAGTAAATCTGACAATACAAGTATACCCAAGAAACAATTCTTTAAGTTTGTTAAGAAATTGCATGATAAGGACTTAGTGAAGCAAATCCTAAGATCTGTCTTGCATTAACAAACTTATATCCTTAATTTGTCTTGAAAATGTGTATATAATTAGCTCTAACCTTTGCTTAGCTTTTTGTTGTCTACCTTGTTCTTCTAAATTTTTCTTTGTTTAGATAATAGATGGAAAATGAGTAAGATTGATGCTAACAATCCCCATGGTATACAACCTAATACTTTCTATGCTACTTTAGTAAGTGTGTTTGCTTGTGTTGGTGATTGAAACCGAAGTTGAACTGAACTTATTAGCATTTTTATAAAATTTTTAAAAACTTCAGCTTCGTATTTGTTTTTAAAATACAAAATTCCATACAACAATCACCTGTCACATAGGGTATGCAACACCCACCCATACTTTACTCGATTGTATAAGGTCTGGATGAGTATTAAAGGTTATAGGTCAAATATTTGTATAAATTTTTCAGAACTTGTTCTCACAGATTAGGATAAGAATATGAGGTCTTCATATCCTGTACCTATCTTAGAACTGGTGCTTTATTATATAGAGGATAAAAGTTCAAGGATATTATGTATCTACCCTATTAAAAATATTAAAATAATATTAATATATAATATATAAATAACAATCATTTTTCTTTTTTTGCAATAACTTTCATTCGAGGTTCTCATTTATAGACAATCTTTTATAAAATTTTATTATTGAAGAACTTGTACAACTTTACTTTTGGAGAACTTTTTATTTTTATCTTAGAAGAATTATGGTTGTATGTATGTACTTGAACTCTCAAATTCTATAGAACTACTATTGATCTTCTAAGATTGATTGAAATAGAAGTAGTTCTAAAGTTTTTAATTTTGGAATTTGTTACAGCTTTTGTAATTTTGTTTAATATAACATATATAAGTTTATAAGTATTAGTTACAGATTTAAAATTTTACATATGAACTTATGGAATTTTATTGCCTTTGCACTTTTAGCATGTGATAGAAAAATCAAATATTGAGCACCAAAATGCTATTAGTTTGAAAAGTATAGGTATTTTTTTTGCCAAAAATCAAACAATGAGTACCAAATTGCCAAAAAATGATAGTACATGCACTTCACTTATCTTTATCCATTTAGAGACAACAACCATGACCCTTGGACACTAAGCGTGAATGTGTCCATATCTCAATTACTTAAAGCACCTTACTTGACTATTTCTCCCACCTGCCATTTATGGCTCAGTAATGTCACCACTAGTATTAGTAAGTGCCCTATCGCGTGGCTTATCTCTTCTATTACATTAACACTATCCTCTTTTTTTTTTTGTTTCTAGCTTGCAAAGGTTGTTGGAACTAGAAGTTCCATGTGGTAATTATGGTCGATAAGGGATTCTCTTTCTTTACCTTTCAACCTTCTGTGCTAAATTAATAGCTTATTCTAATGTGGTAAAACTCTAGAGTTCCACTACACTATCTATCTTGAACTTCAACCTAGTGGTAAAGTAAGTTATGATTTACTCTTGAGGCTCATACACATTACATTGAATTTTTAACATCTTAAACTCCTTGACATAATCTTCCACACTCATTCTACCTTGGCGTAAGGAGTGCAACTCAAGTATAGTTCTTAGCAATAGTGATTTGGGATAAATTTTTTTGTGCATGACTTGTTTCATCATCCGCCAGGTGGTTTTTTCAACCTCCTCATTCCTCCTCCTACTACTCAACAAGTTACGCCATTAAAGTGCAACATATCCAAATAATTCTAAGGTTGCAAGTCAGACCTAGTAAGTAAGTTCGTGTCGTTCCTAGTTGAGGTATTCGTCAAGTTGTCTTCCCCTAGTGAAGGGTTGTCTCTCGATCTCTACGCCCTTAGATCCCTTATGGAATTGACCTCCCTTACACCAAAATTGTCACCACTACTTTCCACTAATGGTGGGTCTTTCATCCTCGTAACACATCAGAGTGGCACCATCAATTATTGAGTCTCCATCAAATGTTGCATCACTCATCGATACATTGGTCATTTCAATATTAACTTTAGGGTTCAATCATTCATTAGGTGGTAATTCACCTTAGTTTCTATCGTATAGACTTTCATGTAACATTAATAGCTCAAACACCAATTGTTCTCTTCATTAAGGATTTTAGCGAACATCTTGTATATATGCCTAAAAACCTATAGTAACAAGCCACACACAAAGGCACAACTCTACTATACATCTAATATATCAATGGAAATGGTGAAACACATGCCTCCACAATCCAACACACAACCACAAGCACCAATGCAGTGATAACTTAACACTTTGCACAACTTATCCCTACGTCTTCACACCATATATTTGACCTTCACTGCAACTTGAGCTTAGAGAACAAAAGATGATACGACCTAAATATACATTAACATTGAGAGGTTAAGTTAGTGAATTAAAATGAGATATGGGAATTTTAAGATTGAAAGAGTGTTTAAGGTTTAAGATAAGAACATCACTAATAAATGTGTATTTTATACATTTATCCTACATTTTATCTTGCTTTCATGCATAAATTGGCACTTTTATGGTGAACATCAATTATAAAATGATAAATTGCATGACTGTGGATCGACTGTGATTAAAAGAGTGAAAATATGCAATTTTTATGCAGTAATAGTAGATTTTGAGCTCGGCATCACGTAAGTGAGATGCTACATTACCACGTTGGTCGATAACCCATGAGCAATAGAAGTTTAGAACAACTAAATCAAGTCCTTGTTGAGTTGCCATCGATAGGTCATCAATGACCTCTTCCATTGATCACTAAGAATAAGTCACTGTTCTGAATGCTTGAGCTCATGACCCGAGCTCAACACATGACCTAAGGTATAACAAGCTCATGACTTGAGCATAACACATGACTTTAGGTATAGCAAGCAAAACGAACTGAGCTCAAATCATCGACTTGAGCTCAACACATGACCTGAGCTATAACATGCAAAACGACTTGAGCTTAAAGCATCAACCTGAGCTCAACAAATGACCTGAGCTACTACACCAACCTCACCATATCACTAAATTGAGCTGATGGAGTACATAACAAATTAGAACATGCATGAGCTCAAGTTTAAAATTAAGCTCATCTTATTTAGAAGAATAAGCTGAGCTGAGCACCTCATAAGTGAGCTGACCTTATCTCATCCGAATTGAGTTGATTTGAGCAAAACTAATTCTAGCAACATCTTATTGGTGATGTGTTTTTTTGTAAATTTCAGTAGTTTTGTTTTGGTTTTTGTAATCAGGGGCCTACTCCACTCATCTACTCCACCTCATCACACACACACACATTTCATTTTCTCTATACTTAGAAATAGAGAATCTAAATCCCATACACTATAATTACCCATCATCCTTCCCACAGAAAAGATATCCATTATTCCATCCAATATCCATTTTTTCCTTCCATCACACGATATATTCCGTCACCTTCCATATTTTACAATACGTTCCAAAACCTAGAATCTACCCTTCATTCTCCATCATTGCACATTCCATTTTTCATCCATTCACCTCACCTCATTTCACCCCACCTCACTTCTCTCGACCTCAATTTCTGGCACTGTTCATTACGAACTTTCACAGTAGAGTTGGACCCACAATCTTTAGGAAGACATTTCTAATATTTTAGGTATAATCTCTCCATTATCTTTTATTATGGATTGTGCTCAAAATTTTATCATGAATGAAATATTTTTTTAGTATGAACTAATTTGCCTAAGTGTGATTATGTGATGGGTTAATGGATTTCTTCAGTAGTTGATTTGTTCTAAAACGTATTTTGTTAAATTGGAATTTTGATTATTTCTATTTCAATGTTCATGAGATGAAAAATCTGTCTATGGATTTTCTTATGAATTAAGATTTGAGATACTCGAAAGGGATTTGATGATCTGATTAAAATAGAAAATAAGATGTCAAAATTAACATGGACACATGTTGTTTGGTTTAAATCTTAGAATTCACGTTCTTAATGCAATTGAAGTTACAATTTATTGACATGGACACATGCTTGAATCATAAGTTCAATTAGAGTAACATTATTTGTGAGAAAAATGTGTTATTTAGCTGGTGGTTGTAGATAGATTACTCAAAAGGGATATGTATGCTATAACTAGAATTTTGCAACCTAAAAGGAAGTAAATTCTTGTGAATTTGATCAAAATCCAATTGAACAAACCCAATTATAATTACAAGGCAATGAAAAGAATCCTGTTTTTACGATTACATAATCCCACATTTGTGATTTGAAGGAGTCCAAGAGTTATCTAGTGTTTAGTAGTTCATAGTGTTAAAAATAGTTATAACTTTTAGTAGCAGAAGTAGATCGTTTAGTTTAGCTCAAAAACTTGATATTGTTTTGCTTAGCTTAAAGGATGTTAATTAGTTCTGGTACTTAGTTAATTAGCTCTCTTTGAACCACGACCTAGTTCTCACCAGTTTTATGACTACACACGCACCTAATGCACTTGTCGGTAGTCTCATGCTTTAAAAAGAATTTTAACATAATAGTGTGTGTTAATCACTAGAGGATATGGCACACAAATATAACATGACCTACTATAAACATTAATTGATGTTACTCACAACTAGACATGAGAGGTTGTTTGCCACTATCATAGATTGATAAGAACACTTTTGCTCTCAAAAGAACATAGATAATAATATTCTATCATAATGTGTTCTCTTACACAAGGGGATATCTACATGACCCCACCCCTCAAATGGCAAATTCATAAATATTGCATCAAACAAAAGGAAAAAGTTGTGCATGACTAGACAAGGCTACAAGCTAGGCCCACAGTTCGTGCCAAAGGATGTAGGATTCTCTAGAGAGTTATTAGTGACTCTTACGACCTAGGGCACGACTTATATCTAAGGTCATGGTCTTTTCTGTAGAGGATTTATGATCCTCACGTTGATGGCCATGTCTTAGGTCGTGTCTACCCATGGGTTTTCGCTTATCTAAGGCCGAGGGTTCCACGGCTTTAACCATGACCCATGTCTTGGATCGGAGGACTTGGCTAGCCATTTGAATTTTTGTCCATGCTATGAGTTTTTTTTTTTTCCTCCCTTCGTCTACTTGGTGATCCTTGCGCATTAAATCATCTCCACAAGTCCTGCTTAAGCTTATGCTCAAATTTCTAGTGTGTTCTTGATGTCTATCAACAAATTGAGTTTCCTCTTCATTGGTGGTCTTGATAAGGATTCTTTGGACTAATCCTTGAATCCTTACATTTGTCTTTGTGGTGGGTCCTCCTCGAGGTTGATTCCCATCAACGTTTATTAAATAGTGAGGTTATCAGTTTAGGTATATAAACACAATTAACCAGTGAAATATGTTTTCCAAATTGATAATCAATAGTCATGATGTATATATGTTATATATTGAACTTTTCTTAATTGATTAATGCATTAAACTCGAATACAGCACCCTTGATGAACAATTTAGACTTTTAAACACAATTAATTAGTGAATCCCATTACGAGTTGAGATTTTTAGACCCTTTTAATTGGACACAAAACACAATCTTTTAACATGGTCTGCTAACCTTTCGCAACTTTGAAGGAAGGCAAAAATAACAAATGTAATTAATCTAGAATCTTATTAGATCAAATAAATTAAATAAATGCATCAAGTAAAGGACAAATTTATACCTCAAATAAGAAAAATATGTGTAAATTAACACACTTTTTAGAAAGTATCATGTTATGCATATTGGCAAAAATATATAATGACCCAATTTTACGCGTGATAGAATATTTTATTAGCCTTTAACATGAACAAGTTAGGACTCTGAACTTTGTATTTCGTATCAATATGTGAATAAGTTTATATTTAAAACCTCAATTCTTAATAAAATGCGATTTTTAACCATGCCTGAAAATCTTAGTTTACGTCTTTTACCATTAATCAATATCCTTCCTTCCTCTCTTAACTTGATTGAAATTATGCTTATTCCCAAAGCCCCCCACCATAAGAAGTTGGACACATCTTCCAATTAGCCTGTCACTTTATCTAATTTCAGTTACAAAATCATCTCTCCAGATGTAAACAATATAAATTGAAACCATTCCTTAATGAACTAGTCTCTGAATCTCATTCATGACAATATCATAGCATCACATGAGAGCCATTGCTACAGGAATTGTTGTGGCGGGGAAATTAACATAGAGAAATCTTATCATCTCGTCATTAATTTTGATAAGACGGGACTCATTCATGATTAAATTACTAAAATAGTTAATATTTCAATTATTATATTTATTTTAATAATGAAATGGTTGATTAGACGGTCCAGAATAGTAGAAGCTCTCATTAACATAATAGTTTGTATATTCATTTATTATGGTAATTATTAAATATATGTAAAGTATACCCCTAGATTGTAAAAACTAACAAGACATATATTGGAATAACATTTGCGAATTAGAAATGGCTGCATGATAACAATGAATGTGGACAAATCAGGACTAGATTCATAATAATTAAGATGTTAATACCTATTTGATGATAAACAACAACAAAGTAGTTATCTGACCAGTGACAAAAAATTTACAGAATATTTGGTTTATTGGAATAAATTATTATTCCACCTTTATTGTCATGAAATATTTATTTTTTCGTTTGGTTGGAAAAAAATTCTATCAAAAGAATGTCTATTCCATATAATGTAGAATAGATAACGAATCCTAATTCCTTTCCTTTATTGAAGTTTAGCTACTCCTAACTAAAAAATATATTTTGTTCCAAAAATACCCTAATGATAAAAAAATTACAATTTCTTTCTAGTTTTATTTTATTCCAGTGATAACTTCTTCTTGTTTACTCCTAATTGGAAAATGAAGAGCATGCAGTCATGCACCAACAATTTAAAAGTTAAAAAAAAAAAAAAAAAACAACTTGAAACACAAAAGTTAATTTGGAGTTCAAATTATCCCCTGAAAGTGCAAGGTCATAATTAAGGTTAGCAACCTCCCTAGGGAAAGGTCGTCCGACAATTCCAACTGCTGTAGAATCCCCCGATCCGTTGGAATTAAAAACCCATTCTCTCACCTGTAGAAGACATTTGGAAAAAAAAAAAAAAAATACCACATAAAAACAATTAAATTTCAATTATCCAAGATATGCCTTATTTTATCCCTAATTTAATATTTGATAATTTGTATTTATATATAGGTCATAATATATACCTAATTTAAAATTAATGCATATTTATGTGGTAATCAGAGAATTTTTTAGAATTGCAAATAAATTTATCTCCACTCCAAATTTTCATTCTAGACTATTAAACACCTAAATAATTTTACAAATGTGGTTAGATTTAAAAAAAAACAGAAAAATAAATTTGAAATTTATTTTAATTGGATGCTCTATTTCCCTGATTTGTATAGAGATAAGTGATTGTATATATTTTTCTTCATAAAACAAGTATAATATGGATAATTTAACATGCTTGAGATTTGAAAATGTTATTAATAAAATTTTGTTCACATATTTGAAGTAATTTTAAGTAATACTTGTAACTCATAATGACATAAGTTAGCAATTTATTTGGCTAGCTTTCTCTAATAGATATAAGTACTTTTTAAAATTTTTTTTTAGTAAATTGTTTATCAAAAAATATATATAGATAAAAAAAAAATTTTAACATTTCTTCAAACTATAGTGTTTGAGTAAACACACTGAAATTAGATGGAGATTTTACTATACTAATATTGGGGTTTCTAAGGCGACGCCGCCACGGCGGAGTCGTTCCAAGTGATATCAGTATAAAGTGAATGGGATTTAATGCTTCGTCGCAATGATTTATGTCCTTGGAGATAAAGATGCTGAACCTACTTGTGATCATTAGTTGTCACTGGTTGTTTGAATGCGATGCCATGAGGCTGGTAGGTGAGACTGGAAACGTGGAAGTTAAAAACAGGTGAAGTTTATGTGATTACCAGAAGCGTATATCACTTTCATTTTTGATGGATGCTTGCATCATAAGCTATATTTTGTATTTGAGTTTTTCTGGCTAGGTTTTTGCATGTGCAACTCTTTGTATTTATAATTTAATTTGACAGTGTATAGGTGAACTAACGGCTAGAATTCCGCACTCCATATATTCTTGAAACGGTGTGATATGCCTTATGGTTAATTTGTTTTATCATATTCTAATCATTTTGATATCATAATTTTATCGTTTTCAAAAATATTTTTATCATGAAACAGATATCAATGTAAAACTGATAGTTTTACCCATAAACAGATCAAATAAATATGATATAGATATGATGCAAATATAATACATATATGATGCAAAAAAGTTATAAATATAAATAAAATACAGATATGATACGGATAAAAATCCGATAATTCAAATTGAATCTTGTTTAGTTTCCAAGATGTCATCAATTTTAAGAGTACACTTAATGATACACCCTTAATCTTGAAGTTTCAATAAACTTTAAATTATCATGTCAAAAGGTACATCAAAAGTTAGTATTTCACCGCATTCTATTTGGAAGATATACCAGCCCCATTTACATAATTGACCTCCACTTCAATTTCATTACACAAGTGTAAAACTACACTAGGTAAAGAGAATTCTAGAGATGCTTACTTACATGCTCAAGAAGTCTCTAATATGATACTTTCCCTATGTCGCAGTTGACTCGCTCACTTTTGGCAAATGAGCTACTTTTATATCATTTTTAAGGTCCATAGCTCCTTAGGTAAAGATGTTGCCCAGTTTGGCGTTGTATGCCTCACAATTTAATTTTTTTAATGTAATTATTTCCTAGAAGATCATCCATTATAAAAGTGCTCCCCAATAAGAGAAATTTTATGGTCTCATTACTATCCAACGGGTTACAACATCTCCAACTATAGTCAAATCTCTAAAATAATTAACATTTCAATTACTATATATATTTTAACGTTTATATAGTTGACAAGATGGTCTCGTAAAAGCTCCCCCATCCCAACAAATACATTTAACCTTAAATTTTTAATGAAATTTAAGTGATTATATCAAAATTGTCTTAATGTCATAATTTAATTACATTATATTTACAAAATATAATAAGTGAGTGAAAAAGTGTTAATATAGAAACAAAATGAAACTCAATTGAAAGACGATCGGTTTATGATTGAGAGAATTTATTGTTGTACTTTATTTTTATAGTAGTTTAGTTCTAGTTTTGCTTATAGTTCAAATCTTGATTTAGAATCATTCATGTAAAATTTTTTAGAAAAATGCACTAGAAGAATCAACGTTAGAGGTAAATTTAAATTGGGATCAATATTTTAAATAGTTAAAGAAAAATCAACATTATACAACATAATGCCAAAGACAAGCAACTTTTAAGTTATTTAAAAGAAAATTGGAATTAATGTACTTTTTAATGACTTCACCCAAAGGTGCCACATAAGCATATTTTTATAATGATATAATATTAATTTCCTATTTGTATCAATTCATATAGGACCGATTACTTTTTTAACCACGTTGATCCTTATTTTGAACTTGTCTTAAATGTTGATTTCTATTATTGTAATTTTCCCTAAATTGCTTTTTTTTCTTTTTTTAACCTCTATTCTTATAATTTTATTTTTTTTCCTTAACTTCATGTAAATTAAGTGTGACAACATTATGTTATGGTGTAACGTACAAGTCATAAGATAATTGTTGAAAATTATTGAAATGATTTAAATATGATGGATATATTTAGTTTTTTTCTTTCCTTTTTTTGCCATTGTATATATTTAGGTGTTAATTGCTACTAAAACCCAGCAGCCACTCTTTGCAATGATGTGTTTGTTGGGTAAGTTAATTTACTCCATTCCTTTTTCTTTTTTATTCTTTACATAACTTCATCCTTCTTTAGATAAACAATAATAAAAAGGAGACTGCATCGAAGTTTTCAACTGTTTTCCCTTTTATACGTTAAAAATAATCAAAACACACAAATTTAATTTAATATCTGAAAATTGAAATAATTAATTTAATACTCAATCCAACTTTTGTAGCTATTTTCACTATCCCGTTATTACCATTTATTATGTTTGTTGATTTGGAAAGGCAACACAGCATTCAATCGACTATCTTAAATTAAATTAAATGAGGGTTAATTTTACTCACGATATCTAAACTTTTTTAATCTTAATAGAAATAAACCTGAACAAAATTTCATTATAAGAAAATACCAGAATGTTTTAAAAGTTTCTCTCATGATACCTATAAATGGAATCTATCCATTTTTCATCTAAGTGCTAACATGGAAAATTAAATGAATTAAAATATTATATTTTTTTTCCACTTGACATTTTTTTTTACATTTTTCCTTCTGTCTTCCTCTTTCTCTCTCTCTCTCTCTTTTTCTCTTAACTCTCTCCTCATCTTCTTCTTCTTCTTTTCATTCAATGACCAAAAATTTTCAAAACACCAAAACTGTACTCTGGAATCAAAATCAAATCCTCCTATAAGGTTTTAACATTGAAAAACAAAAATCACAACATGAATTGATTTTTAGTGATCCGTTAGATGAAATTGAATTCTCTCTTTATTTTACTAATCTCTTTAATCCATATTCCTATATTAGTTTTTAAAAATGGCATCTATGGGTTTTTTTTTTTTTTTTCAACCAAATGGTTTCCCTTTCTTTTTCTATTCGGTTGAGTTTGGGTAGTGTTCAATTTGGTGGCCGCAGTGGTGAGGAAGGTGGATGGCTAGGTAGCTGTGTGTATTAGTTGGCAGTGGTTATGGCTCTAGGTTGTGATGTCTAATGTTGGTAGTTGGTGAAGGTGGAGTGGTTATGGCATTGGGAATGGCGGAGTGGTCAGGAGGCAATGTCATACGTAGTGAAAGTGGCAGCTTTGGTTTCTTTTAGGAAGTTGCTGGGGGTTGTGCTTAGTTTAGGTGGGTGGTAGTGTTGGTGATGGGTTTGGTTCGTGGCGGCTATAGGTTGTTGGGATGATAGGTTTGGTGGTTAGGGAAGATGGCAACAGCGATGGTTGCACGATGATGGAGTTACTAGTTACGGTCGTGGTTGGCGTATGGAGAAGTGGAGGTTGGCATGTCTGGTAGTTGTAGTAGGGTAGTGTGGTCAAGTAAAGGTTGAAGTTTTGATGGTGTGGTGGCCAAGAATGGATCATTAAGAGGAGGATGAGGGGAGGAGGAGAGGAGAGGGAGACTGAAATGACCCAACCCATAAGGTAGTTAAGGGTGTGGTTGTTTCACCACATATATTGCCTCCAAGCGACATGTGTAAGGCTTCCAATTACTAGGTGAGTTTGCTAATCAATTTGTAGTTGTAAAATCATGATTAGGCTCATTAGTAAAACCATAACATATTGAAAAAAAAGGTCTACCAACAATTTAAAAACCATTATGTCAACATGTAGAAAAGTGCTTTTAAGAAAGAGTATAACAAAAATTGAAAGTCTACAACAATTTCATATAACAGCCATAAAAGGAGAGCTAGCCTCAACCTAAATACAAAGTTTAGCACTCGGCCCAAAGTAATAAAATAGTTAAGCGTTTACAATCATCCATTTAAATAATGATAGATATTTAAATAGACTTTCTGAAGTTCCATTTACATCTTTAGTCATCGGAGTTACTCTCAGAACTCATCGATCCTAAAACCCATAGAATCATAGTGGAAATCCACATACAAACTCTCGTCATTACCTGGAATATTGAAAAGTGAGCGGTGAAGCCCAATACACACAAATCCTCTCTATTTTTCTCTCCATTGCCGTAACTTCCCTTGCACACACACACTCACACAAGTTCATTTTTCCTTCTTCATCTCCTCTTGATATAAGCCTTAGGTGATGAATCTTAAACCTTTCTACCATTAAACCTTGTAATGGCAAGATCATTCATGAGTGTTTTCACATTTAAGTCCCCATAAGCTCTTGCTAGGGATAAGAAAATACTACTACATGAATATCAAACCATTACAAGGGTAGATCTTGTGTTTTAATGTGTTTTTATTGGATGATCTTCATGTTCATGCATGTAGTAGTAGTAGTAGTAGAATAAAACAAAGATCTTGCACAAAAATCTATTTTTATATTTTCAAACTCCATTTCACGCATTCTAAGTAGTAGATCTAGCATTTTAATGCTCATATTATTCTTGACATTAATGATTTTGTAAATATTTTGTGTTTTCATGCATTAATGATCATAAAGACCTTTGTCTTGTGTATGTAAAGGTTATAGTTTATAGATCTTTAAGTAGATGAGACAAGAAACTCAAAAAGAAAAATTATTTGTTTGAAAAAGTCAAATGAAAATTCAGATGGTTTCAAGACCATACATTAAAAACCCTTTTATCATCTCCAAAACTTGTGTTTTATATGAAAAATAAAGAGTATATGTAATAGATATCATCAAGTGATGATTTTTATAAGTTAAGATGGGATATGCTAAGAAAAATATGTAAAACAAGGAGTAGAAATAAAATAGGAAATATCGAGTTGCTTGTCACTTTAAGAAATTCGTAATTTAGGAGTAATGGCATGAAAACACCTATTTTTCAAACTCAAAATGAAAGTTTTACTTAGGAAATGAAGTACTTAGGGGATAGGAATAATGGAGCTTAGAATTTTAAACTATTAAACAAATTTTTCTCAAAGAAACCACTCAAAAACTAATTTTACAAAATTCGGATTTAGGAGTAGACCCTATTTGAAAACATGTTCACAAAGTATAAAATGGGGATTTTTATGAAGAAATGAAGGCCTCCAGGAATAGATATAATGAAGACTTAATTTTAGCAAGGATAACTAGTTTTTCTTAAGAAATAATTCCAAAAAAAAAGAGAATTATCAAAGTCATGAAACTAGTCTTCTTAAGAGTATGTATTCATGGAGTCTTGCAAAACAAAGAATTTCTAAAATTTTCTTTTAGTAAATATTGTCAAGAGCATGCATACATCAAGCTCATAACATACCATTCATGATAGGAAATCATTAATATTGCATGTATAGTTGATCTATATAATAGAAACATTACAAACATTCATAAAACTATTTTTTTCAGAATTGGAATTCGCTACTAATCAGAACTGATCATAATGAATCGAAACCTAAACGTTTTCAAAACTTGAAAATAATATTAGAAATAGATATATCTTTCGAAGTAGATAGAAATCGACATATAATTTACGAAATTCCAAGTTAAAATAACCAAGTTACGATCGTTTTAAGTCGGGACTTCCGTAAATTACGAGAATTACGAATTTACTAGTTTTGTTTAATAATTTAGATTAGTTAAGTGATGGAATACTTATTATGGTATTTCTTTCTTTTTAGGTAACCCCAAGATTGATGATTCCCTTCCACCAAATTACTATTACTAGAGAACTGGTGTTCCAATGGCCGAGTGAGTATTTCTTCCTAATTTCGTTTGTTGCATGTGATTGTAGTGATAGTTGCATTAGACTTTAGGCAAAGATAAAATGGATAGGTATGATGGGGATAAATGGGAATTATGTATGTTTGCTGTTGATATGAGAAATTGAAAATAAGAATATCGAAGCCGGATGATTAACTAATGGTTATACAGATGAATTAGGATTGATTGTCTGCAATTGTTGATTGATCACCTAAAGAATTGGCATAATTGACTATTCGAAATTGATAAGTAATATGGACTCATTCATGTCATAAATGGGGATGGAGCATTAGCATTGGTTGGTTGCCCATGATCCAAAATGGAGTAAAAGTTGGTTAATTGTGATCCATAAACGAAATAATGAGTTGGTTAATCGTGATCCACAAACGAATTTATACGTTGGTTGACCGTGATTCAAAATGGCATATTTTAGTAGTACCGTAGTATTCGTTAACCTACTAACCCAGAATAGAGGGCAAAATTCCATTCACATATGATTTCGGGCTAGTCATATGTCTGTTGATCCCATATGTTTGATTCATGTCATTTGCCTGATTAATCACTTGCTTGTATGATATATTATGAATGAAATCTTGGAAGTTATCACTTACTAAGCTAGTATAGCTTACACCCCTATAGTTTTTATTTGTTGCAGCACTCTTTTGTCTGGCTTAGACAGAGGCACCCGATAGCTCAGGTACAGGAACTAGGCGTTTCCTTTATAAGTTATATTCAATTCTGTTTAGACTTCCGTAGGAAACCAAAAGACTCTGGATGACTGTAATAGACCTCTTAACAATATTCTTTTGCGGGGAAATGCCCCTTAGTCTTTCTAATCATTTGTATATGTGTTTTGATTTATATTCTAATGCTATTGAATGTCGACTTAAACTCTTTATCTCCATCGGTTCAAGTATTTTATTGTCATAAAGGTATGCCTTACATCTATACAAGACTCCCGAAGGACTAAGGCAGTAATTCGTGGGTCTTATATAACATGTGGCGGACTGTTACATTTAGGGTACCCTATGGGATGTGACAGTGCCACTCCTAGAGTAAGTGGCCAAGTAGCAACCAACACTTAATTAGGCCGAGTTTAAATTCTTGATCCGGTTATTAAAACCATCATAGCAAGGAACAAGCAATTACTATGTACCTATTGGTCGGTTCAAGCTTGTTATTCGTTCTAAACTCGATGTCTAATAACCGTTCATGATTGAAATTGTAATTAGTTCGTGATGAATTATTTGTAATCATTTCTATTGTTTGTTATATCCAGGTCTCCTTTACTCAACTATTTTATTCAAAGATCATGTTTAGAGGGTTATTTAAGTCTAAGGAAGAAGTTTGATCAAGTTTGTTCGATTTGGACAAGGATCAAAGAAGGAAAAAGAGGCTAGCAAAGAACGCGATTGATATACGGGGAATGTATTACCCTGTGTTCTGGTACATGACTGGATAGGTCAGTTGTGTTTCAAGCATTTTCCTTCTTTGTTTGGGGTTAGGAAGAAGTACGAGGGGAAGCACAACTTCATGAATTTCTCCGTATTCTTCTAGGCTTCAAGGCATTTCTAGATCAAAGAGACGCACGAGGGGAACACAGCTGCATGCATCTTCCCATGTTTATTTGAGTTTCAATGCATCTCTAGATTAAAGGAAGCATGGCTGGAGGTTGGGGGGAAGGGGGAAGAGAAGGGGGACACGATGTCGTGTTTTCATCGTGCTTTTTTAGGTTTCATGTTTTTCTTGCATTTTGTAAACCAGATAGAAGCACAACATGTACATGACCTCATGTACCAGTCGTGCTTTTTTAGGTTTAGAGTATTTTGTGTTCAAACTTGATGTTTTTGTTGGAAACACGTTTTGGGACAAATTTTGGTAATCTTGAATATATTATACAACTTTATTCACGCCTGATCTCATTTATTTTCATTTCCCATTTTAAAACATGATTAGATCAAATTGAAAGCCTAATCTTGTAGGTTTGACAAACACTAGCATTTTCTTCATGTTTTCTCTGAAATTTCCAAAATATATCATATACAATCCTTCATTTAACTTATTCCAACATCAACTTCTTATTCGTCTATGATCTTATCCATAATTTTAAAATTATAGCAACATTCATTTCGTCTCAAGATTAATCTCTAGCAAGAATTCAACTTGAAACATATTCATTCTTTTCTTTAATATTTTCAAACTTGTCTTATCTCCTCATTATCACATATTTATAATACTAAGAGTTGATTTTAGATCTTACCTTGTTATTGTAGCTATAAGGTTGTACTCCAAAGCTTAAAACACCTCAAAATTTAACATCCTTACTACCTTCATTTCCTACCAATATCCCCATGTTAAAAACTACATCTAAAATACTATGAACTTTGCATTTTGATACTTGAAAATCGTCTCACAAATTTCTCTGAGTTTCTTGATCTTCTCTTTCTTCTAGTTTGCCTTCATAATTCACATTTTCCTATCATAAAATGGATAATCTCAACTAATTAATGCTAGTCCTCATTTAATCTTACTTAGTCAATATTAAATGGAGGCTAGAGGGTTTCTTACCTTAGGGTTGTGTAGGTTTCCTAAAGAAGTAATAGAAGAAAATATAAGAGTATTTTTATGGGAGCAAGGGTTTAGGATTTGTAAGGCTCCTTTTAGAGTGTGACATAACATGATCTCAGCCATCTATTTCCATTAAATTTTATTTAGTAGTTTTTTATGGGTAGTGTTTGGATCGTTTCAAAGAGAGAGAAAGAGGGGGGGGGGGGGGGGGGGCTTAAGAGAGAGAAGGAAAAATGTAAAAAAAAAAAAAAATACTAACATGGAAATAAAAAAGATAACATTTTAATTCATTTAATTTGCCACGTCAGCCTTAAACATAAAAATGGATGGATTTCATCATAGATATTATGAATAAAACTTTTAAAAAGTTTAGGTATTTTCTTGTAACAAAATTTTATTTAAATATATTTCTCTCAAGATTGAAAAAGTTTAGATACCATAAGTGAAATTAAATCAATTAAATGCAGGACTATTTGCTTGTTGGGTTGAAACTAGCCGTACCACTTGATTTTAACTAAATAAAATAATATTAATATTAGATGTGCATCCACGTCACTGTATAAGTAAAATTAAGTAATATTGAGTTTTATAAAATTATTTTTCAAATAAATTAATATTATATTAGGTCTCTTTCCTTTCAATCTTCTCATTTAATAGAAGAAATTTTAAAAACTATCAAGACGTGAGATACTTTTTTTTTTCAAACAAAAAAAAAACTAATACTTTTGAATTGTCTATATTTCATGTGAATTTTTATATGAATGATTTTTTCCATCTATTTCCCTTTTTTTTTCTTTTTTGATTGGTACTTCAATTTGGAAGTGATCAATTTAATATTTAATTTAAATATTTTATGATTATTTTCACTATTTTAGTTACATCATTTATCATATTTCCTTATGTGGAAGAGACAACTATTAGTGCTACGCGGTGTTAGGAAAAATAATGAAAATTCAATAATATATTGTTTCTTTTACGTCAGCAAATAAAGCAAACGATGTTAAATAAGTAGTAAAAAATAACCATATAAAAGTTTGACTTATCTACCAAATTGATTTTTTGTATAAAATTCAAATACAAAATTTGATATTTGCCCTTCTTTTTTTTTTTTTCAATAAATGCCTAAATTGATCAAAAGCATCTAGCAATGCCACGACGGTTTAGAATTTGATTAAGAAGGATTTGCTGCTCGTTTTCAAATAAAGTAAGTTTCGATCCATACCTAGCTACCATCGAAGAACATAAGTGTGACTCCAATTTCCTCATTTGCCACAGGAGTGGCCCTAACTCGAGGAAAAATTCAATACAATCCAGTCATAGGTTCTCCCTACAAATACCTTCAAATTTATAACAAGCACATAAGAAAAGGACAAACCAAACATGATGATTAAACACTAAAAATGAAAAAAAAAAGTTTAAAAATATGAAATGTAATTATATATATTTTTTCAAAATATTAATTCTCATCGTTATAGATGTAACTGGTACACTTGGTATAGATCATATAAATCTCAAACTCACCTAATTACAGGTTGTTAAAACCTAATCCTAAACCCTATATGGTTTTTTCCATCACGTCCAAACTCGTCCTATAGGATTTGGAATTACTTGAACCTTCCCCCATATCGACTTGCTAACGATATTTGTAGCTTTTTTTTTTTCCCCTTTAAAATTAAATCTCATAAAACTTCTTCCCACTTATAAGAAATTTGACAAGGAAATGAAGAAGATAAAGTTGAAGTAAATGTTTCATAGTGAGGTAACAAGTCAATCCTTTAGTCATTTATGTGTCAAGTTGGGTTTTTTTTTTTTTTTTCTCCTATAGGGTTTTATGTTATATTCATAACTGAACTTTAAACTCCATAAGATTTTAAGAAATGTCTAAACCCAACTCTAAAACCCTATAAAATCAGATTAGATGGATTAGGTATCCTATAATAACCCATTTAGTTGCATCATCGTTGATAATTTACATCATTAGAAATTAAAAAGGATAATCTTGTTCTTATATTGTAAATAAGTTACAACATTTCTTTTTTCTTTCTTTTTTTAATAACAAGTTTTATAGTACAACTTAAGAGTGGAGAAGATCTAATCTCGTTAGACATAACATTTTTACCACTAAAATTACAAAGGAATATTTGGTAAGATATTGTAAATAAATTATGAGTCTAAAAATTTAAATTTTATGCATTATGAATGTTTAAAAGGGTGTAAATTTCAAACAAATAACTATTTATTTAAATTAAATAGATATAATATATATAGATATATAATATTTTCTAAAATTACCTGTAGATGCTAGCTTGGTGTATAGACAAGTAAAATCCAATTCAAACTATTCGAATTTGATTTGATATTTATTTGAATCTAATTCAACTACACACAAGATCATAGTAGTGTTCAATTGGCCTCATGAGCTAGACAAATTAGATGAGCACTGTTTAAAAGGGATTTAATTGAGTTAGATTCAAACTTGATTAAATTCAATTTCCAATTTTTTAAAATATAGGTTAAGTTTCCTAAAAGTATCAAATGTGAAATGTTAACAACTCATCACCATAGATGGTTTGTCAAAAACCATGAATAGAAGATTGCAATTGCATACATATAGCCTTAAGCATGCGTTCCATGACCATCCTATCAAATAATACACAATCCACAATATATTGTGCACCGTGAATGATGCAATTGACGGTAATGTTTAATGATGAAATGTATACCGTTCATATACAAAATAATTACCAATATACAACTTGAATCAAATTAATTATCAATATACAGCTCCTAAATCGCGTTTAAGAAACATGACAATAAATTTTATACATAAATCCCGATATAATGTTTTGGTATAGTTGCTATATCGCGGCTATAAAAAGTGATATGCGTATCTCTATTTACAAATGCAATATTCCTCTATATATATTACAATTTAAAGAAGCGATATACGGTTTCATATCGTTTTTCTAGATCATGGACCATATATTCTGTCTTATACATGTGATTTAGGTGCTGAAATTTGATAATTATTTTCATTTTAACCCTAAATAGGTAATTAATTTTAACTGGCGCCCTAAACAAAAATTATTCCGTAAAACTTTAATATATAAATTGTTTTACTAGTTGGCAAGGAAAAAGAAAATTTACAAAAGCTATGTATTATCACATTCATTTTATTTAAAATGTATTGGTATTTATCTATTGTTACTATGTTATATAGAATATTATGTATTATTACTGTAAATCTTTTTTCTTTACCATAGTGTTTTGGTCACAAGAATCATAATAATTAGTAAATGATGAATAGTTTTATTATTATTGTTACTACTACTATCTATTATTATCAATTGAATTTTTGGTTTGTGTAAAAAAATAACTATAGCATGTTATTATGGTTACCCTAATCTCTCTCCCACTTTTTCTTTTTCTTCTTTACGCCCTTTTCTCTTCATATAGTATGGTATTATGGTTACTATAATCTCTCACCCTTCTTCCTATTTACTCGTTTCTCCATCTCTTCTCTCTTTTCCATTTTAACTTTTTAGGATGAGTGGCGTGTTTTTTTTTCCTTTTTAATTTATTTTAGTAATTATAAAAATAAGATTTTTTCTATTTTCCTACATGCAATATGGATGAGTTGCCCACCTCATTATTATTATTAAAAGGTATGTCTATGTTAATAATAATCCGATTTGCCAATAATTCCAATATTCTTTTAGCAAGAGGGAAAAAGAAAGAAAGCAAAATAAAAAATTTCCTTTGAAGTTAAAATCATTCCAATATTATTTTAGCAAAGAGTGGAAAAAAGAAAGGAGCGATATAGAAATTTTCCGTTGAGGCTAAAAATAAAACTGGAATAAATTTCATTGGGCATTTGGATCCAATTTCCCCCGCGCACACCAAGCCACCAACCCCAAACCCAAACCCCATCAGATCTCTTATAAAAACCCCTGACCTCTTCCCTCTTTTGCGGCCACCTTTCCCTGCAGCAAAAATCTCACCACCACTTCCGCAGTTGAAATGGCCACCAATACCATTTCCTTCCTCACCACACCCTCCCTTAAGGCCACCAAACTCTCTCTCTCCTCTAAACTCCCTCTCCCTCCTTCCTTCTCCGTCTTCATCGGTTCTGGCGCTTCAGCAGACACCCGTAAATTCCTTTCCATCCGCGCTGCTCTTGACGCCAAACCCACCGTCCTAGTGGCAGAGAAACTCGGTGAAGCAGGCCTTTCTCTTCTTAAAGAATTTGCCAATGTCGACTGCTCTTATAACCTCTCCCCGGAAAGCTGTGCACCAAGATCTCGCTCTGTGACGCTTTGATCGTTCGAAGTGGAACTAAGGTTTCGAGGGAGATTTTTGAGTCCTCTGGTGGGAGATTGAAGGTGGTTGGAAGAGCTGGTGTTGGTATTGATAATGTAGATCTGAGTGCTGCTACAGAACATGGCTGTTTGGTTGTTAATGCTCCCACTGCCAATACAGTTGCGGCCGCTGAACACGGGATCGCTCTGTTGACCGCTATGGCTAGGAATATAGCTCAAGCTGATGCATCTGTTAAGGATGGTTAGTGTTTAAATAATTTATATTTCCGGTTGGTTTTACCTTTTTATCGTTGTTATTGGCATATCTTGTGCATACTGGATCTGTGTTTTTTATGGAGATATGTATATTGCGGGGGAGTGGGTTTTTCGTTTTTAGTTATGGGATGATGTTATTTTGCTGCGTTGTGTTATGGATGGTGCTCCAGGCATTTCGTTGATCATGCTGCGGATATAAGTTTATTAATTTTAGTGCTTGTCTCTCTTGATTTCTGCAATTAGCGGTTGAATGGGAACTAGAGAAAATAAGTAAAGAGTTTGTTGATTTTTGAGTTGACAGCAAATAATTTGAAACTCTTTCAGGATTTACTGTACTAAGATGAAGAAAAAGCCTGAGTGCTTAGCGTGTATTTTGAGGTGAAATGTGGTAAGTTACAAAGAAGTCCGTGTTGTTAACATCATCTTGTTGGATAACGTTATGGTATGAAGTGAATATTTTATTCTGCTAGAGAGAGACTGACGGAGAGTGGTTTTTGGAGTGGCTTCCTGTAACTTCTTGAACCAAGGTCCAAAAAACGAAGTTAATTATTTTCTCGAAAAAAGGTTAATTAGTATTTTTATTTGGCTAAAATCAGAAGTAGGAAACGAATTGCTGGTTTGCAATACGTTATTGCTTTGATTATGCTGTTTCTTGAGTAACCTATTTCTTAGTCCGATGAAACATTTATATATATATATATATATATATTGGTTTCTCAAACTATATCAATATGTGCTAACTTTACGTAAAAACACATCTCGGACTGAACATTCAAATGCTCATGTCAACAACTAATGCGTTAGTGCAACTGTTGGTTTTTTGATATATTTTTATGGAATTTGTTCTATCATTGTGTTTAGATGGAAGAATATGTTCATTTCTTGAGATAAAGCATCTAACTTTGTCTGAAATTGTATACAGGAAAGTGGCAGCGAAACAAATATGTAGGTGTATCCCTTGTGGGGAAAACCCTGGCTGTAATGGGTTTTGGAAAGGTTGGATCAGAAGTTGCTCGCCGTGCTAAAGGTCTCGGTATGCATGTGATTGCTCATGACCCCTATGCCCCAGCAGATCGTGCCCGTGCAATAGGTGTTGACCTAGTCAGCTTTGATGAAGCCATTGCAACTGCAGATTTCATCTCTTTACACATGCCCTTAACCCCTGCCACCTCAAAGATTCTTAATGATGAAACATTTGCAAAAATGAAAAAAGGGGTTAGAATTGTTAATGTTGCCCGTGGAGGTGTCATTGATGAAGATGCTCTTGTGAGGGCGCTGGATGCTGGGATAGTGGCACAGGTATTCAGTTTTAGGTATGTACCATTCATTTTTCACTGCTGCACATCAAAGTATTTTACCTTTTTTTTTTCCCCTTTTGGTTACAGGCAGCTCTTGATGTATTCACTGTGGAGCCACCTCCAAAGGAGAGCAAGTTGATTCAGCACGAGAGAGTTACTGTCACACCTCATCTTGGAGCCAGTACTATGGAAGCTCAGGTTTGTTTAGGGGTCAGGAAATTGATACATTTTTGTTCACTTGATTATGTATTGAAACGTGATTCAATTTTTTTGCAGGAAGGAGTTGCTATTGAAGTTGCTGAAGCTGTTGTTGGAGCTCTAAAAGGAGAGCTTGCTGCTACTGCAGTAAATGCTCCAATGGTTCCAGCTGAGGTATCAAAATCATTGTTGATTTGGCATTCTCTCCAGTCTGCCTTAGGATCTATCTTATTCTTTTCATGATGTATGCTATCTTTGTTCCATGCATGATATTTGTTTTCCAGTTCATTCAATCTCCAAACACATCCTCTTATCATTCTATTTTTTTGGGGGTAATTACTTCATGGCCTTCATCAATATGTTTTGCATGGGTCAAAATTGTATATGTATGTACTATTGTGTGCCATATCGCAATATGTTCAATAGTTCTTGATTTGTTTTGGTTAAGCCTGTTGGGTGACTTTGTGTGTACTGTCGTGATACGGAAAACCTTAGGTATATTAAACCTCAGACCCAACGATCGATGATAGAATTCAAACTCAAGGACCGTCTAAGAAAACTGGTGGAAACCGCGACCCGTTGCCAATATGGAGGCAAGAATCTTGGTATAGCCGTAGACGCCACAATCGTTGATGACAAACCGATTGATAAGTCAAAAGGGGTTGAATGCCACGGAAAACTCTCGATAAGTTCATAAATAAGTTCTTTTCATAACTCAAAGAGTAGAAACTCTCATATTTTCATTATCAAAGATATCTGTCATATATGTTACATCTTATAGATTTATATAGGCTTTTAATTAACCTAAAAACTAAGCTACAACAAATAAGGAAAAATAACCTATTAATGACTCTGAGGAATATGTAAAAACAAACTTGACAAATAAACAAAGAAATATGAAAAGACATAAAAAAAAATCCAAAAAGATACAAAAACTTAAATATCCCTAATAAATACAATAAATATCCCTAACAAAATAATAAATATCCTAAAAAGATATAAACTTAAATGATATGTATATATATATATATATATATATATTGTTGACGCAATCTGATTCTTATCATGTCGTATGCTATATTGCAATTCAATGAAGTTTTTACTTGCTTTATAATAAAATAGTTATGGCTTTTGAGCAAGTACCTTAAGAAGGTATTAGGGCTATAAATGAGATGAGTCGAGTCGATATAGTGCTAAGCTTGAACTCGACTCAAATAAAAAACTTGAGGCTCAAGCTCAATCGAGCTTTGATTTTTATGCTTGAACTCAATGAGATTTAATACTCGAAAAACTCGAGCTCAACTTGATTAATTTCGATTATTCTTTTAAATATTGATTTAACTATAAAGAATAGTTAATATTCGATAAACTCAAAACTTGATTCAACTCAATTTAATACTCAATTATGCTCAATTGGGCTCTCAAGCTCACCGAGCTAAGTATTTTAAGGCTCGAACTCGAGTTCAACAGCTATTTGATTAGTTCGAACTCAAACTCAACTTGATTATAAGTGAGAGTAAATTCGAGTTTTCGCCGAGTCGAACTCGAGTAACTCGTGAGCTATCTCAACTTACAACGCCTAGAAGGTATCAACCATCATGTAATATTACCTTGTGCCCTAGGTTTTCTGTTATATTACACAGCTCATTGGTCTTTGTGTTTTCCTGTAAATGATTTTTTTTCCCCAGCCAAGAAGAGAATGTACTTCTGTATGCTACCAAATATTCAATTTTTTGTCGTTTATTTATTCAATTTATTTATTTGATAAGGTTCAGTATCTTAAGTCAACTTTTTTTCCAGTGAAAAAATAAAGGAAGTCATTACTCATAAGTTATCGCATTCTACGTGTACTGTGATGCAGTGATTGTAACTAAATTTTATCTTTTCATGTTTCTTCAATCTCCTACAAACGGAGGATCTAGACAAAAATATTTTGTCACGTGGTTTCTATTAGCTGCCATAGAAGAGGCCTTCAGGAGTTGGGTAAATTGTGGTGCCTTACTCTCATTGCTTAATCCTGCAGGTTCTCAATGAGCTTAAGCCATTTGTTATGCTTGCTGAAAAACTCGGGAGACTGGCTGTTCAGTTAGTAACTGGAGGAAGTGGAGTAAAATCTGTTAAAGTGACATATGCATCTGCTAGAGCTCCGGATGATCTTGACACTAGATTGCTCCGAGCTATGATCACCAAGGGTCTCATTGAACCCATCTCCAATGTTTTTGTGAATTTGGTAAATGCAGATTTCACCGCTAAACAGAGGGGTATTAGAATCTCCGAGGAACGAATCATCCTGGATGGTTCCCCTGAGAATCCCCTTGAGTTCATTCAAGTGCAGATTGCAAACGTTGAGTCAAGATTTGCAAGTGCTATTTCTGATTCTGGAGAGATCAGAGTGGAGGGAAGGGTGAAGGATGGAATTCCTCACCTGACGAGGGTAGGATCTTTCGAAGTGGATGTGAGCTTGGAGGGCAGCATCATTCTGTGCCGACAGGTTGATCAACCCGGTATGATTGGAAAAGTTGGAAGTATTTTGGGAGAGGACAACGTGAATGTGAGCTTCATGAGTGTTGGAAGGATTGCTCCACGAAGGCATGCTGTGATGGCGATTGGAGTTGATGAACCACCTGCAAATCAGACCCTCAAGAAAATCGGTGAAATCCCAGCCGTTGAGGAATTCGTTTTCTTGAAGCTGTAATGTTCTACTTAAAAAAGAGTCCTTTTGCTGAAATTGTCCTTTTGCTTTTATAGTCCTGTCCTTTTTCCCTTTAGATTAATATTTCATAGTAGATGGCTTGCTGCCCAATTTTGACGATTGTCAATTTGATGTCATGTGATAGTGTTGCTGTACTAGGAAAAGGATAAGAATGATCCTACTATAAGATAAAAGTTTGAATGCCTGTTTCTTCCGAATAAAATACACTTTTTTCCTCCCAGCATTAGATAGTGAGGTTATATAACTCTTACTGCAGTTAATTTCAACACAAAAACAAGAATTCTAGCAAAACAAAGAAGATCCCACTCAACTTTTGTCGAAAAGAAAGAGAGTTCTGTAAAGTTTCAGAGGTGTTATTTACAATGAACATCCAGAAATATTCTCCCAACATGATAATGTTTAGGTGTGCGTATCGAGTGTGGTAATGGCGGGATATGCGTGAGTTTGTATGTATGGATCTATATATATTGCAGCATGTGTGCATTTGCATGGGTGTGTGTGTACAATCATTTGTGTAGTTTTGTGTTATTGATGTATTGTGATGGATAGAGGATAAAGGCATGGGAAGTGTCTATACTATCATGTTTTGGCGATTTAGTGCTTAGCATTTGATTTTGGTGGACAGGGATCATACTTTTAAACTAGTGGCATTTTAGTATCTCCATTATCTAAGCATTTAACAGAAGTTATTCTTGCTAAGATGGTTTTTTTTTTTTAATGAAAATCATATATGAAGATTCCGAACATAAATGTTCTTTAACAAATTTAAGTTTCCAAGTTTGAACTTTCAACCCCCTTGAGATGATAAATTGAATCATTTAATTTCTCAACCTCACTTTCACTAATTCATCCCTTGCATTAAGGATCTTGTACTGTCACATTCAATTTTCCAATCCCCCCATCTGAACGTATCTTTGTCATCACAGTCCATCTACACTTGAATGTTCATAAAAAACCGACATACTTGGTTGTAGAGGAGGACCACACTACTTTCTAGGGTAAAGAAGCTCTATTCGGACCAACCAAACTGGCAAGCACCTAAACCCCATGTCATACACACGTTTTACGTTACTTTCGTTAGTCTGAGTGAATTGTTTCTTTCATTGTGGTCCCATACGTGCTAGGGAATAATAAATTTTGATCAGTTTCGCGACTCCATTCCTTGATTTGAATCCATGTTGTAGGTCTAAAAGTGAGACACCATATCTGTAACTATGGATGTGGTCCCTATTTGCTTGGCGATGTTACGAATATGATGTGTTTTTCTAGATTAATTTAAGTAAACCCTTTTGTTTTTATTGCATATTGCTTTCAATAAGTATAGGATGCATATACCACGTGGTATCTATGTCACGAAGTGGTTTGTCCAGTTTAGCGAGGATCTATAAGCCATCACTACTTAGTTCTTTAGTTTATTGTTTCCTACACTAATGCGTTATCTATATAATGTTTGTAGACCACATGAAGATGTCAAAGAAGGCTGTATATGTCCATAATGGAGGAAGGTTCATGAAGGATAATCATGATGGTGTTATATGTTGGTAGAAAACATGATATGATTTGGTTTCATGTGGGACATCTATCTTTTGGTATACTAAAGGCAAAGCTGTTTACAGAGTTTAGGTGTTGTATCATTGAGGTTGTGAGATTTCTTACTCCAAACTCAAGCTTGGCTGATGAGCTTAGAGTAATCAACAATGACTTTGGTGTCTCGGAGGTCATCAACATTCTAGGGGCCTATGGAAGCATTGTAGTCTACGTACAACATTTCGATGGGATTGCTTCATCTACTAACTAGAGGGATGAATGTAAGAGATAAAAGATGCAATTCTTACAAGTGATAAGGAAGGGCAGTTAGGGTTAGAGGACCAAGAGTATGATAGTAGTGACATTGAGGGCTATTAAAGTGATGATGCATCCATGACAAGTTACTTGATGCTAGGAAAATCATTAATGACTTCAAATTATTGTGAAGAGGATGCAACAAAACACTCAGCTTAGTGAAAAGAAGATTGCAGCAAATGATGATGACGACTTAGACACTGATTATGGTGAAGGCATGTTTGATGATGGCTTTATGTTGGATGAGGAGGAGGGGTATAAACAAGGACATACAAGGAAGAGGAATGAATACAAGGAGTTTGACTCATATGCTAAGGAAGTCAACTTTTCCGTTGAAATGTTGTTTGGAGTCCAAGGGAGTTCAAAGATGTTGTTGTAAGACATACTATAGCTTAACAATTACATATTTCAGGAACACGAAGTAGAAGGTAAAGGCTAAGTGTGTAAGGGATGGTTGCCCGTTGGTCGTATATGCGACCTTTGATAAGCAGGTGAATTCATTTCGGTTGAAAATATATGACAACAGCCATACATGTAGTGTCTCCTTTGTGAACAAGTATGTCAAGATTGGCTTGATTGCAAAGTTCTTCCCCATCATACTTGTGTTGCCACATATAAAGTTGTTAGAATCCAAAGATTTGGTGAGATCACTGTGGGTTTAAATGTTAGTGTGCATTAGTGTTAACGTATAAGGAATAGAGTACACAAATTCTAATGGGCTCCTACCAAAGGGTACGCAATGTTATGATACTATTTGGAGAAATTGTGTCATAAGAACCCTGCATCTTCAATCTTGATGAGGGTGGTGAAGGATGGTGACACTTGAAAGCATATGTTCAATCACATGCACATATGCTTCAAGGGTTTAAGGGATGGCTTCTTAGCTGGTTGTAAAGGTGTTCATGGTTCGGTTAACTGATCTATGGCTCTCTTTTTTTAACATAACTGTAATGATCGGTTTTTTAATATCCCAATCTTTAACTGGTCCATTATAAACGATTAAATGCGTTAATGGTTAATCATTTTTTTCGTTAATTTTTTCAGTTTTTTAGTTTTAACCATTTAATGTAATAGTTTCAACAAACCTTATTTTTTAGCCTTTATTACAGATTTTTTTAAATTATTATATATATGACAAGTGCTAAAAATAAAAGGAAAATCAAATTAAGGAAAAGGGGAAAAATAAACCCTTGGATATATCATCATCAACATAAACAAATCAAATCAATTACTGCATTAACTCCCATTAAACATAGGACAGAACATAGTACTTTAATCAAAATCTAAAGAACATTAATATATAATTATATGTATATGTAAATTATATATAGAGTATATTTATAAATATCGAAATGATTAATTGTTAACCGTAATTTTTTTTTTATGATCAAAAACTGAAACCAAAATAAAAAACAGGGAAAAAAAACCGTAATCCTGAATTGAAACCAACGGATCGATTAACCATATTTTTTATTAGTTTTTTATTTTAGTTTGGTTTTTTGGTTCCATCAGTTTTTTTGCACACCCCTAATTGGCAGTGGTATATGATTAGTCTAGATGATTGTTTATTTAAAAGGTGTATATAAGGGTGAGTTGCTGGTAGCTATTAGTTGAGATGCAAAAAATAAAATGTACCGAATAGCATGGGAAATTGTAAGATTCGAGAGCAAGAATACATGGACATGGTCCTTAGAGCACTTATGACGGACCTGGACATTAATGAAGAGGGTGGTTGAGAGTGGACATTAATCATGAATCAATAAAAGGTGCAAATGATCTATGCTTCCTTCTTCTTTTGTGTTTGGTATTATCTTATGAAAGGTGGCGCATATGCTTGGCTGATATATATTTATGTTTACAGGGTCTCTTACCAGCTATTGAGCATCTCCTACCAATTGCTGAACATAGGATATGTGCTAGACACATTCATGCTAATTAGGGCAAGAGGCATCGAGATACTTGCTACAAGAAGATGTTTTGGGGAATGGCTAAGGCAACAACGCTTTCCAACTAGGGCTGTAAGTGAGTCAAGACAACTTACGAGTTACTTGAGTTCGACTCGGTAAAAACTCGTATTCAACTTGCTTACAAACGAGTCGAGCTCGAGTTCGAGTTCAAACTTTAAAATACTTGGCTCGATGAGCTCGTAAGCTTGATCGAGCTTAAATGAGTATTAAATCGAGTCGAGTCAAGTTTGAGTTTATCGAGTTTTAAATATACTTTATAGGTAAATCATTATTTAAAAGGATAATCGAGTTTAATCGAGTCAAGTTCAAGCTAATCGAGTCAAGTTCAAGCTTATCGAGTATTAAATTGAGTCAAGTTCGAGCTTTAAAAGCAAAGCTCAATCGAGTTCGAGCTTTAAAATCAAAGCTCAATCGAGTTCGAGCTTTAAGTTTTTTATTCCAGTTGAGTTTGAGCTTGGCATTGTATCGACTCAACTCGACTCATTTACAACCTTATTCTCGACTTTGAATCTGTTTCATAGCGATTGCTAGGTATCGATAAGGAGGCCTAGAAGGATTTGATGATGACAGATCTGAAACATTGGTGTGAGGCTTTCTTTAGGATAAACGTATGTTGTGACATTGTAGACAATCATCTATGTGAGGCATTCAATGAAAAAATACTAGAAGCAAAGTGCAAATCGATTGTGTCCATGCTTGAGAACATGTGGATTTATGTTAAGGGAAGAATACATAAACAACAAGATCACGACTACAAGAAGTGGCCTAGGAAGTTATGCCAAGGATAGTTAAAAAGCTTGAGGAGAACAAAGAAAAGTTAAAGTAATGTGAGGTATATTTTGGTGACGACTCAGAGTTTGAGATCCAACATGACAGACATAGATATACTGTTGATCCACACAAGCAAACATGCATTTGAAGGAAGTGGGACCTGACTACGATTCTTTGTTGGCATGCAATTGGTGCTATTGTTAATTTAAGTTGAGATCTCGAGGATTATGTAGATTCTGGTTATAGTAAGGAGACATTCAAAAATATATACTTGCACACTATTACCTCAATTTAAGGTTAGAAATTTTGGTAAAAGACTAGAGTTCATGGGATCAACCCACATCTTAAATGAAGCAAGAGAGGAAAGGTCCAAAGGAATTGAAAAAAGAAGAATGTAGAGCAATCAAGCTTGGACAAAATGAGTAGGTGCAGTAGGCCTACAAGCTACATGAAATGCAAACAAATTGGGCACAATTGAAGGGGATGTTAGATAATTGAAGGCTCTAAGCTATGACGATATGAGCAGGAATCACCTAAGTGTGACAAGATATTTATTAGCTTTGTTAACTTAATTCAATGTCTAATTGTGCTAAGTTATTGTTGCAACAATCAAATAGGTTGGTGGAGTATTACTGTCAATATGGAGCACAATAAAAACAAGCTGTTGACACTTGCAGCAATGAACAACAAATATAGGTAATCATTCCATCCAATAAATCATTGAGAGTTGCTTCAACTATACTTATTCCACTCCTCTTCATTGTTTGATCTTATAAAGATGCTATAGAAGTACATAAGACAATTAGAGCCTATTTTGAAAGCATGCATTTCCCAATATCAGATGATTCAGCATTTGTTGGAGGCAAAACACACCTAGAAGCACCAAGTGTTGGTAGAGACATAGTAGAATAGCCAATTGTTCATACGAAGGATGATGGTGGAGATACATCCAATAGAGAAGGAGATTTAGATTATGAAAGTGGTAAAGATAAGGATGAGGTTAAAGATGATGATTGGAATGATGGAGATGATTTGGCTAAAGAGACTGAGGGTAAAGAGCATGAGGTAGGGAAGAATTATGATATGGGAAAAATCGCAAAATGAAAGAAGCAAACCATGAAGTCTAAATTTGTGTGATTCATCAAGTGTAAGAGTAGCCGCCTCATGCTAACACCACACAAGAATTACTGTGAGAAAGCAACAGGGAAAGGGAAAAAGTCTAACATTGTTATTTTCCTTGACTAGTTCAATTAGCATTAGGATAGTTTATGGACTGGAAGTGTGGCTTCTTGTTATTTTTCTCAAATGAAAGATACTATTAACCACTATTTTGTTTTGGTAGCAGCAAGATGGTAGCAGTTGTTCATTTTTCTTTGCAAACTTATGTACTTTTGAAGGTCTTTTGTAGCAACAAGCTGGTAATAGCTTGTTTATTTACCTTTCTAAACTTCTTAACTATGGAAGGTGTTTATGTCGTAGCATAATTGTTAATGAATATTCTATTCCTATACATGTGTATTTCATTGGTTTTATTATAGCGACTTGTGCATTCATGGAAAATTGACTGTGAATGGCATTATGTGTCCTTAATTCGTTTGCTATTAGTAGAAAGCTAGTGTTAGGTGTGTCCATTTGTTAGTAGTAATAAGTTAATGTTGTGTGTACCTATGTGAAGTTTGCTAGTAGTAGCAAGCTAGTGTTGTATGTGTCTATGTAAAGTTTATTGGTTCTTTATTTTTCATATATCACAGATCATGAAATTGGTTGGACATTAGCATGGCTCGTATGTTATTGTGCCATTGATAGGTCTAAATTATCTTATTCATTCAAGAATTATTTGACAATGATTTGAAATTATTTTTGGCAATAATCCTATAAATTTTACACTTAATGTCTTTATTGTTAATCTTAGGTATACAAGATGAGAATATTAAAAAATAACAAAAAAGATTAATAAATTCATGCAAAATAGGGAGACATGGTTTCCAGCATAAGTGCGAATGAAAAAGATGAAGATATAGTTGAGAACATACTGAAAGGCACGACCATGCTTAGTGGTTGAAGTTAATCTAACGCAAAGTGTCGTAAGATAAAAGCACCACTTAAAATGCAAGCATGTTTAGAAGATTATGAATTCACAGATGAAAATGTCATAGACAACACGATGCATTTATAGAAGGATCAAGATTTAAGAATCAATCACAATTTGGTCCGCTTGCAAGAATGTGGGTGGTTGTAAAAATCACGATTTTATTATTCACCAGAACGTATAAAATTGATGGAATCATATAAAATCGTAAACATGTAGAACAATACACCTAAATTTGTAATTCTACTTAAAGTTTGCACTTAAACAATCTTGCACCTATTTCAATTAAGAAAAAACATATAAATCATAAAATCATAGAATTATATATTTGACTTATGATTTCGGCAACTATGGTAGGTGCATCTAATTGGAATATTCTACGCAGTTAGAACCACATTAAGAAGCTCACAGTAGGTTTCATATGTCTGATGTGTTTTCCATTATTTTGTACTATATGCCACTCAAAGTCTTTTGTATTATAAATATTCACTTTACATGAAACCCTAGGCATGAAGGAGTATCAGTATTGTACAGATTGTACATATAGAGGATTATATAATATTTTAGAGAGGGTCTTTATAGATTTTGCTCATTGCTTTGGATCTCACAACTACTTTTGGACCTCATTGACTTCAATTCTCTAAGGATCATGGTTTTCAATTACCTCTTTAAATTATTGATTGATGGAGGAGTAGTTAAATTAGCTTAGGCCTTATGGATCCTTAGGCTGAATTCAAGTAAATCCATTATGCTTAAATTGAATCAGTGTTGATTTCTTGAATTAATAGATTGAGCCGATTAGATCTTAAATTTATATTGTGCATGATATGGATTTAAATCTTATTTTGTTAAAATAGATTGAGAAATCATTTTACTGAATAGATTTAGGCTATTGATGAGGATTGCTCATAACATCTAGATATAGAGTGGTGAAATCCTTCTACAATTTGATTAATCAATCTTTGAATGCTAATTCTTAATGCAATTTTAAGTTGCAAATGGTTCGGAAGAGATTCCAATTGTTAAACTTAGAATTAGATGTTGATGATCTTGAGAGAGGCTCTAACATATCTTTGGGAATTGGTAGTTTAAGAAATCAATACAAAACTTATTGAGATTATCTTGAGTTACATGAATAAACTTAAGATGAAGCATGACCTAAAGCACTTTGTGAATTGAGTTAGTTTAAACCTTTTGTGTGTGCTGTGAACTGTATTAGCCTTAAACTTACTTTAAACCATTTTGTTCACTTAATGAAACTCATAAGAACAAGAATAAACGTTCTTTTCATTTAATTGAGCAAACTTCTACTGGAGATACATTTTTCCATGCTACAATATCTACAACATTACATTGCCCCATATTTAGTAGTCTATGTCTGATAACATAAAGGGAAACAATTTGATAGACACTTGTAGAACCACATTGCGACAATGACTGATAACATGGCATACAGCATAATCCCCAACAATTTTTCAAACCCATAAACACCCACTTCACGTTGCCTTGATCTGCTATCAAAATTACGTGTTGGTGGTGGTCTACCTTCAAGAAGGTCGTTAATAACATCTTTTGCATGGTCAAGAAACACTGGATTGTACTATCTAAAGAATCTATACCGGCCTTCCTTATACATTAGACATCTAAAGAAATGTTGTTTGGGTTTATCACATATCCACATAAGCTTTGCATGCAATGAGCGTATCAAGGATTTCCAGCTCTAGCACTGCTGCTACTTATGATGGATGAAATTGATAGAGAAGTACGATGGTTAGTGTGGCACGTAGTGTGGCTAGATTTGCTCATGGTCATCTCCTCTACTTCAACTCAGAGAAAAGAAATTTAGGGCAAAGTATGCCAAGAGAAATCCCTTGGGGGTAAGAGAAAAGGAGAAATGGAAGTTGGAATGATGTATGGAATATATGTTCAATGTTTTGTGGGTCAAAAGTTGACCCTAAGTTTATTATGCATCAACTTATTCTGGTAAAAAAACAAAGCCACATCAGCATAAATTAGACTAAACTAATGTTTGTTAAACACTTAGATAAGAAGGTACTAAAATGTCATTAGTTTAAAAATACGGGTGCTTTTTTGCCCAAAATCAAACATTAGGTACCAAATTACCGAGAAATGATAGTATAAGTACTTCTCATACCTTTATCCCTTTTGAAAGCACAAATTTAGGTGCATGAGTATGAGCGTGAGGATATGTACTAATTTGTAAGTGGGAATATGTCAAAAGAATGAATATGAAGAAGAAAAGATGGGTATGACCATATAAGTGGGTCTAGTCTACCCTAGTCTAGGGTTTTGGCAATGGGAAGGGATTTGGAAGTAAGATGAAGACAGTTTAAAGTGTCTGGTGACACGAGTAGAAGGTTGGTGAGTGGTGACATGAGCAACATGCCCATAGGCTTCCTCCTCACTTTATTAGCCTAATGTCTTTTTTAATGATTGATTGTAGAGTCTACTAGAAAAGGGCAATAATACAACTATTTTAAAAATCATCTCGTGTTATTTACTAAACTCCGGCCCTGCATCCAAATGGCCCTCTCAATCAATGATGAATCAGGCATCAAAACTCCAATGAACTCCATAGTCGAACCAACTTGTACTAATTCTGACTCGAACTATCGTTAAATTCACTTAGATGTGCAATGATGCTCGCTCCAACGCTACCCATTCCTCCTTAACACTTTCCTTTCCATGAATCCAAGTAAGATGACCGCCTTTGCCAATGTGTGTTATGTTGACTATCACATGTGGCACCATCGAGACAACAATGGCAGATCATAGTCTCCCGCTGCACAGGAGTATCTTTCAACATTTAAGGATTTCAACTTGTATTTTGAAGGAGTTCATTTTACTTTAATTTCATCTTTCGTGACATTAAATCATTCTTTTTGAAATGAAATTGTATATTCACCCAAAAATTTATAGAAGAGAAAACCAATTGTTTAATATATCTTTACTGTCGGCATTCTTTCGAAGTTAGTTTCTAGTTTTACTTCAATAAAAATAGAATTTACCTGATGATTTGACACATAATGATGAGAATCTACACTTGATTTTTACTTTTTGCCTTAAAAAAGAAAGAAGCAACTTAGGATGTCTTTTGGTAATTTAGTAATACCTAATCATTTAGGTTATAAATTGCAAGCTACTTAAATTTAATCCAATACTTACTCAAGTTCGATTCAACAACACTTGAGCTGAACTTATTTTACTCAACCAGCTTGCAAGCCTAATCAAACTCAAATTGAGTTTCATTACTGGTTTAGTGCAAGCAAGTCGGGTGTTACTTGAGTGGAGCTTGATTTCAATATTATAAGCTTAAAATTCTAAATCAAGTTTAAGTGAACGACATTGTAACATACTGATTTGTCTTGCTTACAATTTACTTAAGACCTCACAGAAACCTAAACTGAAAAATGTTTAGATAAACTGGATAGAAGTAACTGTAACATGAGTATGTATCACAATGTGATCATGTTTCTGGAACATATAATAGTTCCTTCTATGTTTTACCCTTCAAGCTACGTCTAACAACCTTTTTACCTCTCTAGACTGAGAATGAGGCAATACAAACCGAAAAGGGAAGTGAAACGATATGTTGCATAATGAAGAATTCAATCATTCTCTATTGAGCTCACGACTCTAGTAACATTAGTTGACTTCGAGGGCCTTAGATGTCGACTACTTTAAACTTGGTATGATGTTCTTTGTTTTTGCAATGACCCATGTGCTTGCCAACAAATTTTGCTTCAACTAGTTACAAAAGAGCTTCCATCTGGAATGAACGAAGGCTTTGTTTTATCTGCAAATTACCAGGTCATGGTATGATACTCAAGAACCAGAAAGAAAGGGAATTTGAGCCATAGTAGTTGGTAGGGAGATGTTGAAGTTATGAACAGCTAAATAGGCTGCGATTCCAGCTGCATAACCAGCAAAAGCAAATCCACTAACCTGTATATTATCAAAGAAGAGTACATTACATATTGGATTCAAGTTTTGATTAATGGACCACAGAATGGCAGCATTACCTTCCGCAAATACCAAAAGAAGTCCACCTTTTCCATTCCCATATATGCAACACCGGCCGCAGACCCAATAATAAGCATGGATCCACCTGTTCCAGCACAAAATGCAACCAACTGCCAAAACTCTGAATCTTGTGGGATTGAGGTGAGATCATACATTCCCATGGTTGCTGCAACCAGTGGGACATTGTCTATGATTGCAGACACAAGCCCAATTGATCCAGCTACTAGTTCAATGCTAGGGATGTGGGCATCAAGGTAATTTGCCAGTTCCCTGAGAAGTCCTGCTGCCTCTAGACTATAAAAAGGAAGCATAATAAATTATATGTTACAAGAAGTGCCTTAGAATATCTACAAACTCTATCATCTCCTATCTCAAGACCTTTGCATTATAGTATGCTTTATAACCTTAAATGGTCATTACATGAAATTTTTTTTTTCAAAAGGGCGAAGTAAAGAAGATCAGCAAATATGAAACAGAAATTTTTTCAACTGGAAGCATGGGTGGCAGATAGGGATAGGTTGGCCTTCTGTTCACGCCATTCTTAGGATTTCAAATGGAAGAATATTAAGAGTAAAACTGATTGATAGACCATCAAAAGCAATGTGGCATGTCTTTGAAGAAACAAGACAATAGATTATATGTCTTGCATATGTATAAAACCCAACTACTGATATTAGACACCCTGTACATTTACAGTAATGTAGAATTGCAGCATTTGTCTTTACCTACTGACAGACAAAAGAATTCCGAGGAAGAAAAGCACTCCTTGAGTGTCAATCCGAGATAAAGCCTGAGGCACTTTCAATCTTTGCCTTTCAGACTCCCCAAAGTGGATAGCATCAGTTAGAATCCAAAGAACTCCTAGTCCAAGCAACATGCCCATATAAGGAGGAAGACCAGTCAAGGCCTTGAATATTGGAACAAAAATTAAAGCCCCAATGCCAACAGCAAAGACAAGCTGTCCTCGAGGGGCCATCTGTTCTGATGCCAAAACATTAGCAGAATCCTGTCCTTTCCCATTGACTTCACTGTATATGACGTGAAAATAGACGATCAATACATATGAGCTATCTTGAAAAATAGCAGTGTAGCATTAATAAACAGATACCTGGTAAGGGACATTAGAGCCAATGGGACAGACAAAGAAACAGCTGAAGGTATTATCAAGCCCTGCCAGCAGAATAAATTTCAAAGGAATTGTTTCCAAAACTAATGTTGAAACCTCAAATGGAAAAACAACTAACAAGTGAGATGATAGTACTTATAGAGAATGCTCACAGTGCTGTATCGTTGTGGCATCATCAATGACCAAATGAATAGTCAATACTATGTACAGCAATAGATCAGTTTATTATCTTAATTGTGATAATGATTACGAAAGTACCTTCATTGTAGGCAACGTCGATATTTGCCCATGTATCCATAGCATAGTTGTGGTTACATCTCCTATTGGAGTCCAAGCACCACCAGCATTTGCTGCTATTACCACAATTGCTCCAAGAAGTCTACCCAAATAATGTAATCCACATAAGTGAAAACTCCGTAACATCAATTGTAAAAATAGAAAAGAAAATACCAAGCATTGGGCAGATAAATAAATTAAGAAAAAGAGAGAAAATCCTTAAAATAACGAGACATTATGTTTCAGAATCTATAAAACAGTAATCAAATGAAGGTGGAAAAAAAAGAAAAGAAAAGCAACACATCCAACAATAAGGCAAAACTAGCATTTATATACTTTGCTTATGCATTGATCATTAACCACAAAGTTACTGTCAAGTTTCTTAAACTCCATTACACGCTCCCAAACATAATATGGTAGATTTCATTCTGGTATTGTCTAAGGGACGCTTAAAGAGGGTTCCCACAACCATGACAAAAATTTGGATTTCTATTTACCTGAATATAATTTATCTCAACACATTTTCTGTGGGTTGTAATTAACCTAATGAAGTAACCGGTACTGCTGGCAGTACTTTTTGTTTTCCACTTAATGAAGAGAGATGAAAATAATCTCTGCCCTTGTAACCTTAAGATCACTTTTTATATATAATTTAAGCTGTGTGGGCATCCTCAAGAATTGGCCTTGGTGAAATATTGAACTTAGGATCTCGTGTAATTTTCCATGAGGAATCTCTATATTTTTTTGTTTTCTTTGTGTCCTAACAGCTTCATTTCCCCACCAGTTATCTGTAAAGTACACTAAATCTGAGAACTTCAAGCAAAAACAGAGATGTAAGTTTACAGCAATAAGATGTCAGTACCTACTTTCTGTATTCAGACTCAGGAACTAGTTTCCGCAATAATGACACCATAACAATTGTAGATGTCAGGTTGTCCAAGATTGAGCTAAGGAAAAAGGTCACAAAACCAACCTGAAATTTCAATGATGTGTCAGAACTTTCAGAAGGAGGCAAAATTACAGGATGCATATTGTTCAAATAATAAGGGTTAATTACAAAAATATGACTTATGTTTTGATCAATTTACAAACATACGATCTGTATTAATTTTTTTGACAAATAGATGACCTAAGTTTCATATAAAAATGTCATTATAATTAATTACTATCAGAGAGATATTTGTTAGAGTCTTATTGGTTTAAAAAATAATTTAATAAAAAAATATTACTAAATAAAAATTAAATAAATAAATTATTAAAAATTATTTTTTTTAAATGATAAAATTGAAAAAAAATGTAAAATTAATTTTTATGTTCAATAAATATTCACGTGTTATACTAAAATTATTAAATAATATTGACACTTATGTATGAAACTCGATTACTTATTCAAAAAAAAAAGAAAAAAAACACAGCTCATATTTGCAAATTGGTCAAACACATGTCATGTTTTTGTAATTAACTCTTATTGGAAATGTGCAAGAAATAAATTTTGCCATAACACATATATGAAAAGCTACAAGAAGGATATTACTCCCCAATCTAAAGACACAAAAAGAAGATGTTTGATCTTGAAAACAACAAAAGAAGAGATCTGATCTCCAATAGGACATTTTTAGGATTAGTTATAAAGCATGACATTACTATATTACTTCAACCAAGAATCTTTATTCTTTAATTCACATGCCCAATTCTGAACTCGATCTGATATAAGCATGGAATAGAATCATGGGATAGCAAAGGGTCTCTCCCTCCTCCCCCCATTCACCCCGCACACAACCACCAACCCACTCCCTTCTTCCCGCTCTATCTTCAGCCTTTCTATTTTATAAAGTGAATGAATCACAAGGGTCTGTCTAAAAAAGTGCCTTCAGCTAACCAATGATTTTCGGGAAGCACTGAGAGAAAACTTTCTTTGCATGGGAAATTTATTCCTTGTAAATTCAAGGACTAACAGCAGTATCAATACAAGGATTACAAATAAAGCAACCACGACCACGGCAATAGCTGCACGTAAAAATATTTGCCTATAGCTCCACCTGATAATCCTCTATTCCAAACACCAAAGTTAGATGTCACTGCCATAACTATTATTAGAGGTTCATTAAGACCTCTGCCTAGAATGGTTGTGATTTTTTTCCTACCTGATACAAATTAATCTTCTAGAATATTACCATCCACGATAATATTGTTGAAATCCATGATATTAAAATCTTACAACTTCGTTTATTCTTGAGTCAATAAATTGACAATTCGTCAGCAAAGGCTACTTAGGGTCTGTCATTAGAGTATTGCATTTCAACAAAATATAGATGAACTTTATAGCTTCCCTTCGACATACAAAGGCCATAATACTTAGGACATAGAGGAAAGTGGCTTTTTATGATCATAGAAAATGGATTACTGATTTTGTATTAAGCAACATCATTTTCAAATAAACTCCTACACTGTAAGAAGTCTGGGTGTAATGGATGGTAATGAAATACAATAGGCCTTTCTGCATCCAAGTCCTTAAAGTATCTATTCCTTGTTTCTTTATAGGACACTGAAGAATTTAGGAGTAGAGAATAATTCTTATTATTCCTTCTCTTCTTCTTCTTGTAATAATTTTTTACATAATAGCATAGCGTTTATATATTATTACAAGAATGCTATATTAGGAAAGACAATCAATCCTAATAAAACCTCTTAATCTAATATTTAATTCCTATAGCTATAATGATATTACACATATGTCAGTCAACATAATATTTAATTCCTACAGCTAGCATAATAATATTACACATATGTCAGTCAACACTCCCCCTCAAGTTGGAGCATAGATATCACACATGCCCAACTTGTAAACTAAAGTATGGTAGGTCCTGTGACACAACCTTTTAGTGAACACATCAGTCAGTTGCTTATCAGATGTCACATGATGTAAGCTCAAAACACCATAAGTCAATTTCTCTTTGATGAAGTGTCGCTCAAACTCTATATGCTTGGTTCAATCATGTTGAACTAGATTTTGTGCTATACTAATAGCAGCTTTGTTGTCACAATACAAGGATAATGTTTCCTTGCCTGACAGACTTAATTCTTCTAATATCTTCTATAACCACAGAAGCTCACAAACCCCTTGAGCCATAGCTCTGTATTCTGCTTTAGTACTTGATCGAGCAACTACACTTTGTTTCTTGCTCCTCTATGTTACTAGGTTTCCTCCTACAAGTGTGCAATAACTAGTGGTAGACTTTCGATCACTTGGAGATCCAGCCCAATTTGCATCTGTAAAGCCTTCTATTTGAAAGTGACTATGCTTGGCGAATAGCAGTCCTTTTCCTGGAGCAGACTTCAGGTATCTCAAGATGTGAAATACCGCTGCATGTGTGATTCTCATGAATGCATAAACTGACTCACTAGACTGACTGCATATGCAATGTCTGGTCTAGTGTGTGAGAGATATATCAGTCTTCCCACCAATCTCTGATATCTCCCTAATTCAACTCAATCACCAACTCCAGCCTGCAGCTTGTGGTTGTTTTCAATAGGAGATTCTGCTGGCTTACAACCCAACATGTCAGTTTCTTCCAAGAGATCCAGAATATATTTTCTCTGAAAAATGAAGATACCTTTCTTTGATCTAGCAACTTCAATTCCTAAGAAATATTGCAGTTTTCCTAGATCCTTGAGTTCAAATTCCTGGGCCAAAAGTTTCTTCAATCGAGCCAGCTCCTCTTTATCATCTCCTGTCATTACTATATCATCAACATAAACTATGAGAATAGTAACTTTATTCTCATTATGTTTAATACATAGAGTATAATCTGCATTGCTCTGTTGATAGTTGAAAGAGATCATGGCTTTGCTGAACCTGTCGAACCATGCTCTGGGAGATTGCTTTAATCCATACAAGGCCTTTTTCAGTTTGCATACTTTCCCATGTGTTGTTTCATTATCAAATCCAGGAGAGATCTCTATATACACTTCTTTTTAAATCTCCATGTAGAAAGGCATTTTTCACATCAAATTGCTGCAAATCCCAGTCAAGATTGGCTGCACATGATAACAAGATTCTGACGGTATTCATTTTAGCTACTGGAGCAAAAGTTTCTTAGTAGTCCACCCCATAGGTTTGAGTGAATCTTTTAGTCACCAATCTAGCTTTGAACCTGTCAACTGATCCATCAACTTTGTGTTTCATAGTGAACACCCATTTGCAACCTACTAGTTTCTTTCCAGGTGGAGGAGTGATAAACTCCCGAGTCTCATTCTTAGTCAAGGCTTTCATTTCTTCAATCATTGCTCCCTTCCATTTCGGATCATTGAGTGCTTCCTTCCAATCCTGTGAAATAGACACAGACGAAATGGACAAAGCAAAAGCTTTATAGGCGGGAGACAAAGAATCATAGGAAATGAAATTAGAAATGGGATGTTTAGTACAGACCCTAACAGCTTTCCTTTAAGAAATAGGTTTATCTAAATCATCAAAAAGTAACTCACCAGAAGAGGATGATTCTTGGCAGCACAGAGTAGGTTGCACGATGGCTTTTTCTGTCATGTCTTTGTCTTTCCTTGAGTACCTATTCAAATCAGGTTTGTCTAAACGCCTAATTTTCTCCCCCTGGATAATAGTCTTCTTCTGATCATCACTTTCTCTTGAGGTAAGATCAGTGAGGGTCACAGAACTAGGTATCATCTCTTCCTTTGCATTATTCTCCCCCTGAAGAGATGACGGGGTTGGACTGAAGTAAGGTTTAGTTTCTTTGAAAGTAACCTCCGTACTCACAAAATACTTTTTAGATGGAGGGTGATAGCATCTGTAACCCTTTTGTGTCGGTGAGTACCCAATAAACACACACCTAAGGGCTCGTGGATCTAGTTTCCCAGCATCCTTAATATGAACAAAACAAACACATCCAAATACCTTTGGAGGAATAATGTATGTATTATGTCCTTTTAAGGTTTCTAAAGGACTCTTGTAGTTAAGAGCTCTAAGAGGTATTCGGTTGATAAGATATGCAACAACTAGAATTGCATCCCCCCAGTAAGGCTTAGGAAGATTCATGGTAAACATAAGTGACCTAGCAACTTCCAAAAGAAGCCTATTCTTCATTTCAGCTACCCCATTTTGTGCACTTGAATAAGGACAACTGGTTTGATGAATTATCCCATGTGACTCCAAATAAGAATCAAATCTTCCTTTCATGTATTCAGTGCCATTATCAGTCTTAAGAATCTTTATTCTAGCATCAAATTAAGTACAAACCATCTTATGAAAAAGCTAAAAGCAGGAAAACACATCACTCTTAGCCTTAAGTAGATATATCCAAGTCATCCTAGCGCAACAATCGATAAAAGTGACAAACCATTTACTACCAAACAAGGAAGTAGTCTGAGTAAGGCCCCAAACATCAGAATGAATAGTCATGAAAGGAAAACTTGCTTTTATTATTACTCAAAGGATAAGAGTTTCAAGAATGTTTTGCATATTTGCAAGCATCACAGAATAATGAATCAAACTAAGTCTTTGAAAACAAACTAGGAAATAATTTGCTTAAAACAAAAAAAAAGGGATGTCTCAAACGCTTGTGTCACTGCAATATTTCCTGATTAACATCCTTATTTCCCCCATAAAAAGCCTGCTAATGACTAGAACCTTGACTCTCATTCAACATATATAAGCCATCGTGCAATCTACCTTGCCAATCCTCTTCCCTGTTTGAAAATCCTAAAAGACACAATGATTAGGGAAAAATTCAATTTTACAGTTGAGATTTTTTGTAAGTGTACTGACAGATAACAGATTGATAGGAAATTGAGGGACATGAAGCACAAAGAATAGTTTGATATGAGGAGTACAGAAAACAGAACCTGTTCCAGGTACTGGGGTAAAAGAACCATCAGCTATTCAGACATTGTCCCTTTTTAAACATGGTGAGTATTCAAGAAGATTTTTTGAGAAGCTCGTCATGTGTCTATTCACACCAGGATCAATAATCCAATAATTAGTATCAAGGGCAGCAGAAAAAGCATTACCTCATTGTACAAAGTTGGATTTGGCACCAGAGAAAGATTCTTTATGAGAAATCAGACGCTTGAGATGCTGAATCTCATCAGGAGAGAAGAAGTCAGAGGGAGTCATCTCAGGAATTGACTCTATAGTTTTAGAAAAATCTACCCAAGTAAAGTTAACTCGTTTGCCTCCACGACCTCTCATTGGGCATCCATGTAGCTTCCAGTAAGTCTTTTTAGTATGATGTGGTCTCCCACAATAATCACATCGTAAATGATCCTTATTAGAACTATGTGCCTTCAGATGCTCAGGTGAACCACTAGCTGCTACCATACAAGACTTTTCAACCTGTGGGATATAAAGCATGGCACTGCGCTTGCTCTCCTTCTGAACATAAGAATATGCCTCCTCAAGAGAAGGAAAAGGAGTCTTACCCAGAACATGAACTCCGATCTGATCAAATTCATTGTTAGCTCAGCCAAGAAATCATAGACCCTTTCTTTTGCAAGCAATTTCTAGAATTTGACTGCATCTCCAGTACAATCAGCTTGAAAATCTTGATAGTAGTCAAGTTCTTGCCACAAACCATTCAACTCGGAAAAATACTGCGAAATTGTCATCTCTCCTTACTTCAAACCATGAACCTTGTTTCGAATCTCATAAATCTAGGCATCATTTCCCACTCATGAATAGGTGAGAGTAACAACATTCCATATTTTTGCTGCTGTGTCAAGCCATAAGTATGTTCTTGAAATTTGGGGTTGTATGGAATTGATAAGCCATGTCATTATCAGTGAATTTTCAGAATCCCACTTATTGAATGATGGATCAATTGCTGCTGATTTGACTTTAGCACCTGTAATATAACCCTGCATTCCCTTAGCTTTGATAAACAATAAACAAGACCTTGACCAGGCAAGGTAATTATTCCCATTAAGCTTGACAGGGCTAATTTGCAGTGAAGGATTATCAGTACTAATGGCTGCAATTCTCTTATCACTTTCCATAATGCAAAAAAAAGGAGTTAACCCAAGCAATCAAGACAATAGAACAACCTCACGCGCCGATTCCAATGGTCGGAGAAACAAGGATCGGTCAAAAATTGGTGGCACACTTTTTGGGATGAGTGGTGTCAACTACCTTCAATCCTAACCTGAGGAAACCCAATTTACGACTTTCTAGGGTTTTGAAAAAAAAAATTATGACCTAAAAAGTGGTTTTATACTCTGATACCATGAAGAATTTAGGAGTAGAGAATAATTCTTATTATTCCTTTTCTTCTTCTTGTAATAATTTTTTACATAATAGCATAGCGTTTATATACAATTACAAGAATGCTATATTAAGAAAGACAATAAATCCTAATAAAACCTCTTAATCTAATATTTAATTCCTATAGTTATAATAATATTACACATATGTCAGTCAACATAATATTTAATTCCTAGTCAACATGATATTAAATTCCTACAGCTAGCATAATAATATTACACATATGTCAGTCAACAGACACCTTATCACCTCCAAAATTAATAAAAAAGGAATGATATTTTGCCTTTCTTGAAAATAAAACGTCATTCTTCAAGCAGCAGGTAACAGTGTAATTCCCTAAAACAGCAATTCTTGAAACCAAGTTCACATCTGATTGTTGGTAACTGGATTCAATAGATTCCACAAAGTTGCTACAAGACAAGTCCAAGTTCTCTTTACTATTGTTATAAAACCATGCACTAGTCCACTAAGTGAGTTATCCATGAGAAAAATATAGTTTAGAACATCTAAATTTTGGAAAGTATCCCAAATTTGACTAGTTAACCTATTGAAGCTTAGACCTAGTATTTGCAATACTAGATTATATCAGTGACAAGAAAGATTTGGAAACACTAGATGTTGGCTTCACTAGGTTAATTATATCAGTGATAGGAAAGATTTGGAAACACTAGATGTCGGCTTCACTAGGTTAACTGGTGAAATTTTGATAATTTTCAAACCTAGATGTTCTAAACTACATATTTTCACTGACAACTCATGCAATGGACAAAGGGTTTGGTTATATGACAAACTAGTAAAGTGAATTTTTCTTGCCATATAAGAAACTTTAGAATCTACTGTATTAACTTGCCAACATCCGATGTCAACTTGGTTTTTGCAGTTTTAGGAAACAATAATGCTCCTTAGTGCTTGAAGGACTCTCTATGTTCAAGATAGAAAATACCACTTCTTTTTTAATTGTTGAGATGATATGTCCTTTGAGGGAAACGAATATGCTGAGGATTCACTTGCGAAAGAATCATTATATTTCATTACTATCCGTTAAACCTAAGCAAGTAGTAGTTTGGGATTTTATTTGGGAAATTATTGTGCTCTATACAAAATCAATAACCCATTTTCTTTGAATGTAAATGGCCCGCAATTTTACCAAAACGCTCAATGTTTCCTCAGTATTCCTGAAGGATTATGGCATTTTCATGCTGAAGATAAACTATACAATTTGTCTTTATTTTGCTTAGACACGATACTTCCTGGATGAGACACTTGGCAGCCTTGGTATGGATTGAGAATTGAAGTTGAAAGATTTTAATATCATGGATGAAGCCAAAGAAGTTGACATGGGCATCTACAAGGATTTTACGATATTATCATGGATAGCGGTACTCTAGAGATTAATTTGCAGTGGGCTGGGGAAAAATCACAACCATTCCAAACAAAGGTGTATGAACCTCCAATATCAGCTATTACATTGACACTAAACTTTGACGTTGGGAATAAGGATTATCAGCTAAAGTTGTTGGTAGAGGATTATCACTGGAGCTATAGCCAAGTCTCAGTTGCTTCATTCGTATTCCATGTTTTGATATTGTTGCTAGTCTTTAGACTGGATGTGGCTTATTCCGTGGAAAAGGATCATGATGGCAAAGAATTAGTTGGGTCAAACTTGCAAATAGGTTGTTTCACTTTAAACTTATAAAAAGCTGGCTACTTCCAATTTTGATCTAGCAAACAAAATAGGCGAAGGAGGATTTAGACTAATTTACAAGGGCAATCTCTCAAGTGGAATGTCATTATTGTCAAGAGCTTTCTTCCAAATCTAAGGCAGGTAGTCACAAATTCCCAAAACAAATAGGCTTATTAGTTACGTAACACTATGGGTGCTACACAAAAGGTAATCAATTGCGCTTATATATGTGTGTGTGTGTGTGTGTGTGTGTGTGTGTGTGTGTGTGCGTGCGTGCATATAGGGAGAGAAAAACAGTCTTGCATGTGCACTTTTTGGTAAGGCCAAAGAACACCTTAGCTTTCTGGTCAACAAGCAAGAAAATATATGCAAGGGCGAAGGAGGATTAGCCTATCTTCATGAAGAATGAGGTTAAAATTGCTCATAGCAACATAAAAGCAGCAAATTCTGGCCAAAAAAAAAAAAAAAAAACATAAAGGCAGCAAATTACTCTAATATCATGTTGAGAGTAGCACCAAAACCGATTGATTTAGAAAATTAATATTCCCAAATACCCTCACAGTAGCAGACTGTAATTAAAGAGGGCAAGCACCAATATGCACATGTTCTTTGCCACTTTTAGATATGATTTTAGTTTGAACAATTTATTTTTTTTTTTTTTGGGATATAAGGACCAACAGATGACACATACCACCCAGAGAAGAGTTCGTGGCTTTCTGGTTGTTATATTGTCAGTGACAAGCTTGAATCCTTGATGAGCATCCACTATCTCCACAATGGTCATTGCACCAAGTAAAAAGAAAACTATTTCACTTACTTCGGCCTGATGCATGTGTGAGCTCCGCAACAGCAATATCAGTTGAGGGAGCCTTCTCAGAAGTATACAACAGAAATATCAGAAGCAAATAATTTGGGAGAGGGACGAAAAAAAAAAAAAACCACATCCATGGAGTCAAAATTATATCCGTTTGTTTCACAAACATCTAAATTAGAAGGCAAGGTATAAAGGAGAAGGATAATAGGCATAAGAGTTATTCTAGCATTCACCTCTTTTCAGTTAAAGATCTGTTACTCATACTACACAAGGCATTGCTTTAAGTTGATAAACCAACACATTCCTCTATATGATGTTAACTACTGGCAAGGAAATGACTGCTAAAATATTCCTTAATGCATATAAAGCGACTTAAATAGAAAGAAGTTGCAGTATTTAGCTTTTCGTTTCTCTAGAATGTATTATCACCACCAGGGCAAGAGTAATGGTGACTATTTTAAAACAGCTACCAAGCAAATTCTTACATTGAATTTGTTTCACAGTTCTGAAATTAATTAAGCATCAATGGTCAAACAAATGTTGAAAAGGGAGAAATACAATGTATTTAGGTTATAAAGTAATGGAGCTGTTGTCTTCCTGACTCAAAATAAGCTGATTCATAGGAAAATAGAAAGCCCAGAAGCGCTACAGCACCAACAGCAGATATAGACTGCGACATAATGACAGTTCAGTTTGGATCTTACCCCAATACTACGAATTACCCATAGGCAAACAGCCATCAGAAGTCCCACTCCACTTTTATTGAATGCCAAAGATTCTTCAAAAATTATTCCAGCATAACCTAAAACAAATAATATTGCCATGGCAAGATCCTGCATGAAGACATCATTGTTAATATGCTGGTCCTAGACAGAGTGGGAATTCTCCAAAAATCAAAAGATAATTTTAAGACCTGGTTAGCAGCAACCCATGAGTGGTTAATTGCCACTGTTCCTGTAGCTGCAGCTGCAAAGATTGCAAGAGCTTTCAGCAAATCAGTCTTAGGCTGGTAAGTTTCTTCAAAATCTTGAGAGCTAACTTCATCTACTGAACAGAGAGGATCGCATAATCCAGACGTAGAAAGGTCCTGATGTTATGCTAAAAGGTCAGAAAAGATGGTATTATAAGCCAACAAGTTAAATATATGAAAGCATCATTCCCTTTAAAAGGGCTGTATATAAATGATAAAACCGGAGAATAGCCAGATATCTATGAGTTTATAAACAGTATCTTTGTGCACGAAAAAAACCATGATAAAATCTTTTTGTTAAATAATTGGGAAAACAAAGCCATAGTACATAAAGATTGGTCTCACATTTTGAGCATGTCCTACAAATTTTCATTACAGTACAGCATCCAATTCTGAAGACCATCTTTCACTCTCCATTCCAATTGCCTTAGATTTCAACACTTTATCAATCTCTTCTAATCCCCGTCAACTAGAAGGACTCAAAATTAACAACATTAAGTTGTGCCAAACAGTAGTACAGTTGAAAGGGACAAACATGGATAAAGCACTTATATAAGTGAAAGAGTCCTTTCATTCTCTTTTCAACGTTACAGCCATTTTTCAATTACATTGATCTATTTCAGATGTACCTAAACATTTATATGAGAAATTGTTTTACAGAAGACAAATCTATCGAGTTCTTTCTGACCCATGCCTCTTCCCTTTCATCCCAATAATAGACTTATTGGAGTTACCTAATTTTCTGGCTGTATCTTTTGTCCTGGGTTTTCTTCTTATTTTAAAAGCATCTATTTTCCAACGTGATGTATTAGTAGTTTAACAAGGTTGTTTTTAGTAAGAAGTCAGTAGCTTTAGATAAAGAGGTAATACATAAGACTCGAGCTGGGCAGATGAAATGGAAGAAAAACCTTCTGTAGTGAGGTATTCCGTTAAGCTAAAAGGCAAATTCCATCAGATGGTAATAAGACCGACGGTAAGCAAATGAGGGAAAGTACTATTGATATGGCTTAGTCATGTGCAAAGAGGTGATTAAGGGCACCTGCTGAGCATTGAGATGTGAGGGATGAGAGACAATACACACACACACACCACACATATGGATGAATATAGTTAAAATTGATACAAGAAATATTGGTTTGAAAGAGGATATGATTTGGTGTAGAGCCCAATGGCAAAATAGGATCTCCATAGACAACCCCACAGCTTAAGTAACGCTGCTGCTGCTGCTTTTGCTAACACTGTCATAGTCTGTTAATTAAGTTAGTTGGCTTGTTGATATGTATACTCTCCTACTACATACTAAAGCTTGTACTGCTCACTTGACAGGAATAGAAGAAAAATTCATATATTTTCCTTCCATATATAACTATTAAGGTAAACACCACAACCCTATGTTTCAGCGATAAACTCAACTCAAAATGGTATCACAACACGGTATCAATAAGTAACACACTCAATTATTTAACCCCCATTTAATTTCGCTGGTCAGTTGACAGGCTTTGCTCAAAGTCGTAGCCACAAGTGAGGAGACCTTAAATAATAAATATATTATCCCATGTTCCTACACGCTCACCTCAACAATATCATCCTGTTCTATCAGTATAAGGGTGGGAATTTGTGTTTGCAGGTTGTATCCGGGTTTTTATTTCTTCCAAACGACAGTGTATACAACATAAACAACTAATCAAATATTTAAACAAATCAATTCAGTGTGGCATTCGTATCATATTTGGATTAGTTGTATGGTATTGATTTTCATGTTATCTCCGTGTTCACGTCTAGAAGTAGTCAGTAACACTGCCAAATGCCAATACAAAAATTAAGAGAACGCAACTTAAATAACAGACAAGTAAAATGAACAAAATCGACAAAGTGGGCAAGTCTCCAATTCTCGAAATCACATTAACGTATCTTCAATATATATATATGTATATATATAAGCCCAAAATAAATAAATAACATTTGAAAGGGAACCTTAATGCGTTTATCGGAATTGGGTTGCTGTTCAAGAGAAGATGATGGTGATGAAGAAGAAGAGCCTTTCGCTTCGTCTTCAGCTCTTGCAAGTTTGGAACCACGAGTGCAGAATGAAGTTCTAAAGAGAGAAAAAGAATGAGAATGAGAAAGGATAGAGGAGTGTTTGGTTCGAAGAAGATAAGAAATAGAATGCCTGGTTAGGTGGTGGTGGTGGTGGTGGCGGTGGCGGTGGCGGTAGGAAGCAGAGATACAGAGTCCTCCGATAGAGAGAGAAGCCATTGAAATTGAAAACAGTGGTTATTAAGAATAATTGAAGAAGAAAAAGAAAAAGAAGACCGGGAAATGGAATAGGATATTGCGGGTAGGAGGGAGTGACTCTGATAACTGAAGATTGGATCGTAATGCTTGTGCTAAACGAATCCCGATGAGTGTCAGATTCCCTGGTGTTTTCCACAAGAGGTTCCTAATTAAAAAAAAAAAAAAAAACAAAGCAGGAATATTCCCATTTTTAGATTTTCTTTTTTTTTTTTTGAATTTCTAATTTCTTTTACTGGTCCTTGAAAATTAATGCAATGGAAAAAACAAGAAAAAGGAAAAAAATTGAAAAAAAAGGATAAAAAATCCAAAGTTCTTAAAAAAAATATAAAAATACATTAATAGCAAAGTAGAAGTCACCATTCCATGTCATGGCATGAAATCTTGAGGCTTTGCACATGCTGTAGTGCCATATCAATGTGCATTATTGTAATATTCTATGCGTGTGTCTTGTTCGATGAAATGTTTAAACCATGTGATTATATCCTATGGATACATTTTGCTTGATGAATTATCTAAGCACTGAATGTGGTGTTTGAAAATGTTAGTAGTTATTGGAATTTTTTATTAAATTATATATTTTTTAAAATATTAATTACTAAAATGGGACATAGTCAAACTTAATTACTAAAATAACCCACCAATTTCGTACTTGGACCATGTGGATTCATGACGTAGATATTACGCATGTAACAAAGGCGCAACAATAATGTCCTTCCCAACATATTGCACATAACAACATACACAAAAACCTGATGCGCATAGATAATATGCACAACTGTTGGGTTATAAACGTGTGAGTGTTTTTGCATGTTGTGTTTCTCATTTTTAAGATGCAGGTTTAGAGGTCTATTTTGATAATTAAATTGCACCAAATCATATTCTAGTAATTATTTTCGCAAAGGGATTTGCTTAATTGTTTACCCAATAGCTATTGTATATACTTGCTGAAAGTGGTCATACTATGAGTGCATTAAACTATCAAAATAAGATATATATATATATATATATATATTGATTTTCATTATAAATTTGGTGAACTGTCTATGCTTTAATATAGTTAACTAGATTCTAGAGATTCTTATTTCCTTAAATTTTTCTTTCGAGATGATTAAAACATGAGTTTGAAGTACTTTTCTTATTAAACTTGCCAAAATAAACATGGAGTAGTTTGCTTGATTGGGTCTTACCGATGTAACATTCTGAGTTGATAGGCAATATGTGGAAAGGAGGTTAGAATTGCACTATTTGTTTATGGAAATATTTTGGAAGAGGATGAGGGGGGTGAGATATGTTAGATAGTTAGTGATGGTCTTTACTGTTTTGAAAGACACAAGTTATGACCAGCTCTTGACAATTATGTATAGCCAATTGAATCCAAATAGGATGACGCATCGTGTTGAGTTGTTTCATAAGCTAACAATTGATGGTGAATTTCTGTTTTATGTCACACCAGCTAAAAATGATCTCGAGGTATGCGAAATGTTTGCTTCTTCCCATAGGGGCTAGTGCACTATCAATGTATGTTGAAATACGTGAGAATGATAAGCGGAATTAGAATGAATGCATGCTCTGTAGGACAACAATTTAGAAATGGATGCAGGTTCTAACGATCTTCATGCGAATCAGGTACCTGAATTGCAGATCTTCCCTTCTAAGATACCAACTAGTCCTAGCCAGCCTTAAATACCTATTTTCTACTCCAAGTGAATTGTATGAGAGTAGGGACAAATAGATTGAAATGGAGTCTAACCCCCTTTTTGAGGATTCTAGTGAACTAAGTATAGGGGATGGGGGTGATAGTGGTTGGATGCAAACACTTGAGGAGCCCCATGACTCATATTGAAGGAATGATTGGTCGTGTTAGTTACCTTCAACCAATGTAGACATTGTGGGAATTTCTAATCCCATTTTGTTCTTCATGGAACTCATAGGTAGCACTTATGCAACTTTTAAAGATGAGCAACAGTCAGGTGAAAAAAAACTAGCGATGAATTTAAGGTAGAGATGTAATTTGAGATGAAAGAGCACTTGATTCAGGCAGTAGAAATGCATCAAATATCCCTACAAATATTCCATATCTCCTACATTCATCTTATCAAGAATGATCCATTAAGCTAAGTTCATCAATCTTCTAGCTCTAGACCAAGTTATTGGTCCAAGTGAACCATAATTCCTATCAGATTGGTATCATTAGTATGGTTGAAAGTTAGAATGCTGTGCTAAAGTGGCAACGAAGCATCTCTACTATCTTGGAAATACTAAACATGCACAAGAGTACTCATAACTCCTACTAAATGATAACGGGAAACAAAAGGGGTCCCAATCAAGCATTAGGGGTTTGACAAGCCTACATAATTTATCAAAAAAGAAAATAGAAAAGGAGTAGTCTCATGTGGCTCGCTCCTCACATCCAACAATTGATGAGTAAAGCCCATTGCAACAATTTATGCAGGACCCATAGTCTTGCATAGCTCATTTGAACCTCTTCCCGGCTTTAATCAATCGTCTGCTCTCGAAGTTCCCTTATTGACTACCTATTGAGTCATACACATACTTTGTGAGGGTCGAAGCACCTAACTACTTATCATCTAGAAGTTGCGATCAAGCTTGTAACCCAAAATAAAGGTATCTCTTTCTAAAGCAAGTAGCTAAGCAACAAGTAACACCCATTAAGCTAAGTTTAAGCATTATCTAGTTATTAATTCTATTGTAGCAAGCAACGCTCATTTACAAATGTACCCGTAATCATTTTTAAATCCTTTTCTCGTTTTTCTAAGATTCAAAGATTATTAATTGTTCATAAGTTCAAAGACTTGTATTAGGATAACACCTTAAGTAACTTTAATAACTTTGCTCTTGGTTCTCATTATTAGCGTTATCTAGGTTAGGGTCTACATGTTCATGGATCCAGTTCAAGACTTAACTCATTTGCGTGCATTGAGCATGAATTATGGATAAGCAGTTTTCCTAAGTTCTATGTTGGCTTATTTAGTCAAATTGTATAATCAATTATTTAGGTTTGAGTTGGTTTAGAGATTTAGGTAAACCGACCCATTAGTTTATTTTATCTCATGTTCTTATTATTATTAGGTCCATAACTTCGTTAATAGGTTATATTACTTTTGGAAATTCTATTGTCCAAATTATTATTAATGAGAATCTATTATTATGAACTCCTCTAATTACTCTAAAAAAACCTTCATAACATATCCATCAATGTTTAGCTATCAAAACATGTATAGAAGTAAATTATTACTCAAATATGAAGTTTAGTTATATAACCAAGTTATCATCACTTCTAATATTCCATAAACGTGTCACAAGACACATATCAGGTCTTTCTCAACATATACAGCATGAAGAACTCCACACATGTTTTATCATCAATAGTATATAAAATTGCTAAATTCCCAACATGTTTCCTAAAATTCATAGTTCATATTCAACCAACAAATTAGCTCCCTATAAGTTTACAATTCACGTGTAAGTGTCGATTTATCAATTATGTCTTCATATAACATTTAATCATCATACTAGCATCAATTATTCATGAAATCCTTCATCTCCTATGTCCCTTAAACACATATTTGATTATATATAACTAAATTCCTTAACTCAATGCTCCACGTCTAAGTAGGCTCTTAATTCCACCAATTTTGCCAATTCCATTCTATGAGTCAGAAATTCAAATAATAAGTCATATGCACATTTTAATCTCTCCTCAACATGAATCATTATCAAATCATTTAATTACTATTTTATGTTATCCAAAACAACCCGTGGCAAACATATTTCAACCAAACTTCTCAATTCACCAATTAAAACCATTATGGATCAATATGACAATATCTCAATTCTACACCTAAGAGACAACTTTTATATACACTTAAATATTATAAGCTGCCAAAATCAACATCAATGAGGCTCTTTATTTACTCAATTTAGATAAGGATTTTCATTTAAGTTCCTCAATTTAACAAAATTTACCAAATAAATCTATCTCTACTTATCTAATTGCTCATAAACAAACTCTATTAGCTAGCATCCTATACTATTTATAATTTAAATGCTCCAATTTCTATTATAAATAAAAATTTTCCAGATTTAAACATCAATTCTTGCTCCTATCATGATGCATGCACAACAACAAATTCATAGAGGGAAAGATGAACATTCAAGTGAAATTCCAAGTTGTTATAATTCAATTAGATTTTGCTACAAAAACATCAAATTTACATTTCGATTTGGATTTGAGTTTATATTTGGAAGAAGTCATTTAATGACATATTTATAAGGATGATATTTTAATTTCAATTATTGATATATTATTTAGGGGAATCTATTTTGTAACCTAGTATATAAGATATTATTTAGTTTTCTTTTCAATTTAAATTACCTTAGGAATATCTACTTTCCTATTTAAAATGCACCCAATAAATAGGCTTAACATTATTTATGTAAGTGGAGTTTAGTTTAATGAAAATTTCATTAAGTTCCTTCAGAAGAGTTATTTCTCTTATTGAACTTATGAAGAATTCAGTTCTTGTGGTGTTCTCCTCATTAACCAAGGTTCGTGACTATTATGTAGTCAAGGGGCCAAGGTTTTTCCATTTAATTATACAAGGTTCATGAGATTCTCAACTTATGGATCAATTTAATGTATACTTCTATTTCTAGATTGGATATTTCATCGGGTTGAGGTCCACTTGCAATTCTTAGAGACAAAGAAAATTATGTATTCACATGCTAGGCATACATCAAATCAGCAAAAGAACTTAGCTCTAAAATCAACTTTGTTTCAGTTCTTAAGATTGATAAATTATATCCAATTTAAATTCATTTATATCTTTTACTTATCAATTTTTATTTTATTTTCAAAAAGGAAAAAAAATTACTACAAGGAAATTGATTTTTAGAGATAGAAATTCTACGATAGAAAACAAGCAAAATAGCTTATATTTATATGGATATAATCAATGACGATAATTTTTGCAATGAAATTTTACATTTAGAGATAGAAAATTTATTTTTAAAACTAAGTTTTCCTATAGTGATTTTTTTGTAGAGGTTGATTGATTTTTTGTTATGAGTAGAATGATGGGTAGGAGGCATGCAAGTTACTATAGAGATTTTATCACCACCGAATAGGGTTCAAAATAATGTTTGTTATTTGTGCATTGATGATAATTTTTGAAATTTTGCTTTAGAGTTTATGGTGGATAACTAGATTTGGAAATTTTTAATCTATATAGTTTATGGCAAAAATGTATTTTAAGTAACAAAGTAGCTATTGATCACTTACTATAAGGGTGACTATTATGAGAAGGATGTTTTATGTGATGATATTATGATGTGATTCCTATGGATGATTGTCATATGAGTTTAGGAAGACATTGGTAGTCATATCATAAAGTTATATCTCTTGACTTGTAGAATGAATATTTTATGAGAAAGGGAGAAAAAGGAGTTATTTTTACGTCCAAATCTACAAGTGAACATCTCAACTGTTTAAAAGATCAAGTAAGAAGATGGTCATATAATAAAGAGAAATGAAAGATATGGCGATGAATGTTCATCTTCCACAATTCAAAGAATGATTTGAGAAATTATCTAAAAAAATTTGAAGTTTTCAAATCTTTAAGGGGAGCAGTTGAAGAGAGTGAAAATTTTGAAAAAGTTAAGACTTTAAAGAAAGCAGTAATAGAATTTCCAATAGAACACAACATTTATGATTGATGGCAAAGTTGAAGATTCTACATAGAAAGAAGAATCTATTGAAGAGATTTCATATGGGACAAATGAAGAAGAAATCAACTATGAACAACATGAAGTTAAAAAAAAAAAAAAAAAAAAAAGAAAAAGGTGTACAGCCTAAGATTATTTTGGAAGTATTTGAAAATTCTAGCATTGAAATTGTTAGTGCGAGGAAACGATTGGGAGAAAATCAACCACTGTGAAAGCTAGTAAAACTTCCATAGAATAAATACATAATAACTCTGCATTATAAATTATATATCAAATTCGATTTGTTATACCAATTGAGTCTTATAAGAAATATGTGTCTTTATTAAGCTTAGTTGACAAGGCACCTAATATATGGATTAAAGTTGGGTTCATTGTAAAACTTCATGTTTAGGGGATTTGTTATTATTATTATTTTTCTTTTATGAATGTTGTCTTTGTATAATGATGTTTGATCCAGGTAGTATTTATAATATTCGAGGATAAATCTTTTCAAAGAAAGGGGTAGTGACACTTGCATGGCAATGAATTTGTACAAGGAAAGATGAAGATTCAAGCAAATTTCAAGTTATTTATATTTAGTTAAATTTGGTTGCAAAATCATCATATTTGTTATTTTGATTTAGGTACAATTTTTGTTATTAACATATTATTAGGTTAATATTTTAGTTTCCATTATTTCAATATTATTTGGGCAAATTAAATCGGAAGGTCACAACGTTTAATAGTAAGTTTATTTGAGGTCACAACATTTTCGAGTGGTTAAAAAGAAGTTACAACATTTAGAGAAGTGAGTTAATTGAGTTCACTATTAATACATGTCAATATGAGAAATATTTAAAATAAAAACTTATAAGATTTGGTACGGTATGACACGTGCTAATTGTGAACTAAATTAACTCACTTCTTTAAACGTGGTGACCTCTTTTTAACCACTCAAAATATTGTGACATAGAATGAACTTATACCTAATCATTGTGACCTTTTTTTAACCACTCATAACGTTGTGATCTTCAATAAACTTACCCTTAAAAGTTTTGACCTTTCGGTGTAATTTACCCGATATTTTTTTGGGGGGTTTATTTTGTTTCCTAGTATATAAGATTTTATTTAGTTTCATGTCCAATTTAGATTACCTTAGCTTTTATTTTCTTTCCTGTTTTATTGTAGGAATGGAGCCTATAAATAGACGTAACATTATTTATGTAGATGGAGTTCAGTTTAATAAAATTGTTATTGAGTTTTGTTTATCAAGAATTCAATTCTTATCTCATTCTCTTTATTTATAGCAAGGTTCTAAACTATTATATAGTTACAAGGTCAAGGTTTTTCCATTTAGTTATGCCAAGGTTCATGAGATTCTTAGCCTATAGGTCAAGTTAATATAAGAGAGTGAATAAAGAAAGAGAATAAGAGAGTAAAAGAAAGAGAGATAGAAAAAGAAAGGAAATTTGAAAATCAAAATGAAAAAGAGAGGAAGGCTGGAAAGAGTGAGAGTATCCAAGTTGAAAGGGGTTTGGCTTTTGTGGTGAGAGGAAATGAGAGTGCGGCCTTGCAAAAGGAGAGTTGTGTGGCAAGAGTAAGTATGGTGAGAAGAGCGTTAGTTTTGAAATAGCTTATGTTGATGTTGGTATACAAAAAAGCCTGTTTGAATACTAACGAATTTCTTAACTCATTGCTTAATTTTGTTGTCTCTATCTTGTAGGAGTTTAAGGATACTTTCCCTAAGGAAATCCCAAAAGGATTTGTCACGCCCCGAAGGGTACCCTAAACGTGGCAGTCCGCCACATATAATATCAAGGCTTAAGAATGGCTACCTTAGTCATGTGAAAGCCTTAGTATTATATGTAAGGCGTCTAACAAGGTAATAGGAGACGCTTTTGGGAAGCATAGTTTAAGCAAGTAAAGATAAACATACAAAAATCCAGAAATAAAGAATATCATATCATTAATAACCAAAGGTCTATTACATAATTTCTTAGGGGCATACCCCCGCTAATCCCATGGATCGTAATAAATTTTATAACATCCAAAATACTACATTAAAGATTTCAAAAGAATTCTAATCTAAGTCTTCGAGTAGATTTCCTCCAAAAGCTTCAACACATAAAACTTACACGGATACGGGGAGACCTCGGGCACAAAAATAGGTGTTCCTGAGAATACAAGTATCTATAGGGGTGTAAGCTTATGGGCTTAGTGAGTAAATCCCAAAATTCATACTTGAAGAAATTATCAATCAAGTTTATTATTTAAACATATAAAATGCAACAACCACGTGAGCATACAAGACATATGACTTTCCGGGAATCATATGTTGAATGAATTACGCCCTTCATTCGGGGTTGGGTATTCAGGCCAATTACAGCCACAACTTTTAAACACTTTTATAGATCTTACCGGCTCCTATACGCCATCAAAACATGTAGTTATTACAGGCTCCTACTAGCCACCAATTTTGTAATTTTTACCGGCTCCTACTCGCCACTTACATGATATACCGGTTATGTCTACCACCACTATTATACACTTGTCCCACCAATTGTATAGTAGTGAATGCAATGTGACTTAACATATGAAGTGTATGAATAATTTCTTTAATTAAAGTCTAGTAGTTACATTTAACTTCTTTCAAGTGATCAACCAATTTCAAACAATTCAAGATATTAATGCACATACAACTTTATTACAATAAATTGAGTTTCGATATACTTAGTATTCCTTCAACATTTTATCATACACTTCTTTTTTATTTTGCTTAGATTCTAGTGCAACTAATTTTACAAGCACAATCAAGAGTATGAAAAATAACGAGGAATAAACTCACTCAGCCATGATGACACCTTTCTTGAAACGGATGAGTCGTTCGAGATTTCCACTAATCGTAATAATCTTTGGGATATGGACAATCCTCCTCGAGATTATCTAAAAGAAAGAAAAATACTTAAGATGAGTATTTCATGAACTTCTTTTCTTGAAGATTCTAATCTTTTTTAAAATCGCGGTAAAATCGTTTAAGGGAAATTCCAACTTAAAATGGCCATAACTTTGCTCATTTTAACTCGGAATTTTGCGTATAATATACCGTTTTCTACCTACTCGGAAAGATCTACGCATTTCTAAACTTATTTTCATAAAACTAGGTCGTTTGGGTTCCGAAAAGACAGCGACCAGATTTGCCACGAATTTTCAAACACTTGTTTTCCTTCTTGTAAACAAAGCTCATTTGAAAAGATAAATATTTCAATTATTTTGTAAACTTTTGAAAGGTATATATATATATGTGTAATGACTCATAACAAATGTATGAAGTAAATGAAGTTGTCTCAACTTATAAAAATTAAGGTTTTAAAAGACTTTGAACTTGAGATTCTATTGAATATTTATTTTACTTTTGAAAGATCTTGAGTTATTGAGATGAATATTCTTTTTCTAAATTTAATCTCTTGTAATTTCTTTAAATTCCTAAGGTGTGGTTTTATTTTTAAAACTTGGATTCAAAAAGTAATAAAATGACAATTTTTGTTTCTTGTAATGATTCCAAAAGAATATTTCTTGATGAAAGATAAGTTTTCATAAAACCTTTTATTTATGTAAGAAAAATCATTTTCCAAGCATGTTCATGAGTTTTTAGGAAATCTATTTCCTATTTTTATTTAACAAGAACCTTTAGTTTTAGAAAGACACTTCCTCATCTATTTTGTTGAGACAAAAACATTATGTTCATGCATGAATATGAATCATAACTATAGAAATATAAAGGAACATAATAACTTGAAAGCTTAAGTAAATAATAAAGTAAATCAAGTATTGGGACCTTAGCTTCATCAAGGTACCCCGGGACTAAGAAAAGACTAGTCCCGAAAAAGGAAAAGAAAAAGAATTGTTTTGACTTGATGAGGACAAGTCTAAGACTAGAATGACTAGTCTTAAAATCAACTTGAAATTAAATAAATTGCATTGGAGTAAATAAATTGCATGAAAGGTAAATAAATTGGAAGACTATGAGCTTATATGCTCTAAATAGTATATATAGCTATATAGATATATTAGATAGTAATAAACATAAAGGAAATATAGAGGAACATAAAGGAATTGATGTTATGAACAAAAACAAAGTATGAACTTATTGTTGCTTTCTTAACCTTTATGGTTTTAGAAAACACACACTAAGCTCATACTAAGTAGATGAACATGAAGAATTCTTTGAGAAATTTCTTACCTAAAGGAAGCTAACTAAGAAGACTTCTTGAAAGAACTCTTGAGAGAAATTGGAGAGAAATTTTTGTAGAGTAACTTTAGAGAAGAAGAGGTGTGAAAGAAGTGAAGGTATGATGGGGTATTTATAGGAAAATGTGGGAGATAATTTGTGTTAATTAAATAATTGAAAAATAAAATAATTTGAGGCATCAGGGGGGGGGGGGCGGGGCGGCGCGGCGCTACTTTGGAAGAAAGAGAGGGGAAAAATTAATTTTTTTGTCTTTTGCTTAATTAAAAGTAAGAAATGAAAGATGTGAAGTTGTATTGGAAATGAAAATGTGTAAGAAATAGGTGTATGAGTTGTAAGAATAGGTTGTAAGAAAAAGTAGAGATAGGTGAATAGTGTAGAATAGTAGAAAATAGTGTAATGTAAAAGTAGACATGACAATTAAATACCGGTAGTAAGAAATACGCGTATAAAAGCGATATATGATATTTCTAGCTACCGAAAAATTACGAAATTGATATTTTTGGAAATCTCATATTTTTACGAGTCTAACGGTATATTCGGAATATTTTTCCTATTCCGAGCTTCCGGACACGTTTTTCAAGAACTATGTCCGATCGGGTTCAAAGGGCACTCGAATTTTGAAAAACTGATATTTTTATAAAACCTATAGCTATTACGAACTATAACAACTAATTTTCCCAACTTCGTTTTCTAGGGCTTGAGAAAACGGTAATACCGGACTTAAGCGGTTACGGTAAACTAGGGTTTTGTTGACTCTGGGAAATCCGGTTGACTTCCGATTAGGGTTTAAACTATAATTCGGATCCAAAAATTTCGGGGATTTACAGGATTACCTCTAATATAAGGGATCGAACATTAGATTAATTTCATGTTTGGTGCAACCATTCCAAACCCACCAACTTATAGGAGTAATCCAAAGGAGACAAAGGAACTCCAAAGTTAGGTTAGTGAATTGATGGATAAGGAATACATGAGGGAAAGCATAAGTCCATGCGTTGCTCTTTTGATTTTAGTAACTTAGAAGGATAGGTTATGGAGAATGTGTGTTGATTGTTGAGCCATCAACAACATCACGGTAAAGTATTGACATCTCATTCCTCGCTTCGATGATATGCTAGATGAGTTATATGGATCATGTGTATTTTCAAAAATTGATTTGAAAAGTGGATATCATCAAATTAAGATGAAAGATGGAGATGAATAGAAAAATTGCATTTAAAACAAAATATGGTATATATAGGTGGTTGGTTGTGCCTTTTGGATTAACCAATGCACTCAGTACTTTCATGTGTTTAATGAACCATGTTTTGTGTGCTTTCATTGGAAAATTTGTGATTATCTATTTTGATGATATCCTCATCTATAGCTTGAACTTGGATGACCATTTGAAATCTATTTTAGATGTACTTTGAAAGGACAGATTATTTCCTAACCTTAAGAGGTGCACATTTTGCATAGATAAAATTGTGTTTCTTGGTTTTGTGGTTAGTGCATAAGGAATATAGGTTGATGAAGAGACGGTTCATGCGATTCCAGAATGGCTAAGTCCAACTAGTGTGAGCAACTTCGAAGCATCCATAGACTTGCAAACTTTTATCGATGGTTTCTAAAGGACTTTAGTAGCATAGCTGCATCTTTAACTGAAGTCATCAAGAAGAACATTGGGTTTAAGTGAGGAAAGGAACAAAAAAAGGCATTCCAATTGATTATGGATAAACTAACTCATGCTCTTTTACTTGCTTTATCTAACTTTTCGAAAACTTTTGAAATTGAATGTAATGCTTCAAGTTTAGAGATTGGAGTTGTTTTGATGCAGGAAGGACGAGCAACTGCATACTTCAGTGAAAAGCTTAGTGGGCAGCCTTGAAATACCCTACTTACGACAAGGAGATGTATGCATTGGTTAGGGCTTTGGAAATATGGCAACACTACCTTTGGGCTAAGGAGTTCGTGATTCGTACTGACCATGAGTCATTTAAGCATTTGAAGGGCCAACACAAGTTGAACAAGAGGGATGCACGATAGGTAGAATTTATAGAGACATTTCCTCTGTCATCCGTTACAAATAAGGTAAGGAAAACATTGTTGTCGATGCACTTTCACGCACGTATGTGCTAATCTCAACTCTTGATGCTAAATTACTTGGTTATGAGCATATTAAGAAATTGTATTCTTTGGACCAAGATTTTGTTGAAAATTATGCATGTTGTGAAAAAGCTGCTATTAGTAAATTCTTTAGGCATGATGGTTATCCGTTTAAGGAAAATAAACTATGCATTCTTAATTGTTTTATTAGAGAGTTGTCAATGAAAGAGTCTCATAGTGGGGGGTTAATGAGACATTTTGGAGTAGCTAAGACTTTGGGGATTTTGCAAGAACATTTCTATTGGTCTATATGAAGTAGGATGTTAAGAGAATCTATGAGAGATGTATCACATGTAGGCAAGCTAAATCTTGAGTGCAACCCCATGGTTTATATGCACCATTGCCTATTCCTAGTGAACCTTGGGTGGATATTTCCATGGACTTTATGTTAAGTTTACCTAGGAATAAAAATGGTAGGGATTCTATTTTTGTGATTGTGGATAGGTTTTCAAAGATGACACATTTTATTTCATGCCACAAAACTGATGATGCTTCTCATGTTACTAATTTTTCCTTTAGAGAGGTCGTGAGATTACGTGTTATGCCTAGAACTATTGTGTTGGATAGAGAGGTTAAGTTCTTGAGTTGCTTCTGGAAGACTTTGTGGTGTAAATTAGGAACTAAGTTATTGTTTTCTACCATTTGTCATCCACAGTTTGATGGTCAAACTAAGGTAGTAAATAGGGCTTTGTCTACTTTGTTAAGGGCTATCATTAAAAAGAACATTAAAACATGGGAAGATTGTTTACCACATGTTGAATTTAATTATAATCATACTATACATTCTGCTACTAAATTTTCACCTTTTGAGATTGTGTATGGTTTTAATCCGCTAACTCCTTTAGATTTGTCACCTTTACCTTTGTCTGAGCATGTGAACTTGGATAGCAAGAAGAAGGTGAAGTTTGTTAAGAAAATTAATGAAAAGGCAAGGCTTAACATCTAGCGAAGGACAGAGCAGTATGCAAAACAAGCCAAAAAGAGGCGCCGTCAAATAGTCTTTGAACCTAGAGATTGGGTTTGGGTGCACATGCGTAAAGAAAGATTACCAAAGTAAAGGCATTCTAAGTTGCTTCCTCGAGGCGATGGTCCTTTTGAAGTTCTTGAATGCATCAATAACAATACTTACAAGTTAAACTTACTTGGTGAGTATCATGTAAGTGCTACTTTTAATGTCACTGATCTGAGTCCATTTGATGTAGGTGATGATTTGAGGACAAATCCTTTTCAAGAGGAAGGGAATGATGGAGGCATGGCTAGGAGATGGAGATTAGATCCCCTTAAAATGCCACCTAGACAGGTTATAAGAGCCTGAACTAAAAGATTAAAGGATACACTTAATAGATTAGTCCAAGAAGTTCAAGAAGAGGATATCCAAGCGCACACCACCAAGGATGAGCTCAAATTGATCAACATCCTCAAAGTTAGCTAGGAAATGGACCCAGTCAACAAATTGGACGATCAGCCCTAGGCTGCCCAGCTAGGGACACCGACCTAGCCTGTATACTGACCTAACACCGCTTGCTTTCTTGAAGTACGTCTCCTGCGTAAATGTAAAGGCCGATAGCCTTATGTTGGTTTTGAAGATGGTCATAATCATTTTTTTTAAAGCCGCTTCAAAAGTCGCCAGCTTTGATCTTTTAGGCAGCCAGTATAGGACTATAAGTTATCATCTTATGTTGGCTGATGTTTGTAATTTTTATTATGACTTTAGGTTTCCTTTGTGTTATTATAAGTAGGTCTTTTGCTTTGTAATGGAGGATAAATAACTTTGAATACAATTTGAAAGAATTTCTCTTTGGTTCTTGAAAGAACTTCTTTGAACTTATCGGTTAATCTGTGGCGTCTAATCTTAACTTATCAATCAGATTTCCATCTTGATTGTGGCATCTTCACCATACCAAGGTTCTTGCTTCCATATAAGCAACGGATCACGTTTTCATTCAATCTTGAACGATATTGGAATTGATTACCAGGTTTAGGTACTGAGTTTCTTCACAGGTTGGCGTGGTTCGTATCAGGGTAGATGGTTTCGGAGGTGATGGGTGGTTGTGGGGGAGAGAGAGAAAGAGACAGTTACTAAGGGAGAGCGATGGCATGGAGAAAGAGAGAGAGAGGTGAGAGAAAAGCGAGAGGAGATGAGGGAGATGAAGGGAAGGGAAAGACGAAGGGAGGAGAAGAGAGGCCATGCATAAGATTTGAGCTCTAAACTTGGGGCCATCTTCAATATGAAAAATTAGATGGGGAGATGAATTTTTTTTTTCTAGTTGGAAGAAGAAGAAGAAGTAGTAGCAACATGAGAGAGCAAGGTGGAAGAGAGAGAGAGAGAGAGAAGAAAAATAAATAAATTGATATGCTAAACTAGAAAGAGAATTTTTTTTTTAATATGTATTAGCTTCCATGTAAGCATTTTATCGGACCTTTAGCTAATTTCCAGCCAAAAGTAACATGGATGTAAGATTTAAAAAGTTCCAATATTTTTGTTAGCTAATTTTTTTTAGATATAAAATTGTTACATTGAGAAAGTTCAAGTACCATTAACATCAATTTTTTTTTAATAATCTACTTTTTTTATATATGCATGTCAATTTGACTAGTTTTCATATTTTAATGATTTTTTTGTAAAATGATAATCCAAAAATAATTTTAAATTTTAAATTTATCTTATTTAATTGTTTTGGAAATTTTTTATACTTAGCTAGGAGCAAAATTAGAATTTTTAAATTGAATTTTTTTTAGATTACCCAAAAAAAATAGAATTTTTAAAAAAATTATTGGTTTTGAGTCATAAATTTACTTTAGTTAACTTCAATTAATTTTAATTACATATAATTGGTGTTGAAGTTATTTCAAATAATAACTAAAGTAAATGTGTCATTTACCCGATCCAAAATATGCATAGACCAAGTAACAAATGATGAAATTTAACCAAATTCAGCAGAAAATTTTAACTTTTAACCCTAAGAAAGATTTTTCATAAAATTCTAAACCATAAGTTGAAATAGGAAATGAGCTGCAGAGGAAACACGTGTCAGCATATCGTTCTCAAAGACGTTTCATTTCAGCCTCATGTTCCCTTAAACTCGTTTCACATGAATATTAAACAAAAAAAAAAAAAAAAAAAGGGAAGAAAAATAAAACTGAAGGAATAAAAATTAAAAACCCAATACATAAATTAGTAGGATATAGTAAGATAAACCTTGAAACGTGAAGTGGACGGACACTCGGTACTCCGACATCTCTCTCTCTCTTCTCTCACACTCTCTTGAGATGGCGTCGGTTCAAGTCTCTGCGTCTCTGTGTTTGTCCGTCCGAGGTAAAAGCTGCTGTCTTAACATGTACACGCGTTTAGTCTGCTTCTCACGCTAATCCATTTCATTGTTTCAGATGCGCGGGTTGTTTCTTCTCCAACCACCCAACTCATTTCTCGACTACCTCTTCCCAATATGGCTCGAGTTCGCTCTGTTTTCGCCACTGGGTCTCCTCTCTGTAAGCATTTCACCATTATAATGCTTCTTCTTCTTCTTTTTAATGCTTCTAGTCTATGCTTTGTATAACTACTTTAGTGTTGACTTTTGCGGTGTAAAGTGTAAGCCATCTCTGTACTGAGCCATTCTAATGGATTTAGCGTAATTATTGATCTGTTTGGCTAGTTTCGTAGAATATGATCTCATGAAATCTAATTTGTTGCTTGAAAATTTCGTGTTGGGTTGAAAAGATATATGTACTCTACTCGTTGCTCCCAATTCCGGGTTATAGGTTGTATCTTTTTGACAGACGTACAACTTTAATTGTAATTGTAACATTTATAGAATAAAGGAAGTCTTATGCGCACTTGTTAAACATTTATTTAGTAAGGACACGGGTGTATTTCATTAGAAAGAGTAATACATTGAGTAGAGATGCTACAATTTCTTTTTCTAGTCTTTTAGTAAATGTCTTTAGGCACTCGTGTTTAGAGATGATGATGTTTGATTAAAATTGATGAGCAACATTGTTTTTGGCCAACTATTTCATAGGATGAAGGGAGGAAGAGGAATTAAACCATTTTCATCCCTGTGTAAGCAACGGTTTCATGCCAGTTATGCTATGTCATTCAATTGCACTTGCCCATTTTTGAGATTTATTTTTGAAAGAGTGAATGTCATATTTGGTACTGAACTTAATCCATTTACGTAATTAATTATTTAAAGTTTGAATGTGTCAATCTATCACCTGCAAACTTTTCGAAATCATTTATAGCAACCAAACGAGTAAGCTAATTGCAAAAATGGACAAGTTCAAAGGCGTAATTGTAAAATTTAGCAAAGTTGAAATAATTAATTATAAAAAAGTAGGTAAGGCTTAGCCGCTTAGGTATCGAATTAGCATTTGTAAATTTTAGGTAGTTTATTATAAAAATAGGGTAAGTTTAGATGCCAAATCACTTTTTATAACACTGTTGCTATAAATGCTTTGAAATGCATGTGAAAATAGTTTACACTTCTGGTAGTTAATTATAAACATGCATACTCAATTAAAATGCTGAATGATTTCTCATTTCAGTGATACACAAACCTTCATGCCCTAGGAATTCTGCTTACAAGCAAAACCAATTTCCATCAGATGTGAGCAAAGTACTCAGGGAAGCAACAGTCTAGATGTATGGCTTGGGCGTCTAGCAATGGTTGGTTTTGCTGTTGCGATCAGTGTTGAGATTGCAACTGGAAAAGGGCTTCTGGAGGTAATAATTTGCCAGTATGGCTGTAATGCTAGTAATGTTATTCTTCTTACTATCGGAAGAGTCTTACTGAACCTTTCATCATATATTTTCTTTCAATTAAATGCACCCTTCTTCCATGTGATTTACAATCCTATAACGGTCCAGTAATTAACACTTCTTAAAAAAAGTTTCCAGCATACTGAGGAGTTATGAACATGATTTTACAAAGACAGTATTGCATCATTAATCCGCAACAAAGAATAGCATCCTAGTGATAAAACGTAACAAAGAAAGACAACTGTCTATGCATTAATCAAATTCACTTTACCTTTTGCTTTAAACTATTCCTCTGTGAATTTGCAAAATGACTTATGCATATCAGAGAGATTTTCAAAATGAACTTGTTGTCCTAAGCTTCTGAAACAAATTTGGTAAAGGAAATTTTTGACATGCAAGTCTTTTTGTATGTGAATGACTTTCTAGTTTGTGTTGCTTCTGTCATTGAGTATAAAATTTATGAGACCACTCTCAGCATAGTTGTAAGCTGTATTCTGGTGATACATTGAGTCTATTTTATGAGCTGGGTTCAGTATCTTACAAATCATAAGCACTCTATTAGTCTCATAAATGATGAATCAGTTGCAGTGCTTTAGGCGTACCAACTTTCATAGCCTTGTATGCTCAATGTTAACCTTCCTTTTTTTTTTTTTTTTTTCTCTCCCTGCATGAAGAGGTAACCACATATAATGCTACAACCATGTATATGCATACTTCATCTGTATAATTGCTTTTGTGATTACATAATCATTTCCTACCGTTGCACAGAATTTCGGGCTCATGACGCCTTTGCCTACAGTTGCTTTAGCTGTTACTGCATTGGCGGGAGTTCTGACAGCAGTTTTTATATTCCAATCTGCCTCCAAAAAGTAATTTCGCAGTCATACTTTGTTGGTGCAGTGGTTGTCCATAAATTGTTTGTGGAAAAGATGGAAAAAACAAAAATTCTTTACCTCTTGGTAGATGATTGTATACTATATTTTACCTTGTATCGTTATGTTGATGATTTTTCTTTTATTTAATGTTTAGTGTTGGTGTTAAACTCCAGTAAGCTTTTCTTTCCTACCCCCTCGCTTTTCCTTGCTCCTGGTGTTGGTGTTTTCTAGTGGGTTTTGTGCAGACGAATGTTGACTTGCCATGTTTCTTATATTATTAGCATATGTTTGTCCCCTGTCAGTAAGAAGTTATTACGATCCTTTTTATTGAGAACCAAGATTTTCTGTAATAGGAATCCTAATGTTATGTCTGTGCAATCCCTACTTCAGCTATTAACTAGAATCTGAATGAAAGCTATTGGTAGTGCTTGGGTTTCCAATAATAGTATTTGGTATTTGGCCAACTTGAAGGGGATACTTTTGCTGCTTCTGCATCGGCTTCTATACCATAGCAAAAGCTGTCCTCTGTGTTCTTAAATTGATATATGAAGGATATTTTTATGGGGCTTGTTAAGGTTGACCCATCAGAAATCAGTTTAAACCATCCTTGCGGAGGATAGTACCTTTTGAGGACGCTCATAGTAAATTTGACATGAATGCTTTACTGTTTGTTGAGGACTATTGATACCAACTAATGATTGTCATGCTACCAAGTTGAAAATTTTTGTACAAGATTAAGAGGAGTCCAGTGTATATGGATTCGAGTCTGCGTTTTCATAAAAGAGAGAAATGAATGCAACAGGGGGGTAAGTTATAAAGGGTTGAAGGCGCGTCCAGTCTCACTGCAAGTTTGCAGCATGCGTGGACAATTTAGAGCTATCTACTTTTTTGTTCGGAAAATTTTATCCCTCGCAGGCTAGCTCATATTTTCCTAGGGTTTCGTTTGGGTAAGATCAAAAGATAAACAAATTAAGAGATCAAGTATTACTCATTTCGTTAAACCAATAGTCCTTTGTGGTAATTTGCCACTCACTACTTAAAGCCAAATTATAACAATAAAATGCCAAACAGTGAGTGGCCTTTTTGTGGCATTAAAAAGACATAGATTTATATGCAAAAACACCTGGAATAAAAAATTTTAACATAAGAAAAAAAAAGAGATCATATTAACATTCGAAACTAATTGAAAGACATGACTTAAAAACTTCGTTTGTGATAAAAATTGAGTTCGATGCTTGGATGAAGCCTTGGCATCAAATTGATTTTGAAAACAAAAAATTATCACAAGTTTAATACTTCTATAGCGGATGGCCGAAAATGTAAATATTCAAGTGGAGAAAAGTGAATCGAATAATAAAGTTCTCTCGCGGATGATTTAGCACTTAGCCTGCGATCTGGAGAATTACATTTGTTGCAAGAAACTACCAAAATATCCCAAACTCTTGATACTATATGCTGCTGTTTACAAGGCCCGGATATATTTACACGCAAAGACAAACAGGAGCAACTCCAGTGATTATTAAACAAACAAAACAACCCTTTGCCAATAATATCATCATGCAATAACTCTAAACAATGGAGCTCGAAAAAATTAGCAGCGAGAAATTTACTCAACCTGTCCTCTTCCTCAAGAATTGTCCATATTTGATGAAACAAATTAGTACACCTCATCCTTGAAGCAGATCTCCAGCAATAGGAAGTACTTCAGTCTCGGTTGGCATGTAAAGGCTGCTTTAATTTACTGAAGTTTCACCAACCGAGCAACCTAAGGATGTACGATCCTTTTGAGCTTCTCCCTGTGATTAAAAACTTGAAGGGATCCAGCATCTACTTGTAGCACTAGTACCAGATTGACTATGATTTTAGTTAACAGGCCGCACTCCAACAGTTCTTACACGAAACCGGTATTGAGGCCCAGTTTCTTCATCTTCATCATCATCATCTTCATCCTCACTAGAATCATCTGCAACTCTATCCCATCGAGCATAGTCTAGAGTGGAGTGCCCCTTCGGTTTTGGGATTGCTTGCCAACCTTTAGAGCTTTCCTTGGCAGTCTGTGCTTGAGGAACAGACTGAGGATCCATTTTCTGATCAAGTGTCTGCTCAGAAGATATATTGACACCTTGTGCTAAGATATTACATTCCGCATCATGTTTCCTGTTACCAAACTGGGCTTTCTCATCTTTTCCTTCAACTGCATGTGATTTGGCATCTCCTCCAAACCCTTCACTTGACATTACCTTATTCCTGCTAATATCTCCTTCACCATCTTCTTCCTCCTCTTCTTCCAACTCTGCTTCAGATTCTGGTATTGGAGCCAATGACTTCCTTAAGCAAAATGTAAATATTTCACAAGGTGAATAAATTTTCATTGAATATCTAAAATAGAATTGTCACCACAGTATTGAATGCATTAATAAGGGCACCCCAAGAGAGATAATGTAAGCCATTTTCCTATTTGTTGCTTCTAACTTTTCTGAAAAAGGGAAGGGGAAAAAAAAAAGAGGGGGGGTGGTGGGGTGGGTGGGTGGGGGTTGGGGTGGGGGGTGTTGACAAAAGAAAACACAATTTTTAATGCTGCAATTTATGCTTAGAGCTAATTTTAAGATTAAGACCCACCCCAAAATATTATCAA